>JAVGWX010000007.1:74315947-74845947 GCA_036924085.1 Ariolimax columbianus
CTGCCCTGCTGCAGCCTGTTATCCAGGATCACCGTGTGGAGGTGTAAAAGGGTCTTGGCAGCTCTGGTTTGCTGGCCCTGACGCTAGCAGTCAGCTATGAGTCACTGACCACTGCAGCTCATGCGCTGCTCAGCATCTTGATCCGGTCTGTGTGAATAAGGGAGTATGCAATGTCATGGGAGAGAGTCTTCTACCTTAGAGAGGTTAGACTACATTACAAGTTTATAAGTCTTCCAGAGGGCATGCTGTCAGTCTAGTAGTAGACCTGTTCTCATCTGTCTCACACACTGAGGGCTACAGGAAACAGCACATGCACAATTTCATTTATCAGAATGATGTATATTGGAAGATGTGAAACTCCTACAATGCACATGAGAACATTTTAGGGTGAAATGTTGTTTTACATATAGATAATTGATTGATTCTCCTTGTTACTCCATTTTTATTTGTAGGTGTGAAACTCCTCCAATGTATATGAGGACATCTTAGAATCAGATGTTTCAAATATAGATAAATCTAAGAATTGATTGATTCTCCTTGGTACGGTACTCCATTTTTATTGGAAGCTTAAATCTACAACTACAAATAACCTCTTTAGAGAAAATCTGTTATCTAAATATTGGGAGCAACAGTTTCAGTAGCATTGATGTTATATGATGGCATTGCTAGCCTCATGTACAACCCTCTTTAGCTGCATTTTATGACAAGTTTGGAAAGTTACAGGAGTTCTTTTCCTTATTGCCCAGTTTACTACTTGTGTAAAGAAGTGATTTGGCTGCTGTAATTTGTGTAAATTTGTCTTCATTTCTACGAGGTATGTTACACAGCTCACTCAATGCAGCTGGTCCATTACAAACCAAGAGAGTGTAACAAAGAAATAACAGGTGTCCTTACAGTTGTGGTTTCTGTAAAATAGAAATAAGACATGTTCTTACAGTTGTGGTTTCTGTAAAATAGAAATAACACATGTCCTTACAGTTGTGGTTTCTGTAAAATACAAATAAGACATGTCCTTACAGTTGTGGTTTCTGTAAAATACAAATAAGACATGTCCTTACAGTTGTGGTTTCTGTAAAATAGAAATAACACATGTCCTTACAGTTGTGGTTTCTGTAAAATAGAAATAACACATGTCCTTACAGTTGTGGTTTCTGTAAAATACAAATAAGACATGTCCTTACAGTTGTGGTTTCTGTAAAATAGAAATAACACATGTCCTTACAGTTGTGGTTTCTGTAAAATACAAATAAGACATGTCCTTACAGTTGTGGTTTCTGTAAAATACAAATAACACATGTCCTTACAGTTGTGGTTTCTGTAAAATAGAAATAACACATGTCCTTACAGTTGTGGTTTCTGTAAAATACAAATAACACATGTCCTTACAGTTGTGGTTTCTGTAACATTTTGTTTTTATGATGAGGTTTCTAGTTTAATGTTTATCTTCTCTATACACGTTTACAACAAATGTAGAAGGTTACAGTGGTTCAAATATTTTCTTCCAATGTACCACACGGGTGATATTGAGTCCTGGTTATCTGTAAAGTGTTTTGTTTTATTTAATAGAAATATGATTCTAAAATGTGTAAACTGACATTAATATGATTTATCTTGTCATGCATGTTTATTTGTTTGTTATTTGTTTTCTAAGTAAAATTCTTGAAAATGTGTAACTAGTGTGAGTCAGGTTTTTTTTGTTTTTTTGTTGAAATGTTGATGATACAAGGGTGTTCTAGTAATACCTGAACTTTTTTTGGTAAGAAAAAAAAAGTGTTTTCAAGTCATCAAAATGCCATTAAATTTGTTATATAATCTTCTGCAACATTTATGCACTTATCCCAGCATTTAATGATGAATATATAATCCCTTTAGCTGTGAGCTGGCACCTCTTGACAGCCCAATGCCTCCCCAACAAAACCACATGTCCTCTTCAATTGTTGTAGTGATGTGTAGAGATTGTTGAGTATGGTGGGGTGTGGTGGTAACAGCAGGTTCCGCACATCGGCCAGCCTGGGGCACAAAGTCAGGAGGTGCTCGACTGACTCCTCGTGGTCATGACAGAATCTGCAGTTTGGTTCATGTATTGGGTCTAATCTATTCTGATGTTTGTTGAGAAGGGCATGGCCTGTTCTCAGATTGAAGATTAAACTGCCCAGTGTTTGAGTAATGCTTTAAAAGCTTCAGTGTAGAAAGATTTGTCAGTATGTCTGAACCAATCTAGGACAGCCTGTTTCACTTCGTCATCATTGTTGAAATACTGACCTACCAGGAAATCTTTTAGGGATCGAAACAAGTGGAAATCACTTGGAGTGAGGTCTGGGCTGTTAGGTGGATGTGGCAATACCTCCCAGTCGAGTTGCTGCAAATGGCACACAGTGCAGTGGTCCATATGAGGTAGAGCGTTATCTTGTAGGAGCAGGACGCTCCTTGTAATCAAACCAGGCAGTTTTCTTCCACAGACGGTTATGCACATCACTTAAAATACATATGTACTGTTGATAGCACTACGGGATAGAAAACCAACACGAATGATGCCATATTTATCCCAGAAAACACTCACCATCACTTTGCTTGCAGACGCAATTGTCCAAAATGTTTTGGGTGGTGGTAATTGCGTATGCTTCCACTGCTTAGATGCTTGCTCGATTCAATAGTATAATGATGCGCCCAGATTTCGTCACATGTAATGAAGCGATCCAAAAAGTCATACCCTTCCTTGTCAAAAGGTTTCTTCAATTCGTTGAAGGCTTGAACTCTTCTCTGCTGCTCAAAAGTGGAAATCTGTCTTGGCACCCAATGTGCACTAACCTTCCGAAAATGCAAATGTTAATGAATAATAGTGTTCACTTTACCCAGAGAAAGACTTGCCTCTTGTGCAATTTCCCAACATGTTATGTGTTGATTTTCCAGGATAAGGTGTTCCACAATCTAGATATTCACAGGAATAACTGTGGTGGGTTGAGAGCCAATAATGTTAATGATAAGTAGGGATAATATTTTTACAGGTTCCTCAACAACTGAGATGAAATATGGTCTAAACAAAGATTGTTCTTCTCACTATCATCATCTTAAGGTAATTGATTTAGAGATTCTTTTAACCCCAAAATGATAGTTATCACACATTAGTAGGAAAAGTGTGCAATGACATGTCTTCCATCCTGAAGTGATATACAGAGGGTTGCTTAATGATATAGCGAGTGTTTTCGGCTCTGAAAAGGGACCAATGAATAGTTAGAGTGTAAAACTGCCAAACGTGATGTAAGAGACGACTAAGAACGGTTGGCATGGGACCAGTAAACTCATCATGTAGAAACGTTAAGCAAGAAGAACATCAAAAAAATATGGAAAAGCCTACTAAAAGGAAAAATACAACTCAACAACTAAGACATAAGAAGGTCCTCTGCCAATGGAACTAATGACGCGATAGAGAAAGACGCAATTAATTAGTTCAACTGACTTTTCTGTTTCCTTCTATGACAATGTCCAGATTTGTTTGCTGAAAAGTTCGTATAGTTTACCAGATTAGCCACACGTGTATACATTTTAAAAAGTCCAGAAAACAGAATGCATTGTGTCGTAGTTTACAGCTTGACTGCAATATTTGCACCTTTTGATTCAACACATCCGACTTCAGCAACCATTTTTTTAGTACTGGGTTAGCATTCCCTCCGATCCCTTCTCCTTAGCCAGTCTGCTCTGTTGAAGTCTGTTATCCAGGATTACGACGTGGAGGTGTAGAAGGGTCTTGGCAGCTCTGGCTACTGGCCTTGACACTAGCAGTCAGCTATGGGTCGCTGACCGCTGCAGCTCAGCATTTTGATCCCGATTCAGATCTGGAAGATCAACGATCTACATGATTTGACAACTTAAGGAAAAGACACATGAGCAGAATCAGCCCTTTTATATGGCCTTCATTGACCTGACAATGGCGTTCAGTTTGGTTAACAGATATGAGTTCTTTCAAAATCCTCTCTAAAATGGGCTGCTTAAGCAAACTGCTTGGACTAAGAATATCGTTTAATGAAGGCACGAATGAAGGCAGTCCAATTTCACAACCATTTGGTATTTGAGGTGGTGTTGAGCTGCACAAAATAAAAGCTTAAGAATACTACTACTGCTACTACTTCTACTTCTACTACTCCTGCTGCTAATTTAAATGAAAATGTGAGCAGTTAATAAACTCAGCATCTTATACAATTTAGTTATTGGAGAGTCACTCTTCCTACAAGAGGATATTCATAAACTAACTGGATTCTCAAAAATGGCCGTGACAAAAACCAGATAGATCATTTAATGAATAACATCAGGTGGAGACATGCCGTACAAGATGTGAATGTAAGAAGAAGAGCATGAGGAAGGGAATCATCATCTAATATTAGCTATAATTGATGTGAAGGACAGAGTTAGAAGCCCAAAGATAAAAATGTAAAGAAAATATATAGCTAAGCTGAATGACCTCCATCCTTACAAAGTTAGGTATGATAAAAAGAAATATTAAACATAGGAGCAAGGAAGTGATAGTCAAACTGTATAAAGCATTAGTTAGACCTAGATTGGAGTACTGTGTACAGGTGTGGAGTCCTTATCATGCTGGAAAGAATACAAAAAAGGGCGACAAAGATGATAGTGGGATTCCAGAATTAGTTATGAGGAACGACTAAGAAAAACCGGCCTACAGTGTCTCGAAGAGAGAAGAATTCGTGGTGACTTTATACAGGTTTATAAGATGATCAGAGGAATGGATAAATTAGACTATAACAAGTTTTTTAAAATACAGCCACCTACAATAACACGAGGGCATAGCTACAAGCTGACTAAAGAGAGTCCAGATTAGATATTAGGAAATATTTTTTTAGTCAGAGTGGTGTCTGCTTGGAATGCATTGCCAGGTGAGGTAGTGGAGGCAGGGACAGTTAATGCATTGAAGAATAAACTGGATGCGCATAGCTTTTAGAGCAAGGTGATGTAAATGTAACTGTTTGTATAAAGACTCTGCATGGTCTTCTAAACCAGTATAAAGACGTTAAGAAAGCTTTTTAGCAGAAGAAAATGTTATCAAACTTCAAAAAATTCAGAATAAAACACTGACAATGTAAATGTTGACACAATTTCAGCAATATATAGAAAAAGTAGCAGATCATGAACATGTGTGCAAATAACTGGATAGGAATCAGTCTTCTATAAATATTCAGCAAAATAATTAAAATGCAGGATACAAAGAATAGCAGCTACATTAGATACAAAGCTGAGGAAGGAACAAGCAGAGTTAACAAGTAAACAAAGGATAAGCTAAACATTTCTGCTCAATTTGGGGTTAAAAGAATAGAGCAATTCTCATAATGGAAAAGACAATTTTACGTAAATTTGAATGATTTTGAAAAAAGCCTTGACAAATACTTTCGGGAGGGGACGTTGTTGGCTAGTGGTTAAGTGACACGGCTCACAAGCCGAAGGTGCTGGGTTCGCTCCCTAATCACAGCACCGGGAAGCAAACCCTTAGATAGAACTTGAAAAGATTACAAAACTGCAATCCATGACCGATAAAAGAGACTGCAGAGCCCAGCTGCAGTCAGAGAAACTCCGAAGACTGACTGACCATCCAATGTACCAGAGACTAAACAATTTGGGAAATGGGAAACTAAAGCGGAGAAACTTTGCAGAAATAGCAAAAGCAAAGATGCACGAAGATCCCATAAACGCACTAACAACACCAAAACCCATCACTACTGTACGAAAACCTACCTGGAGGCAGGATATATTTCCAGAGGTGGTAGAAAATATACCATGTATTGGAAACAAAAACTGCCAGACTGAAAAAGAAAGGAGAGATACTACCCTAAGCTTTATATCGAAAAGCTACCCAAGCATGGACTGGACCCATGCATACACCGACGGTTCTGTAACAAACACTACACAGAACGGAGGGGCAGGAGCATTCCTGAACCTACCAAATGGCAGACAAATAACACTGTCATTCGCTACTGGTAAGTACACAAGCAATTTCAGAGCGGAGGCAGAGGCACTGAGGGCGGCAGTGGAAGAAATGGTGACACACAAAGAAAATGAAAGCCAAATAGTCCTGCTTACAGATGCTCTCGCCGTAGTCACAGCGCTAAAAAGCCAGAAAAACACTGAGCTTAATGACTTAAGAGCAGCACTCTGCAAACTGTGCCAGCAGTCCGCACCAAAAAGGGTAGTGGTACAGTGGGTCCCATCACACTGCAACATCCAAGGCAACGTGGAGGCAGACAGACTGGTAAAAGAAGGTGCAAGACTACCACAAACAGATACTAGTATGACGTACGAAGAGTCAAAACGGCTTATCAAAGCCAGATACATGACCAAATGGGAAACCGAACATACTGGTTACACCAAAAACGATGCCTATTACCAGTTGAACAGAAGAGAGCAGGTCGTTGTCTTAAGACTTCGCACTGGCCACAATAGACTGAGGTACCACCTATTCAACAAATTGAAGATAGGTGGTACCGACGAATGCCCGTGCGGTACCGGTAAAATGACCGCTGAACATCTGCTGCAGAACTGCCAGACATACGAGGATCAGAGAGAGCAGATGTGGCCATCACCAGCGGAACTGCAAGACAAGCTCTATGGCAGCGGCGACAGCCTCAGGATGACCGCCGCTTTTTTTGAAAAAATATTGGTTACTGTCTGACTGCGTAAGAAGAAGAAGAAACCCTTAGAAAATGCAGGAGGAAGCAGATCCTCACCAAAAATGCATGCCAAAGTCGGATGCACAAGGACGAGAGGGACATAAATAAAAACAGTGCAACGCACACTGCCTTGGGGAATAGAAAAATAAGGCGAACGCAAGCACACACGTACGCACGCAACGCACACACACACATTTAAAAAAATACTCCGGGGTCTTCTTTGAATAATACTAAGAGCTTTACGGTATCCCTAGCTACATCTTTTCAATCACGAAAAGTCGATACACAAAATTGAACACACAGTGTTCGTTTCGTCAGGAACGACTACAGTTTTTTTAAAAAATGTGAAAACAGAAATACGACAGAGATGCCGCTTACAAATCATTCTTTTCCTGTCGTTGACTAGGCGATGCCACAGACGCACCTCACGAGAAATAAGATGGACTTTTATTTTCTAAAGATGACAATGCAGTGTTTCTACACTCACACCAACACATACAAGAGTAAACAGAAAGATGGCGTGCATATAGCCAAATTGTGGAACTGGGCATTAATATCAAGACGGCAGAAGTAATGACACTGAATCTGACATAAACTAAAATAGAAAATGAAGAACTAGCAAAGACGGGCATATTTACACACCTGAGAAGCACAGTTACCAGACAGTAGAAGTTAAAGACACAACAAGCAGAATTTTAAAAGCCAGAACAGACTGTTTGCCTAACGCTAATGAAGTCTTCGCAATACCGCACAGACACCAAGCTAAGAATATACAGTAGTTTCGAGCTTCCTGTGCTTCTGTTACGGAATATTGGAGAGTAACAACAACAAAGAAAACCCACAAAAACAGCAACAACATTTTTTAAAAATTTAACAAAAAGAAGGAATGTCAAAATTGTTATATTTCCACACAACTTGCAAAAGAAAGATTCATTATTTGTTAAATTATATTATGTTTGGTAGATGTATAATTAATCTCAAACACAGGTACAATGCAAGTGATAATAATTTACATATTTAAAAAAAAAAAGATATTTGTTTAATAGTGTTATGTAATAAATGAAGGATTGTAAAAAGGAATATAACAATTAAAAACAAATTAAAATACAAAATGCAAACTGAAATTTAACCTGTGACAGAAATGTGAAATAGACTGCAAATATAGTGCAGTGAGCTCTTCAGTAAGTGTGCTATGAAAACATCTTATAATTACATTAATTATAACATTTTCCTATACCAGTACAAAGAATTTGTATCATTGAATGATGAAGGAATATTTTCTTCTGATTAAGTCAACTACAATATCATTTGAGCATTAGTTGAAAAGATATTGGATAGGAATTCAGTCTGAGAATACTCAGGCTGATCAGATCTTATTGACGACAAACTGGAAATAATTGATTTCACATTCAAAATGGGTTTCTCTATCATTATTTACAAATGCTGTAATGTACGAGGTAATGTGTAGGTTTGAATCACGGTGAAGATCGGGATATTTTTTACGTGAGACTTCTGGTAAAGGTAAAAATTCCCATGATCTCTGGATAGTGAGATTGGACTCCCATGTTCAGTGTCAAACACATTAAAAATGAGATACAACAAATAAAGAGTAGGCGTATCGGGTGCTGCCCTGACACAATTCAAAATGTACCCAAGTAATTTGTATCTTTCCTCAGGTGGTTTGTTAAAAGCAGCTATAGATGGCGTATAACTGCCAGCGGGTCTACTTAGCTCTAGTGTTTGAGTCTATTAAGATTGACTCGCACATCGGTAAAAACCTCCCTCCAGGAAACTGGTTGTATACAGACTATGTAGAGTATTCTAAACCAGTATAAAGATGTTAATTTAAGTTCTGTCCGAACACCATTACCAACCGAGTATCATTTGCCCAGAGCGACCAAGAAGACGTAGCCTAAACCACAATAAAGAGGAACACCATTTTGGGGAGGGGGGGGGGGGAGTGGGGATGGAAGACTGCCACCAGTCCTTCGGCACTTGTCTAGTGTTTCTCCGTAGCCGAATATGCTGCACGAGTCTGAAAAAAACTTTGCCAATGCGAAACTAGTTGACACAGCAATAAATGAGGCGAGTCGGATAGTATCAGGGTGTATAAAACCCACCTCCATCGATAAAATGTACCCCATAAATGGCATAGCACCACCCGAGAATCGAAGAAGCGTCGCAGCAGAAATCGAACGAGAAAAACAGGAGCATGACACAAGACATCCAATATTTGGACATCAGGTACAGAGCACAAGACTCAAATCCAGACATAGCTTTAAAAAAGCAACAAAGTCGATACAGACAAACCCCGAAAGCAGACGTTCAGAGAGATGACTCGAATTGATGCAAGCCGCAGAGATGGAACTTCTGGAGGAACCTGTCCCATTTACTATCATCTACCATACACATCATGGAAGTCGATATTGACTTTATGCAGATGACCTGGCACTATGGACATCCGAAGAGTCTACACCTTTAGCTAGAAACTAAATGCAGGAGGACCTAAGTAAAATAGAGACATGGACAAAAAATGGCAAATCGTTATAAATGATACTAAAACCACGCACACAATCTTCTCTCTATCTCCCAAGCCCCAAGAAGTGATCCTAAAAGTAAATGGCCAGACTCTCCCCTTTGACATCTCCAACTTATCTGGGAATAACAATGGACCCAAGGCTGACAGGGTAAAAACACATTTAAAAAGCCACCAACAAAGCTAAGAACAGAATGGCCATAATGATACAGATATCAGGCTCAACATGGGGAGCTGCCACGGGCACCCTAAAGAAACTGTACACAGATTATGTGAGACCAGTGCTAGAATACGGAATAGCAGCATGGTCCACAGCAACAGAGAATAAATGCAAAATAAATAAATGCAGCCCAAAATCAAGGCATACATATCATCACTGGAGCTATGAGAACAACACCAATAAATGCAATGGAGAACATCACACGAATCGAAAAGTATGGAGACGCTCATAGACTAAAAAGCACTCCAGCAGGGGGAGAAGTTCAAATAATTCCTGATCACTCAATATATGATAGGATAAATCGCATGGGAAGAAGGAGATTAAAAGGAAACCACTTCATATCAAAAACAAAAGAACTTGCAAGAGCAAACCAAATCATAAGCCAGGCAGTGGGTAGAGATCTAAAACATCCCAAATCCCACCATAGAAAAACGCCAGGTTCGCTGAAATAGTAGAACCCAAAGAGGGAATAGGGAAAAAGGGAACTCAAACAGATTTAGAAACAAAAATTATCCCAGAAGAATATCTTAGGAGAGTATGCCCACCAGAAACATGGATACACGTATATACAGATGGCTCGTCTGACAAAGCCACATCCAATGGAGGTGGAGGGGTCTATTACAGACTAAGAAATGGAGAAGAAAAAACTAGAGTATTAACAACGGGAACTTACTCCAATAATTTCCGTGCAGAAGCGGAGGCACTGAAGGCTGCAGCTGAGCTTGTAATCCAAGATAAAGATATCCACCAAGACAACATAGTATTCCTGATTGATGCCGCGTCAGTATTAGCAGCACTAAAACAACACAAAGATAGATCTCGAGCAATGTATGTTCTGACACAGCTCTCAGCCAACACCCATGGTTGGTCATACAGTGGATCCCATCCCACTGCAATATTGAAGACAATGAAGCTGCAGACAAACTAGCAAAGTGTGGAGGAGCATCCCTACAATCACAGACCTGAGTATCACATATAATGAGGCCAAGACCAAAATTAAAGCCAACTGCAGGAGCAAATGGGCTGATCAACACCCCGACTTCCGAAATGAAGGCAGCTACTTTAATTTAACTAGAGAAGAGCAAGTTATCATCTTCAGACTGAGAACTGGGCATAACAGACTCAAGGGTCATCTTTACAACAGAATGAGTATTGGGACAGAGGACAAGTGTCATGGCGGGTGCAAACGATGACCTTGGAACACATCCTGCAAAGCTTCACGCTCACGCAGGAAACGAGAGAAAAATACTGGCCTCGCGAGACAAATATGAAACAAAAGCTATATGGAGATGAAACATCCTTACAAACAACGGTGTACTTTGTAAGAGAAACCGGGACCTTGATCTGAGGATGAACGAAGATGTAGAGGAAAATATTTTATACTTGAAAATATTTGTCGACCTTTGAACTCTTCTGTTAATATCTTCAACAGTCCCATCCTTGTCCTGACAAAGCTTTTCGTTTATTCAACCAATGAAACACATACCATTTTGTGGTGTTTACGAACTTATTGCTTTGAAATTGTTTACAAATCTAGCAAATGATCGGCATATTTGACCTCATGACGATTGTACTACCCTGGAAGTCCCCGATTAGTAATGTACTATACTATTTATAGATTTAGTGTTCTCCCAATATCCTAGTTTGTGGTGATTTCGCTATAAATAACAATATGCGAACATTAATAAATTGAGTTAGTTGTACGTGGGTGATTATTATAGACCCAGAGTCTAGACTAAGTGCCAGCAAAGTCTGACATTTTGTCCATAATAATAATAGTATAGCAACACATTAAACCAGAAACAGCCAGGTAGGTCCAGATCACGATATCCACGAGAAACGTTAATAACTAACCACTTTTTTAGCTTAACTTAACCCAGCATCTTTATACTGGTTTAGATAACCATAAAGAGTGTATGTAACCAGTTTCTTAGTTAACCGATATGCCAGTCCATCGTAACATTTCAAACACCTGTGGTAGGAGCTGGATTGTGGATAGCTGGTCTCTATATTTGGAAGTTGTCAGTTTCGAATAAACAGCCATCCATGAATTGGAAAAGGTTGGTCTGCATAAAGGCTAAAAGGAGGGAGCCCCCTCAGTCATACAAAGACACAACAATCACCTGTTTGTCTACCTACTCGATTAAAGTAAAGGTTTGTCGAATAGTAATTACACTGCTGACTGGGAATGGAGTTGTTAGAGACTTCAGTATATTGTGCCACATTTTGTATGCAATAGTGTGGCTAGTTCCTTCCCGCCTCTTGATTCCCTAGTCATATTACAAGCCAACAAAGAAATAAAACCGGAACATGGAATATAAAGAAGATATAATATATATATATAAAGATATAAAGAAGACACAATGGTGGATAGAAGAAGTAATAATGATAATATGGGACATGGAAAAAAATATGTAAATTAAAAAATACAGCAGGAAAAGCTGAGAAAAAAAAATATGTAACAGAAGGAAAGTAAAAAAAACAGAAAAAGTAAAGTAAAGATCCCATTTACAAGTGCTTAAGCTTTTAAGCCTTTGTGGCATATGCCAGTAGGGAATATGGAGTTAGGCCCATATTGTCTTAACCATAGTCACACTAGGGGTGACGTGGTCAACATCACGTCAGCTACCATTACTTTCCCAGAATATTCTGATACCCAATTTTTTGTGGCTGAGTTGAAAACAGAGTTAACAGCAAAACAAAAATCCCGAGAGGACTTTGGGGACAGACTGGACAAAAAATGCATGAGAATGGAAGCTGAAAAACTTAAAGATGGAAAAAGAGTGCTCACTAAAATTTGTAAAAGACAAACACGGTGTTTTGCCTACTCCTCTGAAGGAGATGGATAGATGGAAAGATTTTCTCAAAGCTCCTCTGTTCAGAGGAATACCAATGTACAACATGTTAAAGACGAAGAAATCAAGGAAAGAGAAAACATCACAGTTGAAGACACCACTGGAGAAAATAAAGGTTGGCAAAGCAACTGGACGTGATGGTATAAGACCAGAAATGGTCAAGCACATGGGAACTGCAGGTAGACTACTATTTTTGAAGGTTCTCCAGGCAGCCTGGCGTCACAAGGCTATACTAAAGGACCAGAAGATTGCCATAATTATTACAATTTTTAAAAAAGGGGGCAACCAATAGGTTTAATGAGTTCCATAGAAACATATCCCTCCTGAGTGTCCCAGACAAAGCCTACTCTAGGATACTGGATCAGAGACTAAGACATTTGACTGAGCCCCAGATGGTTGAAGTCCAACACGGTTTCAGAGCAAGCCAAAGTACTAACAACTTTATCTTCACACTCAGAATACATACCATTAATTTGAGCATTGTGCTGGAGAATTTGAGTTCTTTCATTCATTTCTTTGTGATGGCTGTTGAAAGTGTAATAATTGGGTGTATTTGTTTTTATTGTGAACAATATACAGGTTTATTATGACTGATATGCTCACATTAGGAGTACCAAGAAGTTATCATAAAGAATTAGTAGTACTTTTTAAAATGCAAAGAATGAATGTGTTATGAACTTGTTCAGTGCCATCTTCCCATTGAAGGACGGCTGCAATGAATCTCCAGTGTACTCTATCTCTTGTCATAATGGTACAATCTAACATGCTTTTTCCAGTCCATCTCCTGATGTTGTCCACCCGCTTATAACATTGTCTGTCTCTTGAACGAGTGCCTGGGATCAAGATGCTGAGCAGCACATGAGCTGCAGTGGTCAGCGACCCATAGCTGCCAAGACCCTTCTACACCTCCATGCGGTGATCCTGGATAACAGGCTGCAAAAGGGCAGACTGGCTAAGGAGAAGGGATCGAAGAGGGAATGTTAACCCGGTACTCAAAAAATGCTTGCTGAAGTCGGATGTGTTGGACCGAAAGGTGCAAATATCGCAGTCAAGCTGTAAACTACGACACAACGCATTCTGTTCTCTGGACAACATTCTGCTACTTAAGCCCTTTCAGGATTTGGTAGTGGGATATTGAGAACGAACGAAGAAGAAGAAGAAGAAGAACGAGTGCCTTCCACTCTACCCACTAGTATGGTTTTCAACAAGCAGGTATGTCTTGTTACATGACCAAAATAACTTAACTGTCTAAACCTGATTTTGTTCATTATTTTTCTTTACACCCCCAACTTTTTCAATGCCAGCACATTTATTTTCTTCTCTTTCCAAGAAATGTGACCCAACCTTCCATATACCCACATTTTGAAGGCTTTAATATAAGCTTGTTTGTTTGATAAGTATTAAATGTACACAAAAATGTCCCATTGTTAATGCTTCCATGTAGGCTATGCTTGAGTCTGTTTTCAAACAAATATTTTCACTGAATTTTTTTAAAGTTTGACTATGGAGTTTGGAAGCAAGTATGTGTACATTGAGAATGCAGATGAGGACAAAGAACAAGTAATTCTGTCCACATTTGATGATGTTGTTATTTCTGACAGTGACACTGATGAAACTGATGATAGGGAGGTAGGTAGATGTGTAATAACCTTGTAGTTGTAATTGTAGGGCAGGTTTTTCTGTGCTAAGAAGCCACACATTATTGTATAACTATGTTTACCACCTTAATTTTTATTTTCATTGCAACAGACAGTTTTAACTATAACATTCTTTCTCTCATTTTGCTTTTGTTTTACTAAGGTTTCTTTATCAGGCATGTTTGGAAATATTTATGTATGTGGTTTTATTCACATTGTACATAAACATTTTCATTTACATCAATTGTGTAAGGTTAACTTTTTGTTTCTGTTTTTCCTTTGCCTTATTTCTCTATTCCCCAAGACGGTTTTTATTGTATGCCTGTGTTCCCAGTGCATCTGCCTTCGGCATTCATTTTATGTAAGGGTATGCTCCCTTCTGCATTTTCTAAGGGTTTGCTTCCTCGGGGTAACGGCCGGTGCTGTGATGGGGCTCCAACCCAGCACCTTCAGATTGTGAGCCCTGTCACTTAACCACTAGCCCACGCCGTCCTCTTCAAAAGGTTAATAATCCAGGCAATTTTTTGTTGTTATGGTGATGTGTAGCGACTACAAAATAAGATGAACTGAATTTTTATAATACTTAGGAGTTATGTTAAATAAAATTATAATAAATCTGCATACAATATTAATCTAAAACATATACAGTTGATACATAAATCTTACATAGAGTACATATTATATCTTAGATAGAATAAACATTACACATATATTTAGCTGCAATGTTTGAGTGGCAGAGTGGATAATGTGCTTGTCTTTCATGGAATATAATGAGATCAGTTCTTAGGCCATGGCATGTTTCAGTCTCCCTCGCTGTTAGAGAAGGCCAGGAGGGAAACTGATCACCCGACATTACAAGAAGCTGAAGGTTCATTCAATGAAGCCTTTAGCACATTATCTCTGATGGAAGATTATGCTATGAGACTGCCTTGACCTTTAATAATATATGACAGTCTCATGTTACTATAGATAAAATACATAACATTAACAGATCAATCCTGACTATGTTTACTAGCATATAACATGCATACATAAATATTGGATAGACTAAAAGAAAGCATTTGACTTTCTGGATAGAAGCAACCTATGAGAAATCCTAGAAAACTATGGAGTTGAAGGAAAATTATTTTATAATATGGCTTGGCTTGGCTTCATTCATTCTCAATCTCCCACTACCAAACCCTGAAAGGGCTTAAGTAGCAGAATGTAGTCCAGAGAACGGAATGTGTTGTGTCGTAGTTTACAGCTTGACTGCGATTTTTGCACCTTTCGGTCCAACACATCCGACTTCAGCAAGCATTTTTTAAGTACCAGGTTAGCATTCCCTCTTTGATCCCTTCTCCTTAGCCAGTCTGCCTTGCTGCAGCCTATTATCCAGGACCACCGCGTGGAGATGTAAAAGGGTCTTGGCAGGTCTGGTTCGCCGGCCCTGGCGCTAGCAGTCAGCTATGAGTCACTGACCACTGCAGCTCATGCGCTGCTCAGCATCTTGATCTCATTTTATTATATAGGAACAATAACAAGGACAATAATAGCACCACTGCCCCACAGAGAGCATGTCGTAAGACGCGACTAACTGTGTGGCATGGCATAACACCTGCCATGGTTAGGTGGTTTGTTAAGAGGAGCATAAATGGCACCTAACAGGCTGCGGGTCTACTTTGCTCTAGTGTTTGAGTCTATTAAGATGGACTTGCACATCAGTTAACCACCCTCCATAGTGGAGTAATAAGCTGCTCGAGCCTAGCCCGCTAAGCAGGAAATCCTCCTCCTGGCTACATTCAGCTCACATCAGAGATGGGACCTTCACAGGTGCTTATGCTCCCGTATAATTGCAGGTTGGCTAAGACTAAGAGCAATGTATAAAAATTGTCAAAGTACTGCGAAGACACAAAGCGAATTCACTAATTGGTTCACAAAACTGATACAATAAGAATATCTGGTCAACTATGAAGAATGAAGAAGCAAAAGTCATAATTAGAGAGCAAAACAATGTAAAGTGGGAGAAAGAACACTCCAAATACCACGCAGATGATGGATACTACCAACTGTCCATAAAAGACCAAGTTATCATACCGCGTCCCCAAACTAGCCCCAACAGAATGAGGCACCACCCATATACCAAATTCAAGATTGGTACCACCTGTATATGTTACTGCAGTCTGACAAACATGACAGCAGCAAATGTACCCCAGGGTTGCCCTCAGGATACAAACCTGAGGAGAAGGATGTAGGCCCCACTGACTTCACTCGAGCAGAAATTGGAAATTGTCTGTGGTATTGAGACCCTGAAAAAACTGCAAAATTTATTGAAGAATCAGCAGTCTCAGTCTAAATGAGCAATGATCGCAAAAGAAGAACTAATTGATTCATGGTAAGGAAGGGATGTGTACTAAAACTACAGACTAACAACTGAAGCAAACCCAGAAACTACCACAGTGAACAATCTTCTTTTTGCAGATGATCAGAGTTTCTTTCATTCAGATAACATGACCTCCAATGCCCTTTACAATGTCTGTGATAGATATAATATGAAGATAAATACAGCAAATACAGATGCAATGATAATCAGCAGAATAGAGAAGACACTAAATATTCAGGGGAAAAGTACAGAACTTAAACAATTTAGAGAATTCAAATATGTGGGGAGCGTTTTCACACAAGATGGAAAGATAAATAGAAAAGTGCGGAATCAAGAATATAGAAAGTAAATGCAGTTTCATATCAGCTCTCATTATTATTAAAACAAAAACACATCCCAGTTAATAAATAGTTTTTTTTATACCAACTCTCTGCTACCAGTGTCAGACATGGACTTTCACCAAGGTACAAGAAAGAAAAATCATAGTATACAAAATGGGGAGTTTGAGAAAAACTGTTAGGCTCCCAAAGCTGGACAGAATATGAAACAAAGAAATCAGACAGAGGGTTTGTACAACATCATGTACAGAATACTTAAAAAAGGAAGAGAATAAAATGGTTGACACTGACAATAGAATGCAACCAAATTTACCAACTATGTGAATTTACAACACCAGATAAGAGGGAAACAAGAAGGAAACTAAGATAAAGATTGGAAGACTGTGCAAGGGACACTTAAGAAACAAAGAAGGACAACCACATTGACAGCACATCTGGCATTGGGAACAAAACTACACATCCCCACAATGTCTGATGACACAAGTGGATAGAAGATGATAATAGTTCATAACATTTGTAAATATATCTTAGCTTTAGTGAATGACAGTTCTCATGTTAGTGTAACTGGGACTGGACTCACTTGCTACTCTTCAACCATGGGTCTAGTAGTCTCTTTTCTTGTTCTTATTCTTGTGGTTACAGCATGGGATAACCAGCCTCATTCTCAAACTAGTAGGTTACAGTGTTACTATTCATTGCTCTCTTTTCAAGCCACAGTAACACACATGCATTAAAGGTTACTGTAGTACATAATAACAGTAAAAACACTTTAGCTTTAGTATGTATATTTATCATATCAGTCATTACTGAAGTACATAAAGTTGTCATATTTATTAATATAAATTGTACTTTGTGCAGGTTTGCCTCCTAGATATCCTTGACACTTCTGGACAGGAAGAATATTCCTCTTTAAGAGACCAATATGTGCATACTGGAGATGGATTTGTAATCATCTACAGCATTACAGACAAGAACAGCTTCATGGAAGCTGAGGCCATCTTTAAATGGCTGAAACGCTTGAAGCAAGTTGACCCAGTTGCAGTAAGTGCTTTAGCAACATATGACCTTGTTTTAAACAAAATGTATCAGTAAAAATTTAATTTAATTTAGTAATAAGGCAAAGCAAGGCAAAGGCCACCGTCCATCTTAGACGATAATGGCATAATTTATTTTGCTAGCGCTATTTTTAGTAAGGATTAACTGCGCTACTTTTTATCCTCACTCTCTTGTCTCAAGCCGCCTGACCCCAGTGGCAAGTCAAGGACAAGATGACTAGGAGGCGACTACGAGATGCAGGGGACTCCGCATCAAGTACCCGTGAAAAAGACGGCGGAGTCCGTAGTCAAACACCCACCAGACCGGTTTGATCACGAGGCTAACGGCTTAACCACTTCACCTCGGAATCCCTAATTTAGTAATAAGCCTCGTCTATTTTTTGTCTTTTCTGTTTTCTTACAAAGGGTGCAGTGTAGCAACATATATTTTAAGGAATTTTAAAATGTCAGATGTATTCAAGGAGCCTTTACCTCTTGTGATTAAAGTTTGGATTACAATTTGCCCTTTCTTATGAATTAATATTTAATTGTCAAACGATGAAGACAGCAATTCAATGGCATATTTGTGTCATGTATCAGTGAAAGTATCCATAAATTGTTCTTTAGATTTTGGTGGCAAACAAGCAAGACTTGTCCAGAAAAGCAGCAGTCTCAACTAAAAAAGGAAAGGATTTGGCAACCAAACTAAGCATCCCTTTTTATGAAACATCTGCAAAAACTGGCAATGGTGTAGCTGAAGCTGTAACAGGTCTGGTCAAGATCATTCCTAGAATCAGCACAGACTACAAGGTAATCAAGTCACTTGTTCTAAAATGAGAAAAAAAACTTGATAAATTGTGGTATGCCCTCCAAAAATGTTTCAATTTTAATTATCTCTTCATAGATTATTGTGCTACAGAAATAAATGGTCTGGTGATAAGCTGCATTTATATTTGTTAATATTATGACACTTTCTTTATCTTTCCAATTCCTCTCACCTATTTCCTCTTTCATTAAAAACACCCCCCCCCCCCCCCCCAACTTACTGCTTCAAACAATAGAAGTTCATTTTAAGATTTTAAGCATTGAGCTTTTTGTCTTGAAGTTCTAATTTAGGGAGACATACTTACTGCATTTAGCCTTCCTTTAAGATGGGCATCCGAATTTATATTTTTTTGCTCTCAAGCATAAAAATAAAAAGATATACATGATCTCATAGCAGACACTCATCAGGGATGATGTGCTTAAGCCTTAGTTTTACCAGGTTTCAGTTTTCTATGAGGTTCAGGTGACCATTTCATTTTTTCCCCTGTCTTCTGTCCCTAATGTTAAGTCACATACCCATTTATAGCTGAGTAGACTGGAGCGTGTCAAGACTAGGAATTTGGTACTTTGTCATGAGAACTTAACTTAACTTAATGACTTTATACTGGTTTAGAAGACTTTACAGAGTCTGTATACAACCAGTTTTCTTTGGAGGGTGGTTTAACCTATGTGTGAGTCTATCTTAATAGACTCAAATACTAGAGCTAAATAGACCCGCAACCAGTTGAGCGTCTTCCCTAACTGCTCTTAACAAATCTCCTGGGGAAAGGTACAAATAACTTGGGCAAATTTTTAATTTTAATTTTGTGCAGGCAGCAGCCGTTAAGCCTACTCTTTTCTATTTCCAACTGCCAAGAAATTTTTAACGTGCTCGACACTGAACATAACTTAACTTAACTTAACGTCTTTATACTGGTTTAGAAGACTCTGCAGAGTCTGTATACAACTAGTTCCATTTACATCACCTTGCTCTACAAGCTGTACGCATCAAATCTATTCTTAAATGCATTAACCGTCCCATCCTCCACCACCTTCCTTGGTAAATGCATTCCAAGCATACACCACTCTCTGACTAAAAAAATACTTCCTAATATCTAATCTGGACCTCTCCTTAGTCAACTTATAGCTGTGCCCTCTTGTTCTTGTTGGTGGTTGTATTTTAAAAAAACTTGTTATAGTCTAATTTATCCATTCCTCTGATCATCTTATAAACCTGTATTAAGTCACCACAAATTCTTCTCTCTTCTAGACACTATAGGCCGGTTTTTCTGAGTCTTTCCTCATAACTGTAATTCTAGAATCCCACTATCAGCTTTGTCGCTCTTTTTTGTATTCTTTCCAGCATGATTATAGCCCCTCTCTGATAAGGACTCCACACCTGTACACAGTACTCCAATCTAGGTCTAACTAATGCTTTATACAGTTTGACTATCACTTCCCTGCTCCTATGTTTAATATTTCTTTTTTATCATTGCCTTTTCTACTGCTACCTGAACTTGCTCCCTCACCTTACATGTATGATCTATTTTAACCCCTAAGTGCCTTTCTTTATCTATCTTTCTAATATTGTTCTCTCCCATTCTGTAATTATGTTCCATATTGGATCTACCCATGTACATGACTGTACATTTATCTACATTAAACTCCATTTGCCAGATTACAGACCATTCTCAAATTTTATCTAAATCCGACCTCAATATATCCACTTCTGCTTTAGATGAGACACTACTGCATAGTTTTGTGTCATCAGCAAATTTGGCAAAAATGGATCCCATACCCATGTCCAAATCATTTATATATATCAAGAACAAAATTGGTCCCAAAACCGAGCCCTGTGGCACTCCACTTTTCACTTCACACCACTCAGAGTACTCCTTATTTATACCCACCCTCTGCCTTCTTCCCGTTAACCAATTTTCATTCCAATTGACAACTTCCCCACCTATTTCATGTGATTTTAACTTTAGAAATAATCTTTGATGAGGTACTCTATCAAAGGCCTTTGCAAAGTCTAGATAAATAACATCCACTGGCTCCCCTTTATCTATGATTTTAGTAACCTCCTCCATGAATTCGAATAGATTTGTTAAGCATGATCTTCCTCTAGTAAACCCATGCTGACTATTTCTAATTAGATTTAATTTGTCTAAATGCATTACAATGTTTTCTTTGATTATTGACTCTAACAATTTACAGACTATGCTCGTTAAACTCACCAGTCTATAATTTGCTGGATCTGACTTTTTGCCTTTTTTGAATAAGGGGATCACTCCCCCATCTTTCCAGTCCCGTGGAACAATCCCTTGTGCAAGTGATTGAGAACATAATATAGCCAATGGTTTTGCTAATTGCTCTAATTTCAAACAGCAATTTTGGATGAATACCATCTTGACCTGGACATTTATCCACTTTCAACCCCTCCAATTTAAAAAAAAACCATTTTCTCTGTAATACAGATTGATCCTAATCCTGATGTATCCATGTCTCTTTAAAAAATATCTACAGGCTCTGGGATCTTGGAGCAGTCCTCTTTTGTGTTCACTGTGCCAAAGTAGTGATTGAGTAGATTTGCTGCCTCCCTATTCTCACTTATTTTTTTCCCTGTGCGGTCTATGAGAGGGCCTACTTTGTCCTTCGATCTCTGTTTATTTCTAACATAAGAGAAGAACCTTTTACTATCAGTCTTGATCCTCTGAGCAAGTTTCTTTTCGAAGTCTATTTTTGCTGTTTTATTCACTTTCTGAGATATGTATTGCTTGTCCAAATATTTTAAATATGTTTCTTTTGATTTACCTGCCTCTATATATTTTTTCCATGCTTTATTTTTAGCTCTTCTACATTTAACTACAATTCTAGTTATCTACTGTTTACGCTTGGGGTTTTCCTCCCTATATGGAACACATTCTTCTTTTAGCGTTCGAGAACTGTTTTAAAATTCTCCCACTCCTGTTCAACATCTGTTCCTCCGACAATATCTTCCCAGATTATGTGGTTCGCTGCCTCTTTCATCCTCTTAACATCTGTCTTAGAGTAGTCATATGTTCGCGTGTTTATGTTTACTTCTTTCTCTGCAATAAGATTCCATCGGATGATTTTATGGTCACTTGAGCCAAACAGTTCGCCAACGGTAACGTTTTCAATCATATTTTCCTCTGTAGTAAAAACTAGGTCGAGTATGTTTTTGCCACTGGGGGCTGCTTCTACATGTTGAATTTAAAAATTGTCAGTTATGCACTTAACAACAGGTTTTGACTCTTCTTCTTCTTCTTCTTCATCGTACGCAGTCAGACAGTAACCATTATTTTTTCGAAAAAAACGGCGGTCATCCTGAGGCTGTCAACACTGCCATATAGCTTGTCTTGTGTTGCCACTGGTGATGGCCACATCTGCTCTCTCTGATCCTCGTATGTCGGGCAGTTCTGCAGCAGATGTTCAGCGGTCATTTTACCGGTACCGCACGGGCATTCGTCGGTACCACCTATCTTCAATTTGTTGAATAGGTGGTACCTCAGTCTATTGTGGCCAGTGCGAAGTCTTAAGACAACGACCTGCTCTCTTCTGTTCAACTGGTAATAGGCATCGTTTTTGGTGTAGCCGGTATGTTCAGTTTCCCATTTGGTCATGTATCTGGCTTTAATAAGCCGTTTTGACTCTTCGTACGTCATACTAGTATCTGTTTGTGGTAGTCTTGCACCTTCTTTTGCCAGTCTGTCTGCCTCCTCGTTGCCTTGGATGTTGCAGTGTGATGGGACCCACTGTACCTCTACCCTTTTTGGTGCGGACTGCTGGCATAGTTGACAGAGTGCTGCTCTTAAGTGATTAAGATCAGTGTTTTTCTGGCTTTTTAGCGCTGTGACTACGGCCAGAGCATCTGTAAGCAGGACTGTATGGCTTTCATTTTCTTTATGTGTCACCATTTCTTCCACTGCCGCCCTCAGTGCCTCTGCCTCCGCTCTGAAATTGCTTGTGTACTTACCAGTAGCGAATGACAGTGTTATTTTTCTGCCATTTGGTAGGTTCAGGAATGCTCCTGCCCCTCCATTCTGTGTAGTGTTTAGTACAGAACCGTTGGTGTATGCATGGGTCCAGTCCATGCTTGGGTAGTTTTTCGATATAAAGCTTAGGGTAGTATCTCTCCTTTCTTTTTCAGTCTGGCAGTTTTTGTTTCCAATACCTGGTATATTTTCTACCACCTCTGGAAATATATCCTGCTTCCAGGTAGGTTTTCGTACAGTAGTGATGGGCTTTGGTGTTGTTAGTGCGTTTATGGGATCTTCGTGCATCTTTGCTTTGGCTATTTCTGCAATGTTTCTCCGCTTTAGTTTCCCATTTCCCAAATTGTTTAGTCTCTGGTGCATTGGATGGTCAGTCAGTCTTCTGAGTTTCTCTGACTGCAGCTTGGCTCTGCAGTCTCTTCTATCGGTCATGGATTGCAGTTTTGTAATCTTTTCAAGTTCTACAATTGGCGTTGACTTCATGCCTCCTGTTATAACTCTCATGGCTTGGTTTTGAAGTTTGCTAACTTTATCGAAGTTTGCCTTAGCTGCTGTTGTCCATGCCGCAATGCCATATTCGAGGACTGGTCTCACTCTTCCAGTGTACAGTTTCTTTAGTATGCTTTCGTCTGCTCCCCAGCTTGTGCCAGCAAGTTTCCTCATGATTGCCATTCTTTCTCTGGCTCTCATTCGGTTTCTCTCGATCTGACTTTTCCATGTCATGCGCCGATCAAATGTGACTCCCAGATAGGTTGGGTTGTCGTTTGGCTGCAGGAATTTGCCATTTAGACTTAATTTGGTGTTTTGGGGTTTGATTGAAAGCGAGAATATTGTACATGTGGTTTTCTCCTCGTTTATTGTGACCAGCCATGAGTTCGCCCACTCTTCCAGCGATGTTAGGGCCTGCTGCATCCGATTTCTTGCTATGGTGAGATTCTTTTCAGAGGTCCACATAGCCAGATCGTCTGCAAACATTGAGCTATGGACTCTTCTTGGTATATTCTCTGTAATGTCATTTATATACACCAGGAAGAGTGTGGGTGACAGTACTCCCCCTTGGGGTACTCCCTGCTCGAGTGTCACCTTTTTGCTCATCTGCCCTTGTACTTGGACTCTGGCCGTTCTTTTTTGGAGGTAGTGGTTGATCCACTTATACATTCTCCCACAAACTTCACTTCTCCTTAGCTTGACTCTAAGTCCATCTTTCCAGACTTTGTCAAATGCCTTTTCCAGGTCCACCCAAACCGCTACTGTGTGTTTCTGTGCCTGGTAGGCATCTTCTTTTTCCTGGGCTATGAGGATGATCTGGTCCTCAGTAGATCTGTGCTGTCTAAAGCCTGCTTGCTGTGGAATTAGTATTCGTTTTTCTTCCAGATGCCACATCAGTCTGGTGTTTATCATACGTTCCATCAGTTTGCCGACACAGCTCAGTAGGCTGATAGGCCTGTATCCATTTGGATCTGTTTTGTCCTGTCCTTTTCTTTTGTACTGGTACAAGTACTGCGTCTTTCCATGCCTGGGGTACAATACCCCTTTTCCAGCTTTGGTTCAGGACTGATAGCAGTTTCCTTTTCGCTGTTTGGCCCAGCCCCATCAGCATTTCGTTTGTTATCCCGTCTTTTCTGGGAGATTTCCTTTTCTTTAATGTTCTCATGGCCTCTTCCATTTCACTCATTGTTAATTTGGCCATCATATGCTCTTCAGGAGCCGTATTCATGTTTTCGTGCCCCTTTTGCTCTTCACTAATGTCTGTATGCCTATCTGCAGGGACCTCGATGTGGTTTGCTCTGGCATAGTGTTCTACAAAAGCGTTTGCGGCTTTTTTTCCAGTGAGCAAGTTTTCGCCCTGCTTGATGGTAATTTGTTTGTTTGAAAGGGTTTCGTCATTAATGGCTCTGACTAGCTTCCATAGCTTGTTCCCTTCTTTGTCTAGGTTGAGGCTTTCAGTTTTGTTTTTCCAGCTCTCTCTCAAGCTGTTTGGTTTAGAGTGTATTTGTATTTCGCCGTGACGGCTTTGAGGTCGATGTTTGCCTCCATAGATTGTTCTCACTCTGCCATGTTCCTAGCATTTGTTACTGCATCTTCTGCTTTCTGCAACTCATCATTCCAATAGGGCTTATAGTTTTTCCTAGCCCCTCTTGGGATGGTTTCAGTGGCGGCTTGGATTATTGCCTTGCTTAGGCTTTCCACCATGGGCTTCATTTTGTTGTTTCGTGTGTTGATGGTTTCACACAGCCCATCTGTCAGGATTGCAAATCTGTCCCAGTCGGCTCGTTTGTAATTCCAACGTGGGAGCGGTTTTGTTTTCTGTGGGCCTACTTCCATATCAATGTCTAGCCTGATCGGCCTGTGGTCGCTATGTGCCAGTTGGTTTAGCACCTGGCGGTCTATTTTGTGGTGTATGTCCTGTGTGGAGAAGGCCAAATCTGGAGTCGAGGTGGTATGCCATGTTCTAGAATAGAAACTAGGGCCTATTGATTAGGGAGAGATTTGTATCTATCTTCCAACCTTCCACTTCGTCATCTCTGCTGTCTGTGTCCGAATATCCCCATCTCTCCGAGTGGCTGTTGAAGTCTCCAACTACTATGCAGTATGAGTCTTTGACTTCCATACTCGAGAGCGATAGGTCTTTATTTGGTGGTCCGTACAGATTGAAAATTCGGAGCTTCGTCTCTTGAGCCATTATGTCAACTCCTACAATTTCTGCTTGTCCGGTGTGATTGACAGATACCGCGCTACTCGGTATGCAGTTTCGGGTCAGTATCAGGACCCCTCCTTTGTGACCTTCTCTATCGAGACGGAAGGTCTGGTATCCTCTGATTGAGAATTTATGGTTATTGTTGAGGTGCGTTTCCTGGATACATGCCACGTCAATCTTACCTTCATGCAGGTGATGTGTTAGAGAAAGCTTTTTGTTAATGACTCCCTCCGCATTACACTGTAGTATTTTGAGTTTTTGGTCAATAGAAATTGCCCCATAGCCATGTGCCTTGACTCCACAACACATGGGTGGGTGACCACCAGTAGTCAAGGGTAGGCCCCTTCGAAGCATGAGGCCCGGCACTCTCGCTGCCTGGCGGGATTCCGCAGGATGAGCGCCATACGTTTTTCTGATCGGTTGTACTGTCATCATACTGCGATTTACATTGCACTGTTTTGTTAGGCTTGCGGCCCCGTGCATCCGATTTCAACAGGCGTTTCTGTAGGGATGCCCTCCTTAGCCTTTGGCTGTCCCCAGCCTATCTGCAAGGCAGCAGTTGTTTGTGATCAGAGTTGTCTCTCTTATGGAAGTTGTCTTACAGGACTAACGAGTCTTCACTACTCGTGTCTATAGGATGCGGTAATGATATATGAGATATGATATATGATATGGACTATGTACTGGTTTGTACTAACCCGGAAGAGAGGCAGTCCAGTGTGTCTGTATCCCAGGATCGTCACGTCCTGCCAGAAACGTATCACGTGCATGTGGGCTGTCTTCAGATGGTCTATTTCCAGCACCCGTTCACTATTAGACCAGACGAATTAATTGAGGGCTTTTGTTTGTCAATGACCAGGTATCTGAAATCTGCGATTTCTGCCAGGTTAAACACGATTTCCGTAGCGTTCTTTCATTAGAATGTTAGAGAGCTGACTTGTCTTCCGTGAGTCTAATACCAGCACACGTTCATTATTAGACCCAACGGTAGTGCTCTCGATTTGTCAGTCGTTCTACAGTATTGGCGTGTTCAGTCAAATTAAACCGCAGGTTCCACTCCTGGTGGTGCCCTTCCGTCAATTCCTTTAGCGAACACTAGATGCGAGACAATCAGGTTACCGAGAGGATAGCCCCAGATTTTCGAGGGTCTTATTCCAGCACCCGTTCCATATTAGACCCAACGAAAGTGCTCTCGGCATGTCAATCATGTCAGTGTTTGGCCGTGTTGAGTCAAATTAATCCGCAGGCTCCACTCCTGGTGGTGCCCTTCCGTCAATTCCTTTAAGTTTCAGCTTTGCAACCATACTTCCCCCGGAACCCAAACACTTTGGTTTCCCGGAAGCTGCCCGCAGAGTCATCGAAGCAACTCCTGCGGATCGCTAGTTGGCATCGTTTATGGTCAGAACTACGACGGTATTTGATCGTCTTCGCGCCTCTGACTTTTTGTTCTTGATTAATGAAAACATTCTTGACAAATGCTTTCGCAGTAGCTCGTCTTGCGGCGATCCAAGAATTTCACCTCTAACGCCGCAATACGAATGCCCCCGTTTGTCCCTGTTAATCATTACCTCCAGTTCCGAAAACCAACAAAATAGAACCGAGGTCCTATTCCATTATTCCATGCACCATTATTCAGGCAGCCGAGGCCTGCTTTGAACACTCTAATTTTTTCAAAGTAAACGCGCCGGCCACCCAGGACGCTCAGCGAAGAGCACCCGTGGGAGAGAGCCGGCAGACGGTAGGGCAGGAGACAACGGGCATTGAACCGGCGCGAGCCGGACCGCCCGCCTGCGCCTGAGATCCAACTACGAGCTTTTTAACTGCAACAACTTTAATATACGCTATTGGAGCTGGAATTACCGCGGCTGCTGGATCCAGACTTGCCCTCCAATAGATCCTCGTTAAAGGGTTTAAAGTGTACTCATTCCAATTACGAGGCCTCGAAAGAGTCCCGTATTATTATTTTTCGTCACTACCTCCCCGTGCCGGGAGTGGGTAAGTTGCTCGCCTGCTGCCTTCCTTGGATGTGGTAGCCGTTTCTCATGCTCCCTCTCCGGAATCGAACCCTGATTCCCCGTTACCCGTTACAAACATGGTAGGCATGTCACGTACCATCGACATTTGATAGGGCAGACATTTGAAAGATGCGTCGCCGGCACATGAGGCCATGCGATCAGCACAAAGTTATCCAGAGTCACCAGTGGGGACGCCGCAACCCCGCGAGGGGAAACGACGATTGGTTTTGAACTAATAAAAGCGCTCTTTCCGCGAGGGTCGGAGCTTGGTAAGCATGTATTAGCTCTAGAATTGCCACAGTTATCAAAGTAGGATTGTGTCATCTAAGCAACCTCGACTGATTTAATGAGCCATTCGCGGTTTCACCGTGAAACAGTGTGAACTTAGACATGCATGGCTTAATCTTTGAGACAAGCATATGACTACTGGCAGGATCAACTAGATATCTGTCGGAGACGTACGTACCGCACACACCGGTCGGCGGAGGACGGGTGTGTAAAAAGCCTCACTGGGACGGCCGCAGGGACCGACTGACGAACGGACGGACGGTTGTTCCCCCCCGTCCCTCACTCCGTCGACCTAAGACCGCCTGACAGGGGCCCCTACACACACCAGACGACCGACCGACCCGGCTCGCTCGAGAAGGGATGGCAGCGCTCTGTGCAGAACGGATCCCAACGACCCCAGCGATGAATTTCACTGGTACTAGAGACAATTTGGCCTGTCGGCCTGCCCTTCTCCTGAGGGTTGGTCCCCGGGAGAACACAGGGCCTTCAGGCACGATTCCTGCTTTCCATTTGCCGGTCACACGCTCTTTGCGAGAGTCTGATCCCCAGCGAGACGAACTGTCGAGCTCTGCTATAAGCCTTAGATAAATCACCCCCGACTGACAACGTTTCTCGATACGGACCAGAGCAGCGCACCTCGGCGGAGAAGACGCAAAAAAAAAACCGCATCCCGATACCTCTACGGGGAAAGGCGAGCAAGCGTTTTGGGCAAGCCCGCGCTATCGCTCCGCCTGACGGGACTGAGATCGCTTTACGAACACTGGTTGAAATTGAATCGCGGCGGCGAGACAACTACCCCAGATAGGTTTTGACTCTACAAGCGCTTCTGCCATATCCCATTTTATTTCTGGAAAGTTGAAATCCCCATTTAATAATAATTTCATATCACTTGCCTTTGCCATACTACTAATCAGCTCCTCATCTTCCTCCTTTTTTTTTTTTTTTTTTTTTTTTTTTTTTTTCTTTCGCCTTATTTCTCTAATCCCCAAGGCGGTGTGCGTTGCACTGTGGTTTTTATTTTGCGCCTGTCGGCCCAGTGCATCCGACTTCAGCATGCATTTTATGTAAGGGTCTGCTTCCTCCTGCATTTTCTAAGGGTTTGCTTCCCCGGGGTAACGGCCGGTGCTGTGATGGGGATCGAACCCAGCACCTTCTGGTTGTGAGCCGTGCCACTTAACCACTAGGCCACGCCGTCCCCCCTTCCTCCTTTTGACTTGACGGACATCTATAGCATACTCCAATCACTGTTTTTTCACCCCCACTTTCTATTTCAACCCAAACACTTTCATTTTTGTTACCACATGATAAATCCTCTCTGCTCGTTATATTAACAGAATTTATACAGTATAATAAAACACCACCCCCCTTTGCCTTGTCTCCAACTACCCTATCTTTCCTTAACATTGTATATCTCTCTATTTCAAGTTCACCATCTGCAATGTCCTCATATGCCCATGATTCTGTTAACCCTATTATATCTGGTTTTTCTTCCTCTACATACAGTTCCAGTTCTTCTCTTTTATTTACTATGCTTCTCACATTTGCATAAAAACATTTTAGTTTGCAATTTTGTTGTTTTTCGACTTTTTGCTTTTGCTGCAACATTTTAATGTTTGCTTTTCCACTACTTAATTCCTACTTCTCTGACCCAAACTCTCTCCTTTGACTACATCCTCTATAGCACCCTATTGTAGGCCTAACTTTAGTCTCATATATGGAAGCCGAATTTCATTAACCAGAGATCAGGGAAAATTTTACCAGAAGATCCACGTGAAAAAAATCCCAGTCTCCACCATGATTCGAACACACAACCTCCGGCACCTGAGGCAAACACCTTACCTCGAGACCACTAACTCCCCTATATCCAAACAAATGAGAAGTAAACACTCTAAAGTAAACACTGCTACTCAGATGTTATAAGTAATGCTACAGGCCATGTGAATTCTGGGGCCCAGCAATGGAAAGTGAAGAATTGAATCCCTGTGCCTGCCAATCATTTCATGCAACACAACTAAAGAGGGTAGAGAAAAGAATTGAAAGTGTAGGCTTTATGTTTAAGGGTCAAATGCACTATTGATTCCATAATACTTGAGATGTGTAAATTGAAATAAGACATAATTCTGACATACACACATTAATAAATTGCCGTGTATGTTACTTGTTTGAACAAAATATACAATCACTTTATATCTTAATTAAAAAGTTTATAACAATAAAGTGTTTGGCCAGTATGTTTTTTTGTGTGCAGAGAAAATCTTAGTTTAAAAAAAGGTTACGCCTGTGAACAAGAGCTGGTGATAAATAAAAAATTGTTAGAAAAATGTAAGCTCAAAATATATCTTTTAGACCAAATTTTCTGTAGTCAAACTCCTAGCAGATCTTATCAGAACAAATAAGAAGTTCATGCATTTCAAATCTCATCATATTTACATAAATATTAGAATAAATATTTTAATAATCCCATATATTTAATTTGTAATTCAGTTAAAGTTTCCAGTGTGTTTGGTTTGATTACTATGTTGTATACACATCTTTGAAAAAAAATAGAGAAAATTGCAAAAAATGAGATCAATAAGTGCTTGAATAGAAATATTCAGACGAATTTGAGCTAACTAAAACGTTTATTTATTGAATTATATCTTTAAATTATTCAGCTTATATTGCTATATGTTTAATTCTGTATTAATTCTGAAATTAAACATTTAGGAAATAATTCACTATATTTTGTTTCAAAAGATTTTTTTTGTAATGTGTTTGTTGTAATGTGTTAATTTCAGATTGTAATACTTGGAAGTGGAGCTGTTGGAAAATCTAGTGTTACATTTCGTTTTGTCAGTAACGTTTTTGTTGAAGATTATGACCCAACTATAGAGGACTCATATCGCAAGATGATCAGGGTCCAGGGTCTCAAACAACTGAGCAAGGATGAAAAAAAGGACCTGAAGGACAAGAATAAGACTCAAATGAATGAAGGTAAAATTTTAGCTAATGTTTTGTTAGATGCAGGTATTGCTTCAGTTACTATATATATTTTTTCATTCTCTTCCGGCATAACAGTTAAAACATGGCAATGTAAATTTATTATCCACTGAGATAGGATAAAATAAAATTAAAAGTATGAGTAAGGGAAGGCAATATTCATGGACACAACAAGGATGGAACTAATAGAGACTGTAGAGGAAATTGGTGTAAATAAAATCACTGATCTGTGTAATCACATCTGCAATTCATGATCTATACTCCATGATCTCATTAATTACATCAGTCTTGATAACACTACCCAAGAAACTTTATGCAACTAAATGTTTGGATTTTAGAACAATCAGTTTGATCAGCCCCACCATTAAGATACTGTTAAAAATGACAGGACAGAATTAGATATAGAGTAGACAACTACATTTTGGGCAACACATTTGGCTTTTTACCAAACAAGAGAAACAATATTTTGTAGAACACTAGCTAAACAATGTATAGAAGTGCAAAAAATCAGTTATATTTGCCTTATAAATTCCAAAAAAATCTCTTACATTATCTAGTATTAAAAACTAGAAACATGTCTGGAAAACTTAGCAATGAATAGAAAAGACATAAGAATCCTCACTAACTAATTCTTTTTTCCACATATCAAATTGTCAATGTCAATTTTGCAGGATTAACTCAACATGTATAGATGTAAAAAGCGGAGTAGGACAAATATACATACTGTCCTATAGTCTGTTTAACATTTACACAGAATGAATTTTTCAACAGATAAAGAAAATACGAGGACTTATTAGTGGAGTGTCAATAAATAATATCAAGTTATGTGTGTGACATAATTCTACTAGAAGCTAGAAGCAAACAAAAATTTCAGGAATTGGTTATTCAAGTGAAGAACAAAAGTCAGGTGCAGGGATTAGATAATTGTTTTGCTTTATCCGCTTGTAGCATGAGGCATTGTGAGGAGCAGTAGTTTTCTGTCCAGAGCCAGATGCATCGCTGAAGTAGTTGTCATTCCATGACAATTTAGAGTATCTGCAACATTTTCTATCCATCTAGTTCCCTTCCTGTCACCGTTATGAAAACATGATCTCTGTGTATTATAGGCACACAGGGGTAGTTGGTAAGGTTGCATTCTCATTAGGTGGGCACACCACTTGATTCTCTCCTCATCAATATATTCAGTGCAGGGTCCTGCTTCAATGATGTTTTGCACCTCTGTATTGTGCATTCTGTCTCCTAATTACATTGATGGTTTTCAGGAGGCATCTCATCTAACATGTCATGACCTTTCTCTCTGAAGATTTTGTTCCCATTTGACACTGATAACAGAGCAGTGACATGCATATACTGTTGATCAGCAGTCTTTTTGTGGACATTTTTATGTTAGGGAGTTTCAATAATGGGGACAGCTGGTATTCAAATGCATTTGCTTTTTGACACCTGATGTAAATTTATCTATATCAACCTCCATCATGTGTGAAAACATTGCTGAAGTACTTGAAATCCTGCACTTGTTGAATCTTGGTCCCTGTTTACCTTGTTCACATTTTCAGATGATCTGCTTATCTGCATAGTTTCTGTTTTGGATGTGTTTATTTTCATACTGTATCTTTTACACACAGAAATGAGCACAGTGAGATGTTGCTGCAGATTATCTTTACTCTCGTATATCTGCAAAATGGAGTTCATTTAACTGATCAGCGTCTGTCCTTTCTTCCCCTGCATGTTTTGGCAGATGTTCCAATTTGGGCTTTAACATTGTTTTGTCTATATATGTGATGAATAATATGGGGATTTCGTGGTGAAGTGATTAAGTCGTCGGCCTTGTGATCAGGTGGTGTGGGTTCGACTCTGGACTCCGCTGTCTTTTTCACGGGTGCTTAATGTGGAGTCCCTTGCATCTCGTAGTCGCTAATCCTCTTGTCCTTGACTTGCCACTGGGGTGGGCGGCACGAGACGAGAGAGTGAAGATAAAAAGTAGTGCAGCTAATCCTTACTAAAAATAGCGCTAGCAAAATAAATTATGCCATCATCTTCTACGATAGACGACGGCCTTTGCTTTGTTTGATATGTGATGAATGATGAGTAGTGGTGACAACACACCCTTGTCTCACTCCGGTTGTTATCTCCATTGCTTCTGTCAGGCCATCTGTTCTCACTACACCTTGTCACCTTTGGTACAGTGCTCTAATATTTTCTTATAGCTGACCCTGTTCTCCGTAGTCGTATAAGATGTCCATAATTTGTCTACTCTGTCAAAAGCCTTTTCTTGATTTATGAATGCAAAGTTGAGTTTCCAATATGCATCTAATGTTTTTTTCCCTTAGTTGTCTCAGGATGAATGAATAATGCATTTGTGCAGCTCCTATCTCATCAAAAACTGAATTGAGCCCCACTTGGCTGTGGTTTGAGGATCAGCTGAATATTTTGCTTCAGGATTTTTACATACAGTTTTGATGTGTGGTAGTGATATTGCCATGTAAATATCACACTCTTTTTTGTTTATTTATTTTCCAGATTGGCACTATGATAGCTTTCTATCAGTCTTCAGGGACTCTCCTTTGTTTGCTTCCAAGTCACTGAAATTATTTTATGTAACTATGTTACTCATAAGAATCTACAGGCTTTAATTACCTTGCGTTTTATTCCATATGCAACTGCAGCTTTATGGTTTGGGCCTTTTTTCCCAACTTCTTTACTATTCTGGGCTCTGTTTTTTCTCTGTTTGAGCTTGTATATATTAAGTGCCCCTGCATATCATTCCGTTTTAGGAGTTTTAGGAAATACTCCCTCCTTAGTGCTTCCATTTTGTCTGGGTCGAAAATCAGCACCCTGTGTTTGTCATTTATAATTGTAGTGGAGTCTCGTCTCTAGCTCTCATTTGCCTGACACTTTTAAAGAGATCTCTAGGCTTCTTGTGACACATAATGCTAATTTTTTACTGTATTTATGCCATACATCTGCTTTTGGAGTTTTTGATTATGTTTTTCGAACGCGTACTTGCATTTCAGTAAAGTGTGTCATCCGCTTGTGACTTCAATTTCAACCACTTCTTGTATAATTTCTTTTTGTTTGTATTGCTTCCTGCACCTGTTTTTCCACCATGTTGTTCTTTTCTTTTGAAATCGTAGAAGTTTCTTCCTGCCCAAATTTGCATTCACCGTGTTCATCAGCTGATTTGAACCACTGTCACTCATTCGTTATATTGTCAGATATTACTGGCAGGGTCTCATATATGTCTTTCATTTCACTATGTGTGTCTATGTGGATGAGGACCTCCTCTAGTTTTGGCATATTAGTGACGAATATCTGTCTTTGCATCTTCTGTTTGCTTTGGTATGTAGTCATTTGGGTTAGTACTATAGTGCAATGATTGATGTTCATAATGATGTTGGGAAACACTCTTGAGTTGGTTATTGCTGGTCTTTATTGCCTTCTGACTAGTATGTAGTCTATTTGGGATGATCTGGTTGTATCATTCAATCCATACCATGTTTGAGAATGACTTGTCTGGTGTTAGAAAAAGGTATTTGTTGTAATCAGCCAAGGCATAAATTGATAAGTTCTTCCCCATTGCTACTTTGTTTTAGTGTACAATCACTAGATGCGCCAAGACAGGTCTCTCATTTACATTTTTTTCCCACCTTGAAATTACTATCAATTTGTTCTGCTCATTCACACTATTTAGGACATCAGACATTTGCTTTAAGAACTCCCTTCTATCTTCCGTGCTGTAGCTGTCGTTACATCTAACATACATTTGGATCATGGCAATCATTTTTGTCTGCTCTGTATATTGTAGCCACATGCATCTTTCATGTATACACTCTATATTTGTGATGAGTATTATACACCTGGAGATTAGACATTAACACTGAGAAAATTACAACAATGATAATTAGCCAAGTAGACTCAAAATCTACTGTACAAATAAAAATAAATGATCAAACACTAGAGCAAGTCAAGAGTTTTTTTCTATCTTGGAAATTAAATAATGGAAGATGTGAAATAAAAATCAAAAAAGAGAATAGAGATGATCAAATCTGTTTTCATAGTGAGTTGTAAATTGACATTCAAACACGTCACTCACAAATTGAAAGATGTGTATATTGCACAAATATATACACCAATAGTGGGGGATCAGAAGAAGACATGGAAACATTTTATGGCAAGCTTAAAATGGCCATGACTCAATGCAAGAAATACGAGATGACTGTCGTTCTTGGTGATTTAAATGCAAGGTTAGGAGATGGGAAGGTGGATGACAGCGATGGAGGACACAGCCTGTGACAAGGAATGAAAGACTTATTGAATGAGCCAGAAAACATGAAATATATATATATTGCTCACTGGTGAGGTGTAATACAACTTGTCTGTATGCTTTTGTCATCATCGCTTGCGATGGATGGCTATTATATGTATATCAATGTGCGTTTTGACATGAACATCATCTATTAAGCCGTAAATCTTCTGTTAATATAATTTTCCAGATCAAAATGTGAGTCATGGCCATATGCAGCAAGCTGAACGACATAATGAGATGTTACAGTGGAAAAGAAGACAGGCACCACAGCGGCACCACAACTACGAAATAGGTGAACAATAAATTCTGATTTTAATATCATTACTCAACATATCTGCATTAGATGTAGAAGAAGAATAACTATGTTTGAAAATGTAAATATTTTAAAACATTTTTTTATAATTTTCTTATTAAAAGACTATAAGTATAGAAGACAGGATTTCTTGATCATTAGTTTAGAAATATAAATGTTTTTGTTTAATCATTAGAATATAAATACAGAAAATATATTTGTTTAATCTTTAGAATATAAATACCGAAAAACTAACATATATTATCAGCAAAACTAAAGAATAGATCACAATTCAAACCAAATATTTTAAATAAAAGAACAATTCATGAAGATTTTTTTTAAAAGTTTATTTGAGGACCTAGCTATTCTTCTGAGATTTTAAAACCAAATTTGTTTTTTAAAATCTTCATGAATTGTTCTTTTTTTAAAATATTTGGTTTGAATTGTGATCTATTCTTTAGTTTTGCTGATAATGTATGTTAGTTTTTTATGCAAATTTTACAGTGAACAATATGGTGGAGCATCAAAGAGTGTTCTTTGATTTGCTGTGATGTAGTTTTCTCTTTGTTTTCCACAGTAATATTGTGTCCCACCTATTTGAATGCGTCCAATGAGCAAACCTGCAAATGCGGCTTCATTATGACTATTTACACACTCTTAATACTTGTTTCTAGGCTTACTTTTCTTTTGATCTATGGGAAAACCAGTTATTGTTTCTAGAGCATTCATTTAAATGCAGAAGGCTTGCCACTTGCCACACCCTGCAGGAACATGGCCTGTGTAAATGATGAGGTGACTAATGTCATGATTTGGAGAGTCTCCTACCCTATAGGGGTTAGACAGTACTGTTAGTCGTCTCTAACAACAGGTTCTTAATTTCTTTAGTAAAATTATATCCACATTTCTGTAGTAAAATTGAATTTAGTTAAAATCATAAATTTTATTCATGCAGTAATTATATTTCGTTTTCTGTATTAAAATTATATATATTTTTATTTTCACAAATTATTTAATAATGTTTATAGTACAAAATAAATTTTATTTCTTGGTGCAAGTCATGTTATAGCTAGTGCTTGAAAAAAATATATGCTTATTATATGAATTCTACATGCTAGTCGGATGTGTTGGACTGAAAGATGCAAATATCACAGTCAAGCTGTAAATTATGACACAACGCATTCTGGACTACATCGTGCCGCTTGCTAAGCTCTTTTCAGGGCTTAATAGCAAGAGATTGAGAACGAACAAAGAAGAAGAAAAAGATATGAATTCTACACAGAAGTTATGATGCAGGGACTATTTGCATTAACAAATTTTATTTCTTTATGCATTTGCTTGTTTAGAATCTGATGAGGAAGATCTGTTCGAACCTCTTCCACCTTCTGCATCAGCAAACGTTCAGAGAAAGGCAATTACTGTGAGGAAAACTGATGGGAATGTGGTACTGATTCCACTGAGAGCATTGAGAAATGAACCTCAGATAGTGACAGGAGATCCTTTCAAGTGTAATAACTGTTTAGCTGTTCTCACCAGTACTGCAGTGCTAAAGTCAGAAGGGAAAACAAAAACTTGGAAGTGGTGAGTACACAGCAGTAATTTCTGACTGGAAATGGGGACACTCTGATGCTAGTAAGTTGTCAACAAAGTAGGCTAGTAGCAAGGTGCAAACATTTTTAAAAAAATTGTCTTTGCTGCATCGTGTTTTGAGAAGGAAAGACAATTACAATTTTAATGGGCAACATAAATTCTAAAGTTAGTAAGGATATTATTGGTTTTGAAGAGATCATGAAATCAGGTCTAAAAATTAATAGCTACTTATGTGCTTTAAATCATCTGGTTTTTGGTGCAGCAAGTTTTTACAAAATAAATACACAAAGCAACATGGGTGTCACCATACCACTAAAATGACAATACATGTTTAAATAAGAAGCTCAGATCATCATTTTCTCAAGTGGTTTGTCGAGGTCTTTGTGTATAAGGACAAGAATAGCACCCCTGCCCCACAGAGAGCACGTTTTAAAAGGTGATTAACTGTGTGACATGACATAACATTAGCTATGGTTAGGTGGTTTGTTTAGACCAGCATAGATAGTGCCTCACAGACTGTGAGTATCATTTCCTCTGGTATTTGAGCCCATTAAGATGGAGACACACACATTGGTTAACCATCCTCTGTGGCACTTGTCCCAACGCAACGGAGTAATAAGCTGCTTGAGCTTAGCCTGCTAAGCAGGAAATCCACCTCCCGGCTACATCCAGCTCATGCCAGAGCTGAGACCTGCACATGGAGCATTCGCCCCTGTAGATTGGTTAGTGAAGACAACAGATTCATCCAACAGAAATGGAATTTAATAAAATTTGAAGAAAAAAAACAACTTGATGCTCTGGACTTTGCAAATAAGTTAGCTCTTCTGTCCCACAATGAGAATCAAATGCAAAATAAAATAAGTAAACTTGATGAGTGGTCACAGAAATTAATTTATCTTAGTAGCAATATAAACAAAGTATGAGGTACAATTAAAGATATAAAAATAAGAATACAGAAGCAAAAGATGTCATTACATTGAGAAACTTTTGAAAATCAAAAGAAACTAAGTTTAACACATTAACCAATAATCTTTTAACTGAACTGTGATAAGAGGACTTGGCATGTATTTATTGAAGACCTGTGCTTTACAGAGAGCTGAAAGGTTTTGGTGTAATGTTTTTGGTATTTTGACCTCATCTTACTAGACTTAGAGTTTTCTCATGTCTTTACTAATCAGGTTTTTTAATTTGAAGCCACCAACTCATCTTTAGCAGAAACAATTATTTTGAGGAATGTTGTTTGCAACTACCAGCTCTTGTCCAATGTGTTTCTTGGATTTCAATTATCTGGTATAAAAAATTGTCTGGCAAATTATCAAATGATATTGCTGGGATCAAGCAAAAGTACATGAGCTGCAGTGGTCAGCAACCCATAACTGACTGCTAGCATCAGGTCCAGCGAACCAGAGCTGCCAAGACCCTTCTACACCTCCACGTGGTGATCCTGGATAACAGGCTGCAACAAAGCAGACTGGCTAAGTAAAAGAGATCAAAGAGGGAATGCAACCCTGTACTAAAAAATGCCTGCTGAAGTCAGATGTGGCAGACCGAAAGGTGCAAAATTGCAGTCAAGATGTAAACTACGACACAATGCATTCCGTTCTCTGGACTACATTCTACTACTTGGAAAGCCTTTTTCAGGGCTTGGTAGTGGGAGATTGAGAACAAATGAAAAAAAAATGATATTGCTAACATTAATCACTCTGTGCAGATCCCTAGTTACTGATCAGTGAGCTAATCATCAAGTTATTACTGCACATTTAATGATCAATGAAGAATAGAAAAAGGATCATGACTGAAGGAGAGAGAAAGATATAATAGGGGAAGAGAGACAATGAGGGACAGAGGGAAAGGAGAGAGATATATAGGAGCAATGTGTGAAAGAATATGAGAGTCAGCTAATGAGTAACCTAATTTTAATATGTATTTTTTTCAGTGAGTTTTGTGAACATGTGAACACGAGCCTGGACTTATCAGACGATGAGGTTCCCAAGGGTGAATGCTTTGATTTCATGCTGACGCCTAACAACAACAACAACAACAACAACATGCTGATTCCTCCTACAAAATCCAAGATGAAGGCAAAAAAAGAAGAAAAGAAGGCTGATTTTGAGAAGAAGAAACAAGGAGCACCTGGTGTTATAGTATACTGTATGGATTGCAGTGGGTCCATGGGAATTTGTTGCAAAATACCTGAGTCTCAAGGTGAACGATGAAATGTATACGTGCATTGATGATAAATTTATATCCTATTTGCTAGTTTCTTGTGGGTATAAGATTATGTAACTGTTCACCACATTTCTTCTTTTATTCCATTTTGTTCTCTGTGGATAATTTGTAGCCTTTCTACTGTTCAGTTTTCAATCTAAAATATGGCTGAAAGTATTGTTTACTATGGAATTTCATCATTGCTGTTGCCTTTAAAGTATTGTCAGTCTTTCTCTAATCTTGTCGTAAAAGGTGACTAAAAAGGCAAATCATCATCACCATTATTTTCACCATTATCATCATTTTGTTATCAGAGACAAGGCAGTGAGGAAGGGAAATGGTCAGCCTATATTACCTTAATTAAACCTCATCAATTGTGTATGACAAGGACAATAATAGTACCATTGCTCCACAGAGAGCATGTTGTAAGACGCGACTAACTGTGGGACATAACATAATACTGGCCAAGGTTAGGGGGTTTGTTTAGAGCAGCATAGATGGTGCATAACAGGCTGTGGGTCTACTTTGCTCTAGTGTTTGAGTCCATTGATATGGACTCACACATCGGTTAACCACTCTCTATGGCTTCCAATGCAGCAGAGTAATAAGTTGCTTGAGTCTAGCCTGCTAAGCAGGAAACCCTTCTCCCACTACATGCAGCTCATACCAGAGCTACACAGGAGCATCTACCCCTGTAGAAGTACAGGTCAACTAAGAATTAAAAAATAAGAAGAACACTTCATCTCATTTGGCAGTATCTGCTATCCTCAACTTAACAATTTAAGGTAATCATATTATAAAAACTTTTCAAAGTGAGTCCTTTCTCTTTCTTTCCATATTTTGTGCCTCAGGGCATGTATTTTAAGCAGATTTAAGTTTTTCTTATTTTGTTCCATTATATCTGAACCTCTTGCAGTTCAGCTGTAGTTTCACCTTGCTATTATTCCAAGTATTTTGATTCTGTTCCTTTATTAGCTGTAAATATTCTTCTTGGGTCACTTGTAACTATTTTAACCTTTTTGTTATTAGTTATTTTTTGTGATAGACAACTTCATGTTTTTACCTTTAAAACTATTTCCTGTTTTGTTAAACAGAATAAAGTTTGTACAACTTTTGCATGTTTTCAGCTGCATGGATAGAGGAAAGAACTCATAGATCAAAATCTGTTTTAAAGGTCACCAGACTTGACTGTATGAAGAAAGCTGTTAAGAGGTGAGAAAAGAGGTTTACATAGTTTGATCACTGCAAGTTAACATTTCCTCAATTAGTATATTTTGTCTCACTTTTCAATATATAGAATAACACTGTTGTGGTTGTCTAGAAGGTTGGCTAAGAAATGTTGAACATGGAAACTACAACTGTAAATCACATAAACCTTTAACACAAACAACTAACTGCAGTGGTAGCTCATGATCCCATTAGAGAGAAAAAGATGGTAGTGGTTAAAAGGGATGTACAGAAGAATTTATGTTTGTTGAGGGACAGTAAGAGATGATCTATCAACAGAAAGTTTCTTTACAGGACAAGTGTGTCAGACATTGTTTTCCCATTATCAAAGATCCAATCAAATTGAATGATTATTTCCAAAACATTGTATTAAATCTATCCTGCTGTTAATGCATTTCCTATTCTGGTACTAATTTAGACTGTTCCACTGCCAACAGAATGTTTATTAATTGTCTTAAAAAAGACTTCAAAGTAAAATTAACTAGAAATTAAACCACTATAAAGATCATCTTCTAGTTAATTTGCTGTCAAGATATTCTTGGTAACAACAGCAATTCATGAACAATAATATAAATTTATGGAAGCATTGAAGTGTTCAATTGAATAAATCTTCCTGAACATTTTCAAGTAGTGAGATTAATAACTGCAAGCAAAGTCTTTCTCTGTTCCTCTGTGTTCATGGTCAGTGTATATGTCTAACCATGTTCTTTTTATTTATACTCTTCATTACAATCCTTTGTGTCGCAATTTTGTTATTGAATTAGAAAATAATGAAACTTTAATAATCATTTTGATTTCAACCTTTTCATTTGTTGAATTCATAAATTTAAAAAAATAAATGCTCTACCTTATTATTTACTTACATAGTCACTCCTGGTTGCCAAGGTAACACAGTAAGTGTACTGGCTTCCCAACCAAGTGATCTAGGTTCAATCCCCATTTGACGTAGATTTCTTTAAATCGCAAAAACTGCTCCCAGTATCCACCCAGTCCCCAAAAAGTGGGTACCAGAGCAATCTGGGACGTAAAGGTGGACTGCGTAATGTTGACCACATCACCTTTAGTGTGCTGTTGGGCCTAACAAAATATTCAGGATATGTCACTATTTTACACTCTTCTACCCTGGGATTTGTCAAAAAGAATGCCAGAGGATTCTGCTAGCCTGTTTCCAGCCAAGTCCTTGGTATCTCAAAGGCTGTTTTGTAGTCTTCTAAACAGATTTTTGAGTCATCCTGGGCATCTAAATCCTGGATCTTGGCTTTCCATGCTTGGTAGCAGGTCTTATTTAATTTTATTTAATTGCTCTACTTGAGTCTGAAGGGAATGAATTTCAAGATCATGGATTTAAGATTTTGTCCATTCTCTTCACCTGAACCATTTATCAGGCTTAGAACTGACTTATCTGGATTTGGGTCATTGTCTATATCTCACATTCATAAGTCAAGACAGCTACAGAGGTAGAAAGGTATACATCCATTTACATTTTCCTGCTTATTTCTTTTTTGTTGAGGAGACTTCTGTGTCTTCTTAGATCCTTGGTCAGGGACTGGAAAAGCCTGATGGCATCTTTAAGGCAGCATCAGACTCAATCCATTTCCGCTGGCGTGCAACCATCCTTCACAGTGTGCCCCAACTCTGATTCTTTATTTCATTTCAGCTTCTACGGTTCTTTGGGGGATTCTGTGGCGATGTGGTTAAGCCATCGGCCTCGTGATCAGGTGGTGTGGGTTCGACTCCGGACTCCGCCATCTTTTTCATGGGTGCTTGATGTGGAGTCACAGGAATCTCGTAGTTGCTCTCTAGTTGTCTTGTCCTTGACTTGCCACTGGGGTCGGGTGGCATGAGAAGAGAGAATGAGGATAAAAAGTAACGCAGTTGATCCTTACTAAAAATAGCGCTAGCAAAATTAATTATGCCATCATCGTCTACGATGGACGGCGGCCTTTGCCTTTGCTTTGCCTACGGTTCTTTGACAAATTGTCTTAGGTCAGCCTCTCTTTCATCTATCTTCCCTCTGGGGTCAATACCATGACAATTCTGATGATGGTATCAGGTCCTTTTCTTAGGAAATAGTTGGTTCAATTCCAGTGTTGACTGGTTATAATGGTGTGAATATCTTCTTGATTGCAAGCAGTTTTCCTCTGTACAGCCAGGAAATTCTGTGAATCTTTCTTAGACAGGTTTTGTGGAAAGATGGCAATTTGCAAATTTTTTTCTCTGATACTTTCCAACGCTCCACAGAAAGTATTAAACTGTTGTATATTCTTAGTTAGGTGTTTGTGCTGTACTGTAAAGACTTTAAAACATTGCTTAAGGTTATTCTGATTTTCTTCATTCTGTTTTCGATGTCTATATTAACACATCTAGTGTTAATGTGTTTCTCAGGTATTCAAATGTCTTTCCTAGTCCTTCATTTCCTATTTGGATATGGTGTGGTCAAGTGGTAAAATGAATTTCCTTTTCAAAGCCAACCAAATTTATCTACAATTGCCTTTACCATTTTGAGAATTGCTGTATAATGTTTACAAGGAAGAAAATATGGCCTGCACATCCTCTGTTCTTTCTGCTATGCTTGTTTCTATCTTAATTTTGAATCTAATACAGTTTATATTTTGTTTAAAGTTAAGAAATTACAATTTTTTTAATGTTTTTTTTCTGTATTGAATCCTTACTGTTCTTACTACTAAGACTCAATCATCTGTTTTTATCAATTCACAGTTGTCACAATTATAATTCTTCCATTCATAATTTCTAATGCATTCCTCTAGATTAACAGAGCAGCTGAAGTTGGAAGATCCTAATAAACAAATACTGCTGACTGTGTTTGGCTCAGATGTTTATGTTAAGGGAGGGGGAAGCGCAAAAAGACTTCGTTCTTTTAAAAAACTTGAGACTGTGACATTTGATGACCTTTTGGCATTGGGATGTGCCCTTTTTGAAGACTATCCATTAAAAGCAATTGAAAAATCTTATAAGTAAGTACATATTCTAAAATAAGATGACCAAGCTATGTAATATCAAGTATATTAATCAGCTTTCACAGCAACCACAAAATTAATCATCCTTTTTACTGAATATTGTGTTGCATATAAATCAGAATAATTGTATAATGACAATTAATATCCTACTTTATTGCGTACATGGACCACTCCGAGCATTTATTTAGGTTCTTTGTCTATTTATCTCATCAAGTTCTTATAGTACAACATTTACAAATATTTAAGTAAAATTATATTAATTTCTAAAACATAAAAAAGTAATTCTGTATTATTGATGTAGCAAACCCAAAAAAGATAGAATGTAAACTGTTAAAACAAGTAGCAAAATTCAGATAAGTATAGACCATCATTAGGATTACAGAAGATGATTAAGCCTAAATGAAAAATCAAACTGCATTAAATAAAGCTGACTACCAGAAAATAAGAAACATTATAATAAACAAGTCCTAGACAGTGAAAGTAGGGGAGAGAGTCTTGCAGCTTTATGTGGGAACCAATATTGCTTCTTGGATGTGAACCACGAACAATGAATAAACAAACAAGAGAAATCCCTTGCTGAACAGAAATATAGTTTCTTGGAAAAATGATACATATTAAACTTAGATAGCTAAAAGTCTAAAGATACATGGCTAAAAAACAATATTAAACGGCCATTGTCAACTAAAATGAAAAGAAGTTAGCACGATTCATTGAAGACATACTCAGAAAGAATGGTCTGGAAAACCTGTAACCCTAGTAAAGTTCAAAGACATGAGGAAAATAGATAAATTAAATTTTGGATGGCATGACTATTTGGATGAGAAAAGGTAGAGAATCAGATCTATTGATATCCTCAAAGGATAAATGATTGTGGAAGGGATTGGTTGTCAGCTCTATTTGTCATTACACTAAATGATGATCTGAATGAACCCATTAGAGTTAAATGAGCTTCATTCATTGTTTGTTAGATAAAAGGAGTAAAAACCTCTGGCAGTTCTTGAAGATTCTGGCTGAAAAGACGATACTGACTAGAAGTGTTAAGATAAAAAAAACACCTTTTTATTACAGCAAGAGAAAGAACACAAATGAATAAATTAGTTTTGCATCTTCATTTGAAGTAATACCACTATTTGCAATTTCTTGATTCAGACAAAAAGGGATATCAACAAACAAATAAATAAATTCTAGGATCTGTATATACAGGTTGCTGGAAAAGTCATGTTTTCAGTACTTGCATTTTGAGAAAGAAACTGTGTTTGTGGTCTTGCAGTCTATTAATAGAACCGTTTTGTTAGTACATACATTCTAATGATTAGCGTAACAGTAACGTGTTTCCTGTATTTACATTCTAATTATTACAGTAATATGATTTCTGTATTTATATTCTAAAGATTAAACAAATATATTTTCTGTATTTATATTCTAATGATTAAACAAAAACATTTATATTTCTAAACTAATGATCAAGAAATCCTGTCTTCTATACTTATAGTCTTTTAATAAGAAAATTATATATTTGCAGTCTGATAATAGCCATAGTAGAATGGGCAAGTTGACCTGTATGTAGCAATAGTTCACAAGAATACTCAAGTCTACAAACAAAATGGTACTTTACTCTGTTTAGCTTCTCTTGAGTTTATTATTATTTCTGTTTGAGTGGATGTTACAGTGCTTTGCTGCATGTATTCTTCAACCAGATCTGTTAAACATGAAGTAGGACGGTTAAGTGTGCATGGTGGCACTGCACTGGGACCAGCTCTTTCTATCTGTTTAGGATATGTGAGCAAGTTACCTGGCTCTGAAATTGTATTGTGCACGGATGGTGAACCTAACATTGGAGTTGGGACTGCACACGCTTACATCAATAATGATTTTTACAGTAGGGTAAGTCATCGACTACTTGTCTAGATCTTATAATAAATTCCATTTAGCTGATTTATTTACTATTCCTATTTGATTCCTTAGAAACAGGATTGCAAAGATCACCCTCTAATGATTCCTATTTTTGACGGCCTCTTTCATTGCTGGATTTCTTCCTGAAGTATTGTCAATTTCAACTTAACTTAAATTAACGTTTTTATAATAGTTTAGAAGACTCATCAGAGTCTGTAGACAACCAGTCACATCTGCATTACCCTGCTCTAAAAACTATGCACATCCAATCTATTCTTAAATGCATTAACTATCTCTGCCTCCACCACCTCCTGGGGTAATGCATTCCAAGCATTCATCCCTCTCTGGCTGAAAAAATATTTCCTAATATCCAACCTGAACCTTTCTTTAGTTAATTTGTATCTGTTCCCTCTTGTTCTTGTAGGCGGTTGTATTTTTAAAAACTTGTTATAGTCTAATTTTACCTTTCCTGGGATTATCTTATAAACCTGTATTGTCACCTCGAATTCTTCTCTTTTCTAGACACTGTAGGCCAGTTTTTCTGAGTCTTTCCTCGTAACTGGAATCCCACTAACTGTTTTGTCACTCTTCTTTGTATCTTTTCCAGCATGTTTATTTCCCATCTACGATAAGAACTCCACACCTGTACACAGTACTCCAATCTAGGTTTTTTAATTTAATTTTTCCTTTCTCTCCAGATCATGTCTCGCCATATTGCTCTGTTCCTGTCCATCTTGATTACCTATCTTTGCCACATATCTTTGTTAGTTGATACATCTGGCTATATTTTTTCCTGATGGCCTATGCATATGTACCATATTAATATATCATAGATCATCAAAAACTTCCTGCTTCGTATGTAGCGCAGGTTATTAGCAAATTCATACTGTCACCATAGTTCTAGGCCATCCATTCCATCTCAGTCAATGTCCTGTCTGTTGTGTTTGTCTCAATCTCTCTTCTTTGTTTGTATTTTGCCCTGCTCTACTTCTCTTGTCTTGGGGATTCCAGAACAGAGACTGTTGTAAAATGCTGGTTTTCTGACTGTTTGTGCTATCTAATGCGAGCACCTTCTCCTCACATCATGTTCTACTGATATATGTTTGGTTCTTTCCAAGAGTTCCACATTAATGATCTTACCATACCATTTCAATTTCCCTATTCTGTTTCACTGACTCATTTAGAAAGTTTGTACCTTTTTGATTGCTGTTTTTGTTGTTCTCCATGTTTCAAAGCTATACAAAAGAGCAGATTATGCATTAGAGCTGAAGATATTTATATTTGTGTTGGACTTGATTTTTAAAAATGTCAATGCAATGTAAGCTGCTCTCATCATTTGAATTCTTATTTTGAAATCTTTATCTATACTTCTTATTATGTCTATATTGTTACCAAAATATATATGAATGATCCACATTGTGTAGGAGTGTGTCTCCCAACATATTCTGATTGGTGTTAGTTGCATTTATTCTCCTGATCTTTTTTTTTCTCTCAGTGTATTACCAGTTCCAATTTCTGTGACCTCTCGTAAAGTATATTTATTTGAGACAGGAATACCAAGTCATCAACAAAGTCCAGTTCATCAATTTGTTTTGTCAATTATTTTCTTAATAGCGATGTATCCACGAATTTGTTGAAAGAGGTCTGGCGCCTAATTTCAATGCTGTGTATGTCTTTTTATATGACATAAAATATTTGACTTGTCTAATTTTAATGTCTGTCAAATGTTCTATATCCATGCTCATTTTCGTCAAGGTATCGCTATTTGTTTATTTCTCTTTCCATGATATGTGACACATTCTTCTGTTTTAACCACATTATCAGTCATAATGGCCCTCAGAAACCATGGAAACAATTAATTGGACAGCCTGTATGAGGCACAAGCTAAAATTTCAATAGAGTGAAAATTCAGTGGATCTGCACACAGATATACGGAAATGAAGAGGCAGATAGACAGGTAAAGAGGGAAGAAACAAACCTAAAACTGACAACAGAGTTATATATGAAGAAATAAAGAAAGACAATTATACAAATTAACTTCAAAGACACATGGCACAGAGAACATCCATAATCTGATATAGCAGAATCATACTACTCTTTGTTAAGAAGAGGTCAAGTGACAATGCCCAGACTGCAAATGGATTACTACAGACTGAAAAAATCATCTTTTCAACAAATTTAAAATTGAAGACACAGACATGTGCCCATGTATGGAAAATAAACAAATGGTGGAACATGTTCTACAGGTCTGTCGGCTCCATTAGAGGAGCAGAGTGACTATATGTGAGTGAGAAAGTTAAGGTAGCAGTGAAAAAGGCAAATGCAATGTTAGGTATGATAAAAAGAAATATTAAACATAGGAGCAAGGAAGTGGTTGTCAAACTGTATAAAGCATTAGTTAGACCTAGATTGGAGTATTGTGTACAGGTGTGGAGTTTTTATCATATAAACATGCTGGAAAGAATACAAAAAGGAGTGACAAAGCTGATAGTGAGATTCGAGAATAACAGTTATGAGGAAAGACTCAGAAAAACCGGCCTACGGTGTCTAGAAGAGAGAAGAATTCGTGGTGACTTAATTCAGGTTTATAAGATGATCAGAGGAATGGATAAATTAGACTATAACAAGTTTTTTTAAAATACAGCCACCCACAATAACAAGAGGGCATAGCTACAAGTTGACTAAAGAGAGGTCCAGATTAGATATTAGGAAATTTTTATTTAGTCAGAGAGTGGTGAATGTTTGGAATGCATTGCCAGGGGAGGTAGTGGAGGCAGAGACAGTTAATGCATTTAAAAATAAATTGGATGCCCATAGCTTTTAGAGCAAGGTGATGTAAATGAAACTGATTGTATATAGACTCTGCAGGGTCTTCTAAACCAGTAAAAAGATGTTATGTTAAGTTAAGTTATATAACCCTCCACAACCCAATTGCCAGATAAATTGTATGACTATGAGAGAAGCCTGAGAAGAAACGCTGAGTTAATGAGGGAAATAGATGTGATTATTTGAGAGCGGACAAAGATAAAAAAAGAACAATCAAATTTCCATTTATTTTTAAAATTGTATTTGCCCAACATGACGGCATCTTTATAAAAATACAATTTGACTCAACAGATTGACATTATTTTGTAATACTCTTCTTACCAACAGACTGGCAACTGTTTTGTTAGCACTCTTTATACCAACAGACTGGCAACTGTTTTGTTAGCATTATTTGTACCAACAGATTGGCAACTGTTTTGTTAGCACTCTTTGTACCAACAGATTGGCAACTGTTTTGCTAGCACTCTTTGTACCAACAGACTGTCAACTGTTTTGTTAGCACTCTTTGTACCAACAGACTGTCAACTGTTTTGTTAGCACTCTTTGTACCAACAGACTGGCAACTGTTTTGTTAGCACTCTTTGTACCAACAGACTGTCAACTGTTTTGTTAGCACTCTTTGTACCAACAGACTGTCAACTGTTTTGTTAGCACTCTTTGTACCAACAGACTGGCAACTGTTTTGTTAGCACTCTTTGTACCAACAGACTGGCAACTGTTTTGTTAGCACTCTTTGTACCAACAGACTGGCAACTGTTTTGCTAATACTCTTTGTACCAATGAATTTGAAACTATTTTATTAATATTCTTTGTTCCAATGTATTTGCAACTGTTGTGTTAATACACTTTGTCCCTATGTATTGGCTAACTATTTAAAAAAAATTCTTTGTCCCAATATATTCGCAACTATTTTGTTAATGCTCGTTGTCTCAACAGATTTGCAACTATTGTGGTATTCCTTGTTCGAAAAGGTTCAAAACTTATTTAATACTCTCTACATTAACTGACTAGCAATTATTTCAATTTTCGTTTTGTTCTAAAATATTTACAACTACTTTTTAAGTACCCTATGCCTAAACAGATTGTCGTTTGTTTAAAATAAATACTCTATACCATACAGTTTGACAACTTTTAAACAAATATTTTAGACCTCAACAGATTTGCAGCAGTTTTAACAGTTTTTGCTTCAATAGATTAGCTGTTAATTTAATATTCTTTGTCTCTCTCAACAGATTGACTAGTAAATTGTTAATAATAACTACCTCAACATATTGGCAATTATATTGTTAATAATCTTTGTCCCAACATATTGGCAACTAATTTGTTAATAATATTTTCCCCAACAGACTGACAAGTATATTATTGATAATATTTGTCTGAACAAATATGCAACTATATTGTTAATAATCTTTACCCCAACAGGCTGGTGAGTACGCACATTCAAAGAACATTACGATCAACATTTTGGCAGTTGGTGAAGATAGTGTTCAGTTGCAATATGTTAGTGCTGCTGCAGCAAAATCCGGTGGCATAACCAACCGTCTGAACCCAATGGAAATTGTGAGGCAGCTGAGGTTGATTGCTCAGAATGATGTAATAGCTACATCAGTGTCAGTTCGGTTTTATCTACACCAAAATTTTGTCTTTGATGAGCCAGACTATGCTGATGTGAGTATTGTTTTTCAAATTATCATGATTATTTTTACATATTAAATGTAGAATGTATATGTACATGTGCATAAAGTAAACAGTTATATTTTAGATATCTTTGGAAATCCTACAGGGAATTCTATATTACAAGAATGATTTAAGAAATCAATACGTATGGAAGAGTAATTTTGTATAGAGCCAATGTGGTTAGTGAGCCATACTTGTTTATATCTTTATCAACATTTCATTTTTAGTTCAGCTGCTAACCCTATTATATTTGAAAAAATCAATAAGCTTAAAAATGATTTAACTACAACATTTGGTTGCAACAAAGAGTATTACATTAATATTAGAAATCTTAACCAACAGATGTCACTGATGCATGCTTTATTTGAGATGACCAGATGTAATGAGAAACTCGGATATGATGCAAAGAACATGACCGCAAATGATTTAACTGTAGATTTGTCAGCAAAAGTTTAAATAGATAAGACACACCTTCTGAAAGAAATGTAATAATATAATAATGCGTGCACTTGTTGGAACCCATCGGGGATGAGAAGAGTGGGGATGTCAATAAACATTTGGTAAAATAACAGTGGAAGAAGAGACAATGGCAGCTGAAGATGTATTGGTGGAACTATCATACAACTCAAAATAAAATCTAGTAGAGAGCACATCAATTGTAGCTCTTTGATTCAAGCTGAATCAGATTATTAAACTCAAGTCAGTGCATAGAAAAATCATTGAAGGAGACTGACATGATTTAATTTTAGAAAAATGTTCAGGTAGCCTTAAATGAGATACATTGTATATTTTGCAGCAATTATAATGCATATTTGTTGTGACTGTTAAGTTCTGAACATTCTTTTGTATAAGTTGCATAAAATCACAGAGCCAATTATAATATATATCATAATTTTAATATTTGGGCATCATCTGAGATGAAGTATTTTAAGTTTCCTTTCAGTTTCTCTTGACATTTTCTTTAATCTTCTTCTTCTTCTTCGTACGCAGTCAGACAGTAACCATTATTTTTTCGAAAAAAGTGGCGGTCATCCTGAGGCTGTCGACACTGCCATAGAGCTTGTCTTGCAGTTCCACTGGTGATGGCCACATCTGCTCTCTCTGATCCTCGTATGTCGGGCAGTTCTGCAGCAGATGTTCAGCGGTCATTTTACCGGTACCGCACGGGCATTCGTCGGTACTACCTATCTTTAATTTCTTAAATAGATGGTACCTCAGTATATTGTGGCCAGTGCGAAGTCTGAAGACAACGCCCTGCTCTCTTCGGTTCAACTGGCAATAGGCATCGTTTTTGGTGTAACCAGTATGTTCGGTTTCCCATTTGGTCATGTATCTGGCTTTGATAAGCCGTTTTGACTCTTCGTACGTCATACTTTCTTGAATCTGACATATTCCCTACATTTTAAACACATACTATAAGACCACCATAGTCATTGAAGTGTCCATTTTAATCTCCTCACTTCTATTGAGACCTGCATGTCAGAAAAGTTGACTTACATGGGTTATGCATGTGGCTGGCAACCTCATTATGTCAAACCATGTGTTGCAGAAACAACAATAGCAAAGGCACATAAAAGCTATGGAGCAGACTGTTTGTAAGGAGAACCACCCATGTGATGGCTCAGTGTTCCCAGTGAAACTATAAAGGAATCTTCTTCTTCTTCGTACGCTGTCAAACATCAACCTGTTTTTGTTTGAAGAAAGCAGCGGTCATCCTGAGGCTGTCAACACTGCCACAGAGCTTGTCTAGTGTTGCCACTGGTGATGGCCACATGTGCTTTCTCTGGTCCTCATATGTCGGGCAGTTTTGCAGCAGATGTTCAGCGATCATTTTCCCGGTACCACAAGTGCATTCGTCAGTGCCACCTATCTTCGAAACTATAAAGGAATGATTTCTCATAAATGTTTTACTGGATCATTCCTAACCTCTCTCTTTGGTGGGTTCCAGCTAATTCTCTGCATGTGTTGTCGAGGGGGAGAGAGAGAGGATGAATTTTTAAATTGTGTATATTATTAACACATACATTAATTAATTGTTTAATCAGAAATCAGAAGTTCAATTTTATTTTCCTCTGAATGTAGAACCTAAGCAGACTTGAGAAGGAGGTTGGAACTGTAAGAAATAACACAGATCTCTCCTTCAGATTTAAACTTAGAAATCCTGATAGTGCCACACAGCTGCCTTCTGTGCCATTCCAGGTTTGTTGTTTTGGGTTGCAATTAAATTTTGTTTCTACTACTTGAGCAGTTATAATTTATGGCAGAGTATCTTTTCAATTTCTGTAAGTATACACACAATCTTATAGCTGTTCCTTGTATGACCATTCTTTTTTTAAAACATCTTTTATTGATTTTTTTCAAAAGTCATACAAACCTATTTAAAAAATTTAATTTCTTCATCTAACATTGCTCAGTTTCTGCCATATAATATATTATTCTTTTTCAACTCATATTCATCTATGAATATTTGAAAAAGACTTAGGATTTCTCTCTTTTACTATTTTCATATTCTCTCATATCTCCCTTATAGACTGTAGTACTTCTTCATTAAATGATTCTACACTTACATGACACTTATATGTTTGTCACATTTCACCTTGATTGTAGTTTTTTTTGTCATTTTTAATCATGCATGTTGCTTTACTCATCAATCCATTGTGATTACTCAAATTGTAGTTGTTATCTCATTTAAAAGATGTCAACATTGAGTCCTTTTATTGGTTATAGATAGTAGGATTACTATCTATCATAGTGTCCATGTATATCTGTTTCTCATATTAAATTTGGACTGTCACATTGTAATGCATCTAGACAGTTTTAATCTAATCAGAAATAGTCAGCATGGGTTTACTAGAGGAAGATCGTGCTTAACAAATCTATTGGAATTCATGGAGGAGGTTACTAAAATGATAGATAAGGGGGAACCAGAGGATATTATTTATCTAGATTTTGCTAAGGCTTTTGATAGAGTATCTCATCAAAGCTTATTTAGAAAGTTAAAATCACATGGAATAGGTGGGGAGGCTGTCGAATGGATTGAAAATTGGTTAATGGGAATGAGGCAGAGGGTGGGCATAAATAAGAAGTACTCTGAGTGGTGTGAAGTAAAAAGTGGAGTGCCACATTGCTCGGTTTTTAGACCAATATTGTTCTTGATATATATAAACGATTTTGACATTGATATGGGATCCATGATTGAAAAATTTGCGGATGACACAAAACTATGTAGGAGTGTGCCATCTATGCTCTTAACAAACCACCTGGGGGAAGGTACAAATAATTTTTGGGTAGATTTTTAGCTAGAGTTTTGAATTTTGTCTGGGTATCAGCTGTTAAGCCTACTCTTTTAGATTTCTAACTGCCAAGGGATTTTTAATGTGATTTTTGGAGTTGATGTCGCTACCCAGAGATCAAAATAATTTTTACCAGAAGATCCATGTGAAAAAAATCTTGGTCTCCATCGTGATTCAAGCCCGTGACCTCTGGCACCTGAGGTGAACACCTTACCTCGAGACCACTGAGTCCCCCATAATCATTGTTAAATGTGCATACAGAACTTGAAAGAACAGACTGGAAAGTGGCTTATTGGTATTGAACCTTCTTGTGTTTGCTTAGATCTATTGTTCTAGGGCTCACAACAGGGAAAAAGCAGACATCCTGTCTGTAAAGCTCATCTTGTGGTGACATTAGTTTTGGAAATAGGAAGATAATAAAACCAATGATAGCCTGTCGTAGGAATGGCCCGGACTGCAATTGAGAAATTAGTCATCCACAGACTTAAGCAGTTTTTAATAATATGTAGGTCAATCAGGGAAAAGATTCTGAGAGAACATGCCAGGAATGTGTACAACAAGTGAGCTTATGGAAGGATATCTATACTCTTCATCATCGGTGAATGGGACTAGCACTTATGGATCAGCCTTGTGTGCAGTGATGTTGGTTCTATTTAACATAACATAACATAAATGACATAAATTTATTTCAAGTGAAATATATTGAAATCATTTGACACAAGTTTTGACAGTTTATTTTGTAACTAATATAAATTCTGTAATTACATTTCATTCATGATAAATAAAACTACGTTTTACTATTTATGCTTTAAAAGGTTCAAATCACATACACCCGTACAGATGGTATGAGATGTCTACGAATTCTGAGCAAATCCAATCCAACAACCAAAAACAGGAAGGATATGGAGGAGGTATTAACTAGAGTTTGTCTAAAGCAATCTGCATTAAATGATCTTTAATTGTTTTTTGTAAGGCAGCTCTCACCTGACTACCTGAAAGCCAGAGTGTGGTTTTCTTTGAGATGAATTACCAGATATGGTTTACATGCTTCATCTGCCCAGAGCATTCTAATGTTGGTCACACCAGGGTGCCTGGTCTTTTCTACTGGTAGTAGTAACACTCCCACCAGAGGTCTCACTCCTTCTACTGTTAGTAAGAACACTCCCATCAGAGGTCTCACTCCTTCTACTGTCAGTGAGAACACTCCCACCAAAGGTCTCACTCCTTCTGCTGTTAGTGAGAACACTCCCACCAGAGGTTCACTCCTTCTACTGTTAGTGAGAACACTCCCACCAGAGGTCTCACTCCTTCTACTGTTAGTGAGAACACTCCCACCAAAGGTCTCACTCCTTCTACTGTTAGCAGGAACACTCCCACCAGAGGTCTCACTCTTTCTACTGTTAGCAGGAACAATCCCACCAGAGGTCTCACTCCTTCTACTGTAAGCAGGAGCACTCCCACCAGAGGTCTGACTCCTTCTACTGTTAGTGAGAACACTTCCACCAGAGGCGTGACCCCTTCTACTGTTAGTGAGAACACTCCCACCAGAGGTCTGACCCCTTCTACTGTCAGTGAGAACACTTCCACCAGAGGCCTGACCCCTTCTACTGTTAGTGAGAACACTCCCACCAGAGATCTGACTCCTACTTATAGTAGAAACACTCCAACCAGAGGCCCATGTCGTTCCCATGTCACCATGATCAAGAGGCTGGTGTCCTAACCGCAAAGCCACCCCGTTTAACAACTTACTCAGTCGCTCATTTTTTACACTGGGATGTCGAAGTTTGCCAGAAAGAGTGCCAGGCCCTTCTATCCACTGTCTTCTTCTTGGCCTTGTTTCAGTCTAGTTCACGGACAGTCTCTTATAGACTGTCTTATGTTATCCCAGAAGACTCTGGGTCGTCCTTGAGGTCTAGACCCTTTTCCTTCCAGTGCAGTGGTAGCTGATTTTCTTTCATTCTGCAGACATAGCCAAGCCATTGAAGTTGAGATTGCTCCACTTAAGTCTGCAAGGACTAGGCTGCAAGATTTTGTCATACTGTCTGATTGTGTACATTGTCTCATTTTGTTACTTGGAACCCTTTCCTTAGATGTCTCATTTCTTACATTTAGATCTGGCATTTCTGAGTTACTGTCATTGTCCATGACTAACATCAATAAACCAAAACTGGTACATAAGTGGAGTGGTATACAGCCATCTTAGTTTTCGTACTTTTTTCTCTTTTGCTGAGGAATACTCTATTTATGACATGAAAAAAGTTTACCAGCTACTGCCCTTTACACAGCCAACTGTTCTTGAATATCTCCCTTTTGGTTTACTACAGCCCCAATGTTTTTGAACTGTTTAACCTGTTTCAGTGGCTGTTCATCTAAAAAATCTGATGTCTCTTCTCTTCTCTTCTCTACTCTTCTCTTCTCTTCTCTTCTCTTCTCTTCTCTTCTCTTCTCTTCTCTTCTCTTCTCTTCTCTTCTTTGGAGACCACCATGGTGTTTGTTTTTGAACTGTTAATGGTCATCCCTCTCTTCCCTAGCTCCTATTGAAGGTTGGTCTGGAAACGTGCCTCTGTTTCAGTAATCAAGACCACATCATCGGCAAATGCCAGCTCTGATATATAAACTTGTTATCTTCCAATACACCACTGAGTACATTTTGGTCCTCTCTATCCATTATTTACCTTGGAGTAGTAAGCAAAGCACCTTGTCTGTCTTTTACAAATTTAAGTGGGCACTCTTTTTCCTTTCTCCTGTTAGCTTAACATAACTTAACACCAATGCCTTTATACTGGTTTGGAAGACTCTGCAAAGTCTGTAGACAACCAGTTTCTCATTTCAGTCATGTATTTTTGTCACAAAGTGACCAGCAGACAATTGGAATGTTTATTATTGTCATGAGGTAGTGGTCACTTTCGGTTTCTGGTCCTCGCAAGATTCTGGCATCTCTTACATACTTAAATTAATCTTTCCTAATGATGGCATAATCAATGAGGGATTTCTCTTTCCTTGTCGGTTCACATCGAGTGTTTCTATATATGTACTTGTGAGGGAACTTTGTATTTGTGATGACAAGGTTTTCCTCACTGTAGAATTTCAGAAGTCACATTACATTGTCATTTAAGACATCTTCAATGTATCTCCCAATCACTCCATCACATCTAGAATGATCTTTTCTAACTCTTGTATATAATCTCCAAGAAGGATACTTTCATTTTAACAATCACCCACTGTCTTTTCAAGCATTTCAAAGAACTTGTCTTTGACATCTGCTCTGTATCCCTTGTTTGGGACATAAACAATGTTGATGTTGACTAACTTGCCTTTTTCTCTGAAATTCAGTACCAGAATGTGTTCATAGATGCAAATTTTCTTGGTGTTGTTTCTTTGACGCTTGGACACAAAGCAAGCTCTGTCTGTAGAGGGTGCTCTGCTGTAGTGAAGCATATTACCCACAAGATCCATGAACCTCCTGTTCTCTTTTCTAGTCTCCCCAAAATCATAGTCTGTAATTTGTGCTAGTTTGTCATCTTAAAGATTTGTCCAGTTTTCTTCTTTTGCAGACTTGTAATCAACTCGGTAGACAAACAGATGATTGGCATATTGTGTCTTTGCATTATAGAGGAGATGTCTCCTTGTTGCCAACATGAAGACCATTGTTTCTGGTTCAGTTTTTATTTGATACTAACAGCTAACCTCCAAATATAGAGGATATAGAGACCATTCAGCTTTCCACTACTCAGTAGGAGGCCCGACTCCTCCCCCATGTATTTTAACAACAATTTATAAAATAAGTAGGAAAAGTGAGCTGAAACAATGTGAGGAACATTGGCAGAGATGAAATTTGTTCAAAACTTAAATCAGTGGTTAACAAGATAAACAGTCTTAACTTAACTTTACTTAATTATACTGATTTAGAAGGCTCTACAGAGTTAAGATCTGTTGTAAACAAATTGGATTGTTGATGATGGTTTGGAATTTGCAGTTTGGATTATTTCAAGGAGAAAAATGGTGACTAGCTGTAAAAAATAGTTTGGTCAACTATCAATGTTGTCAGAACTTGTAAGCTTGTAACATAAAGAGAAGAAAAATTGAGAAATTAAATTTGGTAAATAATTGGAGGTGAATTATTTGTGAGTTAATATCATGTAAAGGTGACTTCTTTACTGAAAACCCAGACAGTATCAGCAAATTATTAAACATTTGTGGAGCTCTCAACAAGCTGAAAATGAACATTGTGAGGTAGGTATGTAGTTGCAAAGTAGATAGTGCCATTGGGGATATATGGAAATGAGGAGGCAAATAGAATGGCAAAAGAAGGCGGCGGCAAACTCCAAACTGATGACAGAGCTACATAAGAAGAAATTAAGACAATTATAAAAATTATTTTTACAGACATATGGCACAGAGAACACACAGAATCTGATATAGCAGAAGCATGCTTCTCTAAGAAGAGATCAAGTGACAATATTCAGACTGCGAACGGGTTACTGCAGACCAAAAAATCATCAGTTCAACAAATTTAAAATTGGACACTAAGAAATATGCCCATGTGGGGAGAATAAAAAAAAATGGTGAAACATGTTTTGCCGGTTCTAGTAGAGGAGCAGAGTGACTACATGGCCCTCCCCAACCCAAGTGCCAGAGAAACTGTATGAGGACGCAAGAAGCCTGAGAAGGGCCGCTAGGTTTATGTGGGAGATACATGCAATTATTTGAGAGTGATCGATAAAAAAGAAGAGTAGAATCAGATACTCAATTTTACAACTGAGTAAATCATAATGTGTTGCATCTAGACAATGTACTTTGTCCATTTTCTGCTAGAGGCAAGCATAGCACAACAAGAAACATTCTTGAAGAGTGTGTCTGTCATTTGTACACTTTAAGATAAAGAAACATCCCAGGAAGCTGAATGATATTGACTGACTGCCTGCCATTCATATACAACCTAATGCTAAATTCCTAAATGCTCTTATTTTCTTTCCCCAAACCAGAACATCAATGTCGCAGTACTGGGAGTTGCAACCATGAGAACAACATCTGCAATGGCTCAATCTAGCAAGCCAACTGAAGCTCAGCACTTGTTGTAAGAACTTTGCACTGCTAAAAGCACACAACTGTCCTGAACATACAAACAAAACATCCACGTTTCTTTGGTTTGATCTTGACAGTAATTAAATATTTGCATGTAACAGTAGTATTAATATATTTAATACATAAAGCCCTTACTAGATCCTTGGTCAAGCATTGGCAAAGCACAATCAATAACCATCTCACCTGATGGCATCTTTAAGAGCAGCAACAAACTCCCTCCACTTCATCTGGTTTGTGACCGTCCTTTGTATGATGTCACAGCTCTGATTTGAGGCTGTTATTTCATCTTCTGTGGTTCTTCGTCAGTTATCTTAGGTAGACCTCTCTTTTTCCTTCCCTCTGGGGTCCACAGAAGATAGTTCAGGTGATAGTATCATGTTTTTTTTCTTGTGACATTGTTGAGCCACTTTCAGCATCGACACAGTTATGATGGCATGCATATCTTTTTGGTTGCTCTGGGCAAACAGTGGTGATGTTGTTTGGCCATAAATTTAATGTGTTGTAAAGATATGACAGTTTAGGCATTTTTTTAAAAGACTGAAAGTTCTATACTTGCTAGGATACTGAAACAATTTTTTCAAAGTTGTTCTCATACATAGAACCTCTTGAACTTCAATTATCCCTTTAAATGAACATATGTTAAAAATACATTTAGACATTATTTGTTACTTGGTTTTTCAACTTGCTCTGAAACTTTTGAAATGAATTAACCACTAAGTCTAGATCTTTTTGCATTTGCAAATAACAAAAACATTTTCTCCTTTGCACTACTGACACACACATTTAAGTCACTTTTGAGTGAATTACAGTGCTTCTGTTTATACTACAAATATTAATGTAATTATGTGTTTGCTTAAAATATTTGTGTTTTAGCCAAAAACCAGCCAGTGATAAAGCAATGTTCTATGCTTGCATTCATCATCAGAAATTGTTCCAGCTGATGTAGTGGTACTAGTTTCGATATAGCAACAAAATATTGTGATACATCAATTGTTCTTTTCTTTCACTATAAAGTTTTTTCCTATAGGAGAGGCAGCTAAACAGCTATCACATGAGGTGCCTGCGCAGAATCCTGGGCGTTTGGTGGCAATACAAAATCACCAACGCAGAGGTGTTGGAGAGAACAGGCACTGTCACAATCTTTTCCATGCTTAGTCATCGAAGGCTCCGCTGGCTGGGACACATTCGGAGGATGGATGATGGCAGAATACCAAAATATCTTCTCTATGGGGAATTATAGTTGGGGAAAAGGTCTCGGGGCCTGCCACTACTTCGGTACAAGGATGTATGCAAGCGGGATAGGAATGACGCAGGCATCGATTTGGAATCATGGGAACAGGACGCCATGGATTGTGTTACATGGAGGGGCATGATTAAGCATAGGATACAGACAAAAGAGATACTGATTGCTGATAGTCTAAAGACCAGTTTGAGAAGACACGCCACACCATGCGGTGCCGCAAACGGTCCTAAGTTTTCTTGCACACACCGTGGAAGATGCTTCTCTGACCGGATTGGTCTTACGAGTCACATTCGTTACCGTCAAGGACTGTAGCTGTGTATACCTTTTCAAAGCACAATTACTATCGTCTGACAAGACAGAAAGAGCTAATGATGATGGTGATGATATTTCCTAAATACATTTTTTATAATGAATGTCCCGCCATCTTGAAATTGCTGGTTCATGTAGTCCTTGGGTATTAAAGAAATTGGCCTGCTCTGGACTGACAAGGAATTATATAACGTTATATACCAAACCCTCCATAGTTACCTGGCAGATTTCAGCGTTACTATTTGTTGCTCCTCTTTCAGTCCTCATTATTACACAGGGGACATAAATTACAAATTAATACAAAATTCCAGATATGAAAAAAAACCTGTATTTTTATAGCAATCCTAATTCAATCCTACAGAAGTTAGTTGTGACAATAAGTAGAGAAATATATAAATTACTGGAGTCAAACAGACAACATTTTACTCAACGGAAGTATGCTTAGCTTACATTGGACAACGTAAAAAGTATATTAAAAATGGCACAAAATTGCGCGAGGTGCAAGAGAGAAACATCTCACAGATCAGATCTACTGTTCCAAAGATCATTTGACATATAAAAATTGTTATGGTAATATAAATAACAGATAACACAGGGAGATGATGCTATACTGTTTAGCAGCATGGTAATAAGTGAAAGCTAGTGACATTTTTATATATATAACAAAATGGACCAGTAGTTATGCAGTGACATTATCACCTAACATCGTTGGCATAGCATTTGATAATTTCAATACATATTTTTGTAATAAGAAACTTTTACATAATATTGCAGTCTAATTTGTAGAAGGAATTTCCCTCTACCAACCGTTTTCGTATTTTAACTTCTTAATACTCAAAAAGCGTGGGCCCACTTGATGCATGATACTTAAGTGTACTTAGTTGATGCTCTTCTACTTCGGGGTGTACAGGTTTGCCAGAGAGAACTTCTGTTCCATCAGCAGTCTTTCTTTTGGAATGGTTCAGTCCAGTCTTTGGTCCTTTGGAGACTGTCCTCCAGAACTTCTACATCAAACCCAGGAGCCATCATCAGGATGGAAGGCAAGGGAAAAAGAAGTTAGACACCACAAAACTACAAAGCATGACGATCGCTGAAGGACTCCTAAGGGACCTAGATGGAAAACTAAAGAATCTGCAACATGGTCAGACCAATGTGGATGAAGACTGGGTCGTCATCAGAGACTCTGTATACTCCTTTGTATAATTCTCCGCCTCTGAACACATTGGATTCACGACACGTAGACATCAAGACTGGTTTTATGAGAACGACACAGAAATCATGTTCCTTAGCATATCAAGAAAAAAAATGAGCTGTTTAGAGCTCATCAAAGGGACACATCGTAAAAAAGATGGCATTCACAACTATATGAAGAGTGGTCCAAGGAAAGCTCAGGGACATGAAAAACACGTGGTTTGGAAACAAGGCAGATGAAATTAAACTTTATGCTGACAGAAACGACACAAAATGCTTCTATGATGCTTTAAAGACTGTTTATGGCCCTCAACCATCGTATGGAACTCCAATTCCGAATGCAGATGGCTCAGAACTGCTGACAGACAAACCGAGAATACTTGGACGCTGGACAGAACACTTCCACACGGTCCTCAACCAACTGTCCTCCGTCTGCGACGGGGCAATAGAACGCCTGCATCAGACACCCCTGAACAATGAGCAGGACGTTCCTCCAAATATCGAGGAGGTCAGAGCTGCAATCAACCAGCTATCAAATGGGAAGGCTGCAGGTGTGGACCTAATACCCACTGAGATCTACAAAGCAGGTAGTTGTGTCCTAACACAGAGACTAGCTGAGTTGTACAACACAATATGGGCCACTGAGACTGTCCCACAACACAATATGGACCACTGAGACTGGCCCACAATACAATATGGACCACTGAGACTGTCCCACAACACAATATGGACCACTGAGACTGGCCCACAATACAATATGGACCACTGAGACTGTCCCACAACACAATATGGGCCACTGAGACTGTCCCACAACACAATATGGACCACTGAGACTGGCCCACAATACAATATGGACCACTGAGACTGTCCCACAACACAATATGGACCACTGAGACTGGCCCACAATACAATATGGACCACTGAGACTGTCCCACAACACAATATGGACCACTGAGACTGTCCCACAACACAATATGGACCACAGAGACTGTCCCACAAGAACTGAAGGATGCTACCATTGTCCACTTATTCAAGCGAAAGGGAAACCGTCAATCCTGTGATAACCACAAAGGAATCTCCCTCCTATCGACTGCTGGCAAGATACTGGCACGAGTTCTCCTCAACAGATTGATCACTCACCTAGGACATAGTTTTCTTCCAAAGAGTCAGTGTGGCTTCAGATCAGGTCACGGAACTGTGGAAATTATATTCGAGGCTCGGCAACTTCAGGAGAAATGCCAAGAGCAGCAATATGGGCTGTATATGACTTTCGTGGACCTGACCAAGGCATTCGATACCGTCAACACAGATGGACTTTGGAAGGTCATGGGGAAATTCGGCTGTCCAAGCATTTTTACCAAGATCGTCAAACAATTACATGAAGGTATGAATGCTCATGTACTTAGTGATGTGGAAACATCAAATGCCTTTCCTGTGTTAAATGGCGTCAAGCAGGGCTGTGTACTAGTCCCAACACTCTTCAGCATAATATTTGCTGCCATGCTCAGTGTTAGCTATCAGGGTTGTAACCAAAATGGAGTGGAAATAAAACACAGGACTGACGGAAAATTCTTCAATCTCAGAGGACTGCAAGCACACAGCAAGGTAAAGTACACGACCATCTCAAACTTGCTTTTTGCTGATTACTATACCCTCGCTGCCAGCACCAAAAGAGACATGCAGACACATGTGGACAAGTTCTCAGCAGCCTGCGACATGTTCAGTTTTACAATTAATACCAAAAAAACTGAAGTAATGTTTCAGCCTACCCCAAGTGACACATATCGCGACACAGATATCAGAGTCAAGAACGAGCACCTTGAATCAGTAGACAGCTTCACATATCTTGATAGCAGTCTTTCCAGGGAAACTACTATTGACTATGATGTCAGTAACAGAATCAACAAGGCCAGTGCTGCCTTTAGCAGGCTGCGCAACAGTGTCTGGAATCGGTGGGGTCTTAGGCTTGATACAAAACTCAGTCTACCAAGCTGCAGTGCTCCCCACCCTTCTCTATGCCAGTGAGATATGGACTGTGTACAGCAGGCATGCTAGGAAAATAAACCACTTCCATACAAGGTGCCTCCGTAGATTGTTCAAAATAAAGTGGCAGGATAGGGTACCAGATACTGAGATCCTCATGAAGGCAAAAATGCAGAGAATCCACACGTTGTTGCAGAAAACCAAGATCAGGTGGGCTGGCCATGTCGTGTGCATGCCAGACAACCGCATTCCAAAACAACTAATTTATGGTGAACTGAAAGATGGCTTGCGCCAAGCCGGTGACCAAAAGAAGCGTTTCAAAGACTCCCTCAAAGTATCTCTGATACGCTTCAGCATCGATGCAAATGCATGGGAATGTCTCGCACAGGACTGCAAGGGATGGTGTAGAACCACCATCAGAGTCATCTTCATTGCTGAGGAGTGCCGGACCTTCGAAGCACTGAAAAAACATAGTTTGCGTAAAGACAAAACAACTGACATTCACATGTCCAATTCTGAGATTAAATACTACGTATGGGGAAGGATTTTCCGTGCCAGAATTGGACTATACAGCCACCTCTGAACTCACTGGTGAGGTAAAGCACAACATGTCTGACTGCTGTTGTTTTCATCGCTTGCGATGTACAGCTATTATAATGTTGTCCTCCCAGCAAACCCCTGATCATCCTGGAGGTCTGTATCTTTGATTCTTGGCTTCCTATATCTGTCATGGAAGCCAGTTCTCACCCATTCTGCAGACACAGCTGAGCCATCTCAATTTAGACTGTTCCACCCAAGTCTGCAGGGGTTGGATTTCAAGATAGTGATGTATTGTCTGGTTGTGGTTCTTGTCCCTTTCTGTCATTTGGACCATCTTTCTTAAATACCTAATTTTTGTGGTTTTAAGCTAGTTTCTCTGGGCTGTGGTTATTGCCCAAGTCTCACATCCGTAAATTAGGGCTGGTATATAGATCAAGTAGTATATGGTCATCTTTGTTTTCTTGTCAATTTTGTTTTTGCTGAGTAAACCTTGGTTTATTGCATGTACAAGTCTCAGTTGGGTCTTTTCTGGCAGTCAATTCTTCTTTAATATCTCCTTTCCAGTCTATTACATTTCTAAGGTTGATCTAAGGTTGATCTGAGGTTGATCTAAAGTTGATCAGAGGTTGATCTAAGGTTGATCTAAGGTTGATCTAAGGTTGATCTAAGGTTGATCTGAGGTTGATCTAAAGTTGATCAGAGGTTGATCTAAGGTTGATCTAAGGTTGATTTAAGGTTGATCTGAGGTTGATCTAAGGTTGATCTGATTCAGAGTTTGGTCTCTGAGCATAATCTGCTGTTCACCATAGCTTTAGTATTGGAGCTGCTAATGGTCATCCCTTCCTTTTCCAGCTCTTTCTTCCAGATGTGTATGTATGTTGGACTGAAGCAATCAGGGCTACATTGTTAGCAAACGCCAGCTCTGGTATGTAAACTGGCCTCATCTACCCCAATGAGTATTTTTTTGTCTTCTCCTTACAGGCTTTGATGGAGATCATTCATGAGAACTATGAAAAGATAGGGTGACAGAGTATAAGCTATTTTACACCCCTAATGGTCTTGAATTCTGCTGACTTGTAATTTAAGTGGAGCAATCTCAACTTCAATGGCTTGGCTATGTCTGCAGAATGACAGAAAATCAGCTACCACTGCACTGGAAGAAAAGTGTAAAGGATCCAGACCCTGAGGACAACCCAGAGTCCGCTTGGATAACATAAGACAGTCTATATAAGACTGTCCGTGAACTAGACGGAAACCAGGCCAAGAGGAAGACAGTGGATAGAATGGTCTGGCACTCTTTCTGGCAAAAAACCACCTACTTGAAAGTTTGGAAAGAAGAGTTGGAGAGGAGAGGAATGTCTTTCGACAGCTTGAAAACAAAAACTGTGGTGGTTGTCAGAAAGGAAAAGAAACAGCAGGTAATTTTGGGAAATTAGGCACTGGTACTGACAGCCATATAATAATATCTTGGAGCAGTAAAAGACCATAAGAGAAGCATCAAAGAAAATTTAGCCAAGCCACAAGAAAGGCAGCAACTGGTAGACTTTTCCATGCATTAAGCAGGATTTCTCAGTAAAAGAGAAATAAGCAAGAAAACAAAGATGGATGTATACTGGTCCACATATGTACCTGTCCTAACATATGACTGTGAGTCATGGGCAATGATCCTGACCAACCATGACCAAAAAAATCCATCTTCAATTCTCAGAAATGAGGTATCTAAGAAAGGTGGTCCAAGTAGTAAGATGGGACAAGATCCGAATGGAACAGTCTCAACTGCCGAAGTTTGATTATGTCTGAAAAATGAGTGAGGAATAAATACCATGGCAATCATGGAACACCAAGATCCAGAGATCCAGATCCCCAGGTCATCCTAAAATACAACAGGACGACAACAGTCGACAGTCCCTGAGAGACAAAGGACTGGACTGCAACCAGGTCATACAAAAGACTGCAAACAGAACAGTCTGGTAATCCCTCTGGCAAACCTCTACATCTCAGGTTGGGAGAGGAGGGACTAAGTAAGTAAGTTAAATTAAGTAAATGTTGGACATATTCCAGCTCATGTTTGTACCAGCACATGCACGCATGCATGCACTTACAAACACATAAATATACACACATACACACCAAACTTTCCTAACTGGTAAAAAATGAATGCACTTAGACTGTATTCAAGAATCATTTACAATACAGAAAATGTCTAAACAAGGAGTTATTTTTTTCAGGAAAAATGTGAAAAGAATGATCAGGCGTGGAGCAAAATCAGACGAGCAGATGGAAGAGCAGCTTGCATTCCGAACTGAGGTTAAAGCTTTAGATGATCAGTTGACGGAAAGGAATGATGATCTTGTAAGTGTGATAACTACTTTCTGTAGTCTAGTATTTTAACAATTATTATTGGTTAGATCCCTCACTCTTCTCCCAATGATACCCATGCACCCTCTAGGAGCACCCTCAGATTCACCACATCTCTAAACTGAATTCCAGTGCACTGGCAGACAGAAATCTTATCAAGGGATCTGGACTGCTAGTTCAAGGATGAACATTTCAGCAAGATTACTTCTTTGACCTTCACACCTTGGGGGTCATCAACCAGCCCTCACAAAGCAGACTGGTCCTGTGAGGCCATCAACCAACCCTCTCTCCAAGAACACTGGTCCTGTGAGGCCATCAAGTGACCCTCTCTCCAAGAAGACTGGTCCTGTGAGACCATCAACCAACCATCTCTCCAAGCAGACTGGTCCTGTGAGGCCATCAACCAACCCTCTCTCCAAGAACACTGGTCCTGTGAGGCCATCAACCAACCATCTCCAAGCATACTGGTCATGTGCTATTTTCTCCAGTTCTTTCCAGATTCTGCCTCCTCTATGTATCAGCCTCGAGATCTATTCTTCGTGTGTTCTATGGCTTTCCTTTGTCTTTTTGTAAAAGTGGTCTCCATGACAGAGATTGAAAGAAAAGTGTAGATCATATCCTATAAATCTTGAGTCAGTGCGGTTTCTGAGCCGGTCGTGGGATGGCAGCATGATGTTTGCAGCTTGCCAAATCCAGGAGAAATATCCAGGAACAGCATCACAAACAGTTAACACAGTTTATCTTGATTAAATCACCTCCACCACAGAGCTTAACAATGACAGCCACCAAAAGAAAGAAATATGTTTTCAAGATCAGTCAGTCAAAACCTTTTGTTTTCTTCTGGATCAATTAACAAATACATGCCGTCATTATATCCTGTGCCACCCATTCACACTGCCTCCACATCTTCCTTATCCTTATATCTCTGTTTGAAGCTCTTCTCTTATGGTACATTTTGATCTGCCTTCATTTATTTTACCCTGGAAAATCTAGAACAGAAACCGTATTGGAATGCTAACTATTGATTTTCTTTATTTGTGTTCAAACCATCACCATCATTTTCTGCTCATCTTACATTCTACTGTTGTTTATCTGGTTCTTTTCAAAAGTTTTAGTAATCTTATACCATTTTAACTCTTCTCTCCATGAAAGTTTACTTTTTTTGTGTGCTTACATAATCAATCTTTTCTTTGTTTATTAGGATAGCCACTTCAATTGGCCTTCTTGCACAAGGTTGTGTCAAAGCATATAAGTTCATCTACAATAATTTTTAATTTTTTTTACAAAATGTTTTGTAAGCCATTGAGAAAAACATTAAGATTACCCTACTTATGTGTATGTTCTTGTGCGATATAACTACATGTTTAATCGTGTTTCAGAGATTAAGCCATATCGATGACTCGCTTTACAACTGCATACAGCAAGCACACAGTACACATTTATCAAAGCATGCTGCAATGCGAGGAAGAAGCGATGAGATTAATGACAGAAAGATGGAACCAAAGGCAAGAAAAGCCTACTATGCTTACAAGGTTAAGTTCTAATAACTATGAGCTCTCGCTGCAGATATGTTGATGATTTTAATTAAAAGACTTGAAACTGTTACAGTAATTATTATAATTATTAGGGCTTGACAAAAGTGCTTGTCTGTTACGAGCAAAAATTGTTGCTTGATGAGTAAAAAATATATCTTTTGAATCATTAATTACATTTTAAATCGTCACTTCATAACGACTCTGGCACGATTATTAATGATATTATGGTTCGAAAAGATTGTACATAAGCTAGTTTATGATAGTGAATCTAAATGGACCTCCACTACTACAATTTAAACTTACTAAAACCACAGATAAATAGTACTATAGTGCTAAAGTTATCAAGCATGTTCAAGGACACATGCATGCCTCTGACAGTAGTGCCTTTTCTCTTAAGAAGAAAAAGGCTAATACTGTGTAAGTAATACAATATATGTTGGTTTGTACTCATTGTTATGTAGAAATAAAGGTAAATTAGTACCTGGTTTAAATTTGTGAACATAAATTGCATGACTCTATTGCATCCTATAATGATGGCTGGTGAAATTTTTGACTGACTGGTAAGCTACCTTAAAATTTGTCAAGCTCTGGTAATTATAATTCCTATTGATAAGCTAAAAACTTCTTACAATCTCAGAAAACTATCTCACACTCAATGGACTTTTGGCCTGTGTGAATAATGGAGCATGCAAAGTCATGGCAGGGAGTCTTCTACCTTATAGAAGTTAGACCACATTGCTAGTCCTCCAGAGGGCATGCCATCAGTGAAAAGGTGTACCTGTTCTCATCTGTCTCACACACTGAGGGCTACCGGAAACAGCACATTCACAATTCCATTTATCAGGATGATGTATATTGGAAGATGTGAAACTCCTACAATGCACATGAGAACATTTCAGAGTGAAATGTTGTTTTACATAGAGATACATCTAATAAATCACAAAAACTAGCAAAGTGGAATTTCAGTGCTTTGAATAATGAGTTGAAGAAAGGAGTTAATTTCCAAAATTCAGTGAATGATGCTTTATGGCAAAAGCATATCACTGAAAACATCAATATAAATAACAGAATGTAAAAGAGGCTGCAAAAGTGGCAGCAGAGATAACATTGGGTAAGAAGAAAGCAGAAAACAAGAAATGTGAAATAACTGAAATGCTAAGAAAAATAGAGTAAAGACGCATATATAAGAACAGTAATACAAAGCATAGCATTGCTAAGTGTAAGAGTATATCAAGAATGAATTAGATTGATAATGTAAGGTGACACAAGACAAATGGTGGATACACCGATGCGAGGAAATTGAAGAACTTGAGAGAACAGGGAAATTCAAACAAGTACTTAAGAGAGTAAATAAAATCCTTTAGTACAAATAAGGGCATACAATCATGGATGATTAATGATAAGATTGGGAAACCAATAACAGATCCAGAAAGCAAAATTGAAAGATGGAGAGAATATATTAAGGAACTGTATGAGGATGGGGGCCTGTATCAAGATTAAATGATATGCCTTTGATAGAAGACAATTACCTGTAACCAAAAAAGAATTTAATAAGATATTTGACTCAATACCCCAAAACAGAGTACCAAGGATAGATGAGCTACCTATCACGCTACTCAAAACACCAGAAGAAACTTTACACAATTTAATATTTAAGCATGTTAATATTTACCACGATGGCCAAAATATCACACAACTTCCACAATAATTCCTTTGCAAAATCAATTTGAAAAAAATAACACATGCAGCTAAGACTCTATTGAAGCTAATAAAGAAGAGAATGGACAGATAGAGGAGGTGCTAAAAAATAACCAGTTTGGATTTTATAAGGCCAGAGGTACATGGGATACCATCGGATCATTGCAGCTTTTTGCAGAAAGAATGATCTATCAAAGATGACTACCATTTACTGTATTAGCTACAAAAAAACCTTTGATCGAGTCCCCTGTAGAAAACTATTTTAGATGTTGCAGAAAATAGGTATTGACAGACCACTCATTAGGTTAATCCAGGACCTGTATGAAAATCAAGATACAATTATTTCAATCAAAGAAGGACTAACAGATCCAATTTAAATAAGTCTGGGGTTACGACAAGGTTGCTTGCTTTCACTGAGTCTCTATAAAGTATTTTCTGAAATGATTAAAGAAAATATTGTTTCGATTTGTAATAGGGGTGTCAAAGTCAATGATATAAACGTTAATGCCATCAAATGACCAAGCCATAGTATTAGGATCAGTAGCAACGTTGCAAATGCTGCTTGGAAAAATTAACAGCACAGCCAAAGAGTTTAGCATGAAAATAAATACATTGAAGATAAAGACTATGGTAATAGCCAAGCAACGTAGACAAATTAATATAATCATCAACTGAGAAATAATCATTTTAAATGGGGTGCTACCGTGGAATGAAAAGTGTGAGTTGGACAGAAAGAAGATCCAATGATAATGTTCTCACCGAGGTAGATGCACTAAGACAAATGTTGAAAATGATACAAAAACAAAGATTGAGTTGGCTGGGACTCAATATACAACATGAAAGTCTTCTACTAAAGATACTAAATGGCAAGATTCAGAGGAAAAGAAGAAGGGACGACCAAGACTGACCTTTACATCTCAGGCATTTAGAGATGTTGAAGTACGAACCTATGCTGGAATGAAGAAAGCTGCAGAGGATAGGGTCCTTCTTCTTCTTCTTCTTCGTTCGTTCTCAATCTTCCACTACCAAACCATGAAAGGGCTTAAGTAGCGGAATGTAGTCCAGAGAACGGAATGCGTTGTGTTGTAGTTTACAGCTTGGCTGCGATATTTGCACCTTTCGGTCCAACACATCCGACTTCAGCAATCATTTATTGAGTACCGGGTTAGCATTCCCTCTTCGATCCCTACTCCTTAGCCAGTCTGCCCTGCTGCAGCCTGTTATCCAGGATCACCGCGTGGAGGTGTAGAAGGGTCTTGGCAGCTATGGTTCGCTGGCCCTGACGCTAGCAGTCAGCTATAGGTCGCTGACCACTGCAGCTCATGCACTGCTCAGCATCTTGATTCCGGATAGGGTCCAATGGAGAGACATGCTCAGACAACTTTACAACCAGTCTTAAGACTGAACAAACCAGAGGATATGGTCAAATATTGAGACATACTCAGACAACCTCATAACCAGTCTCTGGATTAATCAATCAGATGATGATGATGAAGAATTGATTTATTCTAATAGTTAATCCATGAATTTTTGTAAGATGTGAAGCTCCTACAATGAATATGAGGACATTTAAAAATGAAATGTTGTTTTAAATATAGATAAAGTTGAGTATTTCTTTATTTTCCTTGTCTCTCCATCTGAAGCATAGGTCTGCTACAGCAACTAACCACTTCCCAGGAAATCTGTCTCTGAACATTTGCAGTGTCAGTTTCTTAAGCAATCGTTTTACATGATGTTACTGCTAACTTCATGCACAACTCTCTTTATCTGATTTTTATGACATGATTGTAAGGTTAAAAGGAGCTATACGTTTCTCTTTTATACACTATATACAACCAATGTGAAATGTTACAATGGTGCGGGGATTATCTAAGTTCTTACACCATTTACAACAATAGTGGAAAGTTAGATAACCCAGTTTTTCTTGCAGGGTACCACTCAGGTGATATTGAGCTCTGGTGGCCCACAGCTTTTCTTGCAGGGTACCACTAAGGGATATTGAGTTCTGGTGGCTCACAGATTTTCTTGCAGGGTATCACTCAGGTGACATTGAGTTCTGGTGGCCCACAGCTTTTCTTGCAGGGTACAACTCAGGTGATATTGAGTTCTGGTGGCCCACAGCTTTTCTTGCAGGGTACCACTCAGGTGATATTGAGTTCTGGTGGCCCACATCTTTTCTTGTAGGGTACCACTAAGTGATATTGAGTTCTGGTGGTTCACAGCTTTTCTTGCAGGGTATCACTCAGGTGATATTGAGTTCTGGTGGCCCACAGCTTTTCTTGTAGGGTACCACTCAAGTGATATTGAGTTCTGGTTACCTGTAAAGTGCATTGTTTTATTTAAAAGAAAGGGAATTCTAAAATGTGTAAACTTATACTAATATGATTTATCTTGTGTAATTGTTATGCATAATGTTTGTTTTGCATGTTTTTTGTTTTCTAACTAAATACAATCTTTGAAAATGTTCAAATTATATGAGAGTCAAGATTTTTTGTTGTTGAAATTTTGATGATATAATCTCTTTAGCTGTGAGTTAAAGAATCAGCCGCGAACAATAATTATTATAGGTTGGAAATGTGGAGATCCTGTATGAACTGGTTGCGAAGAGTAAGGTTGGCCATGTGTCTCTCTCAAGAGACCTATATTCCTCAAAATCTGTTCTCTTACTTTTATAAGTACCCATGTTTCAGCAGGTTAGCACATTGCAGGGAGAACTGTGGAGCTGGAAGAGAGAGACACATAGGGTCCAATCACAACAACCATCCAGGACTGTGTGGATGGACGAGAAGCAAGCTGTTTAGCTCATGCAGTGACGTCTTATTAATTCTGGTTCTAGATTATTCTGCATGTTGATTCTGCAAGATAGGAGTATTCCTCTACGTCTTCCAGGCTTTCGCATCAAGGATGACTGGGTCATTATGGGTGATACAGTTTCACATGACTTTGATCGTAAAAATATTTGTTTTTAGTTCTACTCTCTTTCAATCTTGTCTGAGTATCTCTAACATGTGGTTGACTTCTGTGGCTGACTGTGATCAGCTGTTGTCTGCGAATTGAAGATGATTGAGGCGTCTGCCATCAACATTGATTCCAAAGTCCTCACAGTCGCATCGACTGAAGATTAATACTTAGCATGCAGAGAAGAGGTTTGATGAGATACGATCTCTATGGCCGACACCTTACTTGTATTGGAACCACAACTAAGCACTGGCATGAATGGAAAGTGGTAGTGTAATTATTGTAGCAGTTAACAAGAACTTTTATGTAGCCCAGATCAGGGGACGGCGTGGCCTAATGGTTAAGTGACACCGCTCACAACCAGAAGGTGCTGGGTTCGATCCCCATCTCAGCACCGGCCGTTACCCCGGGGAAGCAAACCCTTAGAAAATGCAGGAGGAAGCAGACCTTTACATAAAATGCATGCTGAAGTCGGATGCACTGGGCCGACAGGCGCAAAATAAAAATGCAGTGCAATGCACACCGCCTTGGGGATTAGAGAAATAAGGCGAACGCAAAAAAAAAAACCAAAAAAAAATGTAGCCCAGATCAACAGCTTATTCCTTTTGCGAATGCCAAAGAAATTGTGGTTCTACAGAATCAAATAGATTTTTGCAGTCGACGAAGGTGGAGATCAAGTGGGAGCTGGGGATGGAAAGGGGAGGGGTCGTCTGGTATTATCTAACTGCCTTGATAAGGTGATAGTAGGTTGATGTATGTTTCTTTGTTCTGTAAGAAGCCAGCTTGTCCATTGGTTTAGCTTCCTTATAGGCCTATAGGAAGCCAGAGTTAGAGGTTTACAATCATTTTACTGTGCTGGTTTTTGTACACCACTTTTATTTTATAAGATGAAATCTTGTATATATCTATTTGGGGAACCTTTGTATTTCTTCTTTCTATATTTTTCAGTCTAATTACTATTTTTATCTCTACAAGATAGTAATTGGAATTTATTTCTGCACTTTGATAAGTTGTTGCTATTGTGATACAATTTTTTAATATGTCCTTTGTAAAAATGAATTACATCTCTGGTTTTTTTTTCTGCGCTTTCTATGCTTTTCATGTGTACCGTACAATCTTCTTGGAGCTGGTTGGAAAAATATATTACATATAACTAATCGGTGTTCCTAACACAAGTGTTCCATTCTATCTCCTGCCAATTTATTTTTCTAGTCTGAATTACCCTAATATATTCATGTCATTACATTTTCCCATTTTGGAGTTAAAATCTCCCATTATTATCACGACATCCGGAGATTGTATTTGTTGGAGGGTCTGTTATAAGCTGTCGTGATATCTCACTATCTCTTCGTCACTGTGTTCTTAAGTTGGGGCATATGTTTGTAAAATGGAAATATTTTTCAAGCTGTTTTAAATAATCAGTATTCTTACTCCTCTTGAATGTTGGATATATACTGATCTTTCTCACGAATCTTGCATCTGCTAGTCTGGCTTCTGACACACACCCGATATATCAAGGTTCACATCATTGGCACCTGAGATCAAATTGTCCAACTTTCTTAATCAATTCAATGTCCATGACCGAAGACGCAGTACAATGAATCAGCTGACAGTAGCTAGCAACTCTTGGCTAGCTCTGCATTGGAGTCAGCGAACCAGAGCTCTCCAAGAACATAGTCCACCTCCAAGCGGCGGCCCTGGAAACAGACTGCACTAGTGTATTCTGGCTAAGAGAATATGGATAGCGGTGGTAATGCTAACACGGTACCGAATAAAATCCAGCTGAAACGTTTTCAGTTCGAATGTCGAAGAAGAAGAAGGAGAAGAACAATTCAATGTCCGGGCATTCCACCTTCAAAGTGTTACGTTCATTCTTTCAGTTTGTATATGACCTTTCTCAGACAGCTTCAACTTCACAGAATGTGGGAGCATTCGCCATTATAGAACTTATCAAAATAGGTCCGCTCGTTTTACAATTCCGATGTACTACCAGGTTCGAATCAGGTCGTGCTCAGCTTGGCATGTCGGGGGATTTTTCATGGTATCTTATTCTTCTTCGTTCGTTGTCAAGCTCCCGCTACCAAACCATGAAAAGAGCTTTGCAAGTAGCAGGATGTTGTCTGGAGAACAGAATCCGTTGTGAGATGTGTTGTAGTTTACAGCGTAACTGTGATATTTGCACTTTTCGGTCCGACACATCCGACTTCAGCAGGTTTTCATGGTTTGACCGCTTCCTCCTGTCGACCCAACTGTAAATAGGTACTGACGAAGTCATGGGACAATTTCGGAGCCACCACGGGAGAAATAGGGTTCGTGCTCTGTCGTCGGCACTTTTAGTTTTAGCAATGAAAAGTACTGAGCACGTATGGGGGAGCCCAGGTGCAATGACGTAGTGTCTATGAACCGTTTGCTATTGTGTGTCACCTAACACGTCTCAAGTGTGCAACACATTCTGTTGTTCCGCTTCGAGGGGGGCGTTGATCTTGACATCCATTTGCCTCTCTCACCGTCTCGGTCTTTGTGTATTAGGAACGGGCATTCCCGAAAGCATAATTTCTCCTACTTTTCATCTGTACAAAAACGGTGTTGTTGTATAATGCTCACAATGAGTAAAGTTTACTCTTTTGTGGGCCCTAAAGAACACGTTAAGTGGCTGGTTGTAGTACACATCGAGCGTGCTGATGAAGGTGGACCGTGGTCCTCCATGTGGTTGTGCTATGCTCGGCTTCATCTGGAGGATGCTCACTTGTACGGGAATTACGTCCATCCACATCTAATCAGCCAGACTGCACTGAAAACACTGTTTCCAGGGAAACCTACATGGGAGAGAAGTAGTGGTCCTGGTCAGTATGTTGTGCCTGACCCTAACGCGACATCCTGGTCAGTACGTTGTGCCTGACCCTAACGCAACGTTCTGGCCAGTATGTTGTGTCTGACCCTAACGTGACGTCCTGGTCAGTGTGTTGTGCCTGACCCTAACGTGACGTCCTGGTCAGCATGTTGTGCCTGACCCTGACGCGACGTCCTGGCCAGTATGTTGTGCCTGACCCTAACGCGACGTCCTGGCCAGTATGTTGTGCCTGACCCTAACGCGACGTCATGACCAGTATGTTGTGCCTGACCCTAACGCAACGTCCTGGTCAGTATGTTGTGCCTGACCCTAACGCGACATTCTGGTCAGTATGTTGTGTCTGACCCTGACGTGACGTCCTGGTCAGTATGTTGTGCCTGACCCTAACGCGACGTCCTGGTCAGTATGTTGTGCCTGAATGGACTAGCGTCTCAGTTCCTTACACAAGCGGTATCGTGTAGCTACATTGGGGAGGGGTAAGAAGAAGAGAAAAAGGGACGAGCATGCTTCCCTATCATTTTGCTGTTTCTAGTTTACCTGCAAGGTAGCAGTTGTTTGCAGTCAGAGTCGTCTCTACTCTGAAAACTGTCATATTTGACAAACAAGTTATCTATGCAGACCAAAGAGAGGCAGTCTGGATTGGGGGAGCGACCATGCTCGAAAAGGTGTGGGGGAACGGCGAAAACATGAAACGCAGTCTCCTTCGTGAACCTCACCGGACTAGCAGCACAGCATCAGTTGATGGATGATGAAGAAGAAGAAGACAAACAAGTCTCCCCTACCAGTCAGACAGCAAGAAGTGCACATCAAGAAGAAAGTCCAATTCTAAATTGAGACAGCCAGCAATTGACCGTGATTTGCAAATGGCGGAGCGTCTGCTGCAAATGGTGAGTCCAGACACAGGTAGTCCGCCATATTCTGCCAATGGCTCAACACCCCCTTTCCGCTTCCCCCTTCTCCTTCAACGGACTAAACAAAGTAAGCCGAAAGATCTGCACGATGGATGTAAAGACTGGTTTAACGTAACATTACAAATAGTATACAGTTGATCAGTCTTCGAAGTTTTGGCTGAGTGCCATCTGATCCCAGATATATTGTTGATAAATTAAAAATAAATTTTGCAACTTGACACAACAGAATCGACCATAAAAATAACACTTCACTGGACTTTAAAAATACAATACTCACAGATACACCAAAAACACGAAATGACATTACAATCATCTGCTCGCTGCCCTTAAACACATCTAAGCACACGCAAAAAGGTGTATGATAGTCCGCTCAAGCTTTCGTTTAATTGTGTCTGTCCTTACCTTCTTATCGGAAGCCGCTATATTGGTTTACAGTATGACAGTGGCAAAATATGCGAACGTATAGACACATTCGTCTTTCTCAGCTATTGATAAACATTAATTAACTGAAATGTTTTAACAGTAAAAGAAAGGAAACAATAACAGTCAATATATAAAGTAGCAACATGAAATGGATGACAATGCTTGAGTTTTATTATTGAAATATCTGGAAATAAGCAGCTGTATCGATATGAAGCGGTGAGATCAAGATACTGTCAGTGTGTGACCTCTAGGGGTCACGATCTAATGCTGACTGCTAGAGTCTGGGCTGCCAATGTCCTTCTAAACCTCCACTTAGCGATCCTGGTCAGGAGGCTGCAACAGGACAGACTGACTAAGGAGAAGAGTTCGAAGAGGAGAGGCTATCCTGATGCTCAAAAATGCCATGCTGAAATCGGATGAGTACGACCGAAATGTGCAAATATCGCAGTCAAGCTGTAAACCACGACACCGCTCTTTCTGTTCTCCGCACTACATCCTGTTACTTGCAATGCCCTTATCATGGCTTGGTAGCGGGAGTTTGAGAACGAACGAAGAAGAAGTTATGAAGTTAGTTGATTTAATCATCATCCCCGAGAAAAGAGCCGGACCTCCTACCATACACATCAGTTGGGAGGGGGATAGCTGAATGGCTTCATGGAGGTCTGCTGACAGTAACACATTTACAAACGGGGGCCTGCAGGGAGGCTAAAACGTGGCATTCCCTTCACCTTGCAAAGACACAAAAGGACAACAACCTGCTTGTCTACTCACTCAACTACAAGGATACAGATAAAGAAAACCGAAGGTGGCTAACTCAGTTTAACCTATCGAAAGTGGCTAACTCAGTTCAACCTAGCGAAAGTGGCTAGCTCAGTTCGACCTAGCGAAGGTGGCTAGCTTGGTTAGACCTAGCGAAGGTTGCTAGCTAGGTTCTTCTTCTTCTTCTTCTTCTTCTTCTTCTTCTTCTTCTTCTTCTTCTTCTTCTTCATCGTACGCTGTCAGACATCAACTTGAATTTGTTCGAAGAAAGCAGCTGTTATCCCGAGGCTGTCGACACTGCCATAGAGCTTGTCTAGTGTTGCCACTGGTGATGGCCACATGTGCTTTCTCTGGTCCTCGTATGTTGGGCAATTTTGCAGCAGATGTTCAGCGGTCATTTTCCCTGTGCCACAGGTGCATTCGTCAGTGCCACCTATCTTCCATTTATTGAATAGGTGGTACCTCAGTCTGTTGTGGCCTGTGCGGAGTCTGAAGACCACGACCTGCTCTCTTCTGTTCAGCTGGTAGTAGGCATCATTTTTTGTGTAGCTAGCTAGGTTCGACCTAGCGAAGCTGGCTTACTCAGTTCAACTTAGCGAAGGTGGCTAGCTCGGTTTGACCTACCGAAGGTGGCTAGCACAGTTCGACCTATCGAAGGTGGCTAGCTCAGTTCGACCTACCGAAGGTGACTAGCTCGGTTCGACCTACCGAAGGTGGCTAGCTCAGTTCAACCTACCGAAGGTGGCTAGCTCAGTTCGACCTACCGAAGGTGGCTAGCTCAGTTCGACCTACCGAAGGTGGCTAGCTCAGTTCGACCTACCGAAGGTGGCTAGCTCAGTTCGACCTACCGAAGGTGGCTAGCTCAGTTCGACCTACCGAAGGTGGCTAGCTCGGTTCGACCTACCGAAGGTGGCTAGCTCAGTTCAACCTACCGAAGGTGCCTAGCTCGGTTCGACCTACCGAAGGTGGCTAGCTCAGTTCAACCTACCGAAGGTGGCTAGCTCAGTTCGACCTACCGAAGGTGGCTAGCTCAGTTCAACCTACCGAAGGTGGCTAGCTCAGTTCAACCTACCGAAGGTGGCTAGCTCAGTTCGACCTGCTATGGTTGTTCTTGTTGTTTTTCAATGCTCACAATGAGTAAGATAACTCTCTTGTTCGCCCTAAAAAAAGCGTTAAGTGGTGGTTTGCAGTAGCTTTCCTCACATCCCGAGCGTGCTGATGAAGGTAGACCGGAGTCATCCATGCAGTTGGGTTATGATTTACTTCATCTGCCTGTCGCTCACTACTACCGGGACCATGTCGATGCCTCACCTCGGTAGCTAGGCGGCCATGAAAACAGTCCATTTACATAGAGAACTACGAGATTAGAGTCTTGACCAGTATACTCTGTCTGACCCTGACTAACATGTACAATCATGATTTTTTGCCTGATCAGACATTACTCTACTCTCCCCACCTGCTTTGGTAGGCTGCATATCTGTTTGGTGGCTCCGGACAAACAGTTCTTGATTGATGATAGTGTTCAGTTAGAACATTCTGTGAACAGTTTTCATAAAGGTTGCATCTTGTCTTTTTTTCTTTCTGGCTTTCGTTCTGAAAAGGATGTTGTGACGTCGTGTCGTAGTTTACTTCGAGGATGCGATATCTGCTCCTTTCAGCTTGACACATCCGGTTCAGCGCGACATTTTTGGTACTGGTTTGCATTCCCTCTTCGTTCACTAATATCTTAGCAAGACTGCAGGAGTGCAACCTGTTACCAGGACAGTCATTTGGAGGCAGAGTAGGGTCTTGGTCAGCTATGCTTCGTTGGTCCTGACACAAGTGGCCAGCTATGAGACGCTGCCTGATCTCAGCTCATTCCCTGCCTCTTCGGCTCAGAACAATATTACTGCAGTTTTAGAAAAAGGGAAGTAATCTGTTACAACTTGCCTATTGCATCGTTATGACGCTCCAAAACTCAACTCTTGTGTTGTTTTTCTTTGTGCTCAGGACATTCCTGGTCATGTCAGTGGCTTCATTTCGGCTTTCATCACTGACCATCACGCGAGCTTTGTAATACGGATGTCCATCTAAGTAAGTAAGTTTATCTATTGCTGTTTCTGTAATAAAGTATTTTTTTTTTTTTTACATAGACAATGTCATTCCTGTGCAAAAACCTGGAGGACCGGGATGTAATTCTTAGTCGGTTCCCTCACCGGTGATCTTCTAGGCCATCGGGAATCGCTGTAGTCTAGAGGTTAAGACACTCGATTCTCACAGTGATGAACGGAAACGGTGGGCGATCGAATCCCGCAAGTTTCAAGCGACTCCTGGTCTCACCGGAGGTAAGACCAGAGTGCCTGCATCCCGAGTTACCTCCAGTCGTCTCGACCAATAGTCTTGCCACTGATCCAAGGTAACTCGGTATAAGAGTGAGAATGATGACCAGCGCATATTCTTGCTCCATATAACCCAAATACAGCGCACATCACATTATTAAGACAAACCCGTCTGATGTTGTGGCCTTCGCGATGGGCATAGAAAACCATGATGTACGACAGACGATGGAATTAGATAGGTCATGTCATAAGAGAGAACCAGCATCATCAGAGCTGCCATGGTGTTGACCCCAGCGGGAAGGGAAGACAGAGGCCGACCTATGACTACTTGGCGAAGAACTGAAGATGCTGTGATGAGAATTACGAACTAGAGTTAGGGCCCTTTATAACGGATGTTAGCAGACAGGGTGAAGGGGAGGGAGTTTGTTGCTGCCTCAAATACACCATCAGGCGTGATGGTCATTGGCTGCTTTGTCAGTCACTGATCAAGGAGCTAAGAAGAAGAATGCACTACATCACCGTATTAGCGTGTAGTAGCTATTAATGAAGTCACATCTAGTAGCTATTTATCCTCAGTAGATCCTGGGGTCTCTTACTGGGTAGGGAAGTATATGACAACTGCATCTCTGTATGTGTTGTAAAAGGCAACTAAAGCGATTTTTAAATGGACTAGCAATTTCTTCATGTAAAACAAATGTATCCAGAAACTTTTACTGCACGAGCACACATTGGTGGAGGCTTTGTGAAGGAGGCCAACTATGGTGGTAGCTCTATACTCCGGCTGGAGTTAAAGGGGCAAATAATCAATCTAACTAGGCCACACATATGTGTCTGTCAGACGATCTCAATGTCAAAAGGAAAGAATCAAGAAAATACGGAATTTACAAATAACAAGGTTTTCAGAAGTAAAAATGTTAAGATTTGAAGATCTGAACGCAAATAAACAAATTCAAAGCATCTTGGGCGGTGGACATTTGGTGGAGCAGGGCAAAGAGGATGGGGGGGGGGGGGGGGGGGTATGGAGACGTGATTCATAGTATGGTTACAGTGGAAACCTGACGCCCATAGAGACGATTTGAGATATGTAAATTGCCGGGTCAGGCTCCAAGTTCACACGCGGGTTTGTTATTGCGGTACAACTTAGGGCTCTTTTAACTGAGAGCCTGAATTGTGGCCTACTTCCCCAGCTGAAACGTCAATCAATGGCACAACGTACACAGTAAATCGTGCATGTCACAGGCCTGTTGTGTACATTTAAGATGTTTACGTAAGTATAAGTTGTGTTGACAAACGAGTGTTCTCAAATTACGAATAAAAACTTATTTCGTTAGTACAAAGCTTCCATGTCCGATAGCAACAAAATGGATCATAACATTTACTTCTGACTCAGAATATACGTAGACCTAACCGGTAAATTTTAAACGTTAGAACTTCATGTAAAGTGATCTTCTTAATATAGCAATTTTATTTATTTATGTTAAAATTTTTGTTTAAAGGTATGTCTTTCTTGATTCTAATGACGAGGGCCGTCTCCGTTCAACCCCCCACACCTTAGTCTTTTAGGTTATACCAGGACGCATTGGCCCGTGCATGGATGCGTGTGTGTGTCAGTTTGTAATGTGATGTGTGTGTTCCACTATGGCAGTACAATAATACGACATGCACAGTCAAAGTGAACACGAACCAGGTATGCTGGGAATGCAAACCAAGCTTGCACTCGATTTACACCCCTTTACCACGCGCTCCTCCCTAAAAGTATGACCTTTTTAGGATTTCGTGAGCGATATAGTGCAACCCAGTGGCGTCACTAGGAGGGTGCGGACAAAAACAGAACATGGTAACATCGCCGGAGGTGGGGGACAACAACAATACTGTCTATACGTACACTTTGTGTGAATGATTTCAACATTCATTTTCAAAGCTCAAAGTTATAAGGAACTTTTTGAGAACTACATGGGACAGTCGTGATATTATCGATTGAAAGTGAATTGACGAAAGACATTGATTTTGATGAAGTGATTCACAAGCTCACAGCTTTGAGGGTCAGCGAAGGAAATGATTGATTTACCGGTAGTCTAAATTTACAAACAAGCGTTAGTACAAACAAATTTGATTACAATTTCCTTATTTTCTGGTACGGGAGAAGATCCATAGGCGAGGGGGTGGGGAGGAGAGGGGGGGGGGGGGGGAGAACAACACTGAGTTACCACACTGGGTAACTATTATTTACATCGTCGCTTCTTACAATCGTCACCTACTTGGCTGTTATAAGTTTCTTGGCAACTGTTGCCTTTCCGTACGTGGAGGAGCAATCGCCCGAGAAAAACAAAACGAGTGTCTGCCAAACTGGGTCCTGTGGGAATAGAACCCTGTGCGTTGGGATTGTGAAATGCGAGTAAATCTCACCCCTATGCCACTCAATCTATATACAGTATATATACATATACAAACATATCGACCAGACAAACTTTTTGGGTAGCAGAACAAATCTGGGAAATAATGCGGCCGGTGTGATGGTATACACGGCCTTCCTAGTGTGTCGTTGGTCAAGAATATATTAGCCTAAAACACTGTATCCTGAATACTTTTCTTCTTCTTCTTCTTGTTCTTCTTGTTCTTCTTCTTCTTCTTCTTGTTCTTCTTCTTCTTCTTTTCCTTCTTCTTCTTCTTCTTCTTCTTCTCCTTCTTCTTCTTCTTCTTCTTCTTCATCGCCATGTTTTTTCCTGTTGCCTCTACACGTGAAGTCAAGTTCTCTGGAAAAAGGTTGCTGTAGTGGAGACTTCTTTAAGTCTTCCAAATAGTTTTGTGTGGAGATCCGTCGTCGTGGGCAAAAGCTCAGTACGCAGTTAACTAAGCATGTAACAGTCTTGCAGGATATGTTCGGGTGTCGGTGCTGCCTGCCCACACATTGGCCATGGAGCCAATTTTAGCCTGTGTACGTGGTTATTCGAACCCATTCTCAAGCGGAACAGGATCACTTGTTCTACTCGATTAAGGTACTGAAAGTTGTCTTTTGTTTGGTCGACCTGTCTTACGACTTGGATAAATGTCTTCTTTTCTTGGAAGGTGATTGTTTGTTCGTTTTGTTCTTGTGTTGTTCCCTCATTTTCCAACCTGTCTGCTGTTTCATTTTCTGGTATGCCACAGTGTGATGGCATACGCTGTAGCACTACCCTTCTCTTGGCTTTTAGTTCGCCCAAGACTTTCCTAAGCTCTGGCATTTCATCATTCTTGAGAGCTTACAGAACTGACATGCATCTGTAAGGAATACATCCTGCTGACATTGACTTGCTGTGTTGCTAATCATTTCTGCAGAAAAAATTAGTGTTTGTACTTCAGCCGAGCAGCTTGCATATATCTTTCCAATGGATGAACTAGTGGTTCCGTTTTCTTGGTGGGTAACATAGAATCCTGCGCCTCAATTCTTCATTGCGCTTGTTCCTGATCCATCAGTATATGTCTGGATAAATGTTTCTCTGGGGTACAGTTCATCGATCATGCCGCATCCTGCTGCTTTCTTTTGGAGAGCATTTTGCTCTCCCATGAGACAGGTGGTAGTTATGAAGGTTTTCATGATGAGGTTTTGGTATTGTTCCCATGGAATTGGAAGCGGTATTAGATTTACCCCCTTAGTGATGTTTGGTAATTCATCCTTATATGTTCGCATTAATTTTTTGGAACGATGTACAAAGCTACTTCTCTTCAATCTTCCGCTGGCAAGATCTCCGAATTTGGTCTTCATTGGGTGTGCTGTCATATTGTTTTTACTTTTCAACACACACACACACACACACACACACGCACGCACGCACGCACGCACGCAGAGAGAGAGAGAGAGAGAGAGAGAGAGACAGACAGACAGGCACGCACGCACACACACACACACACAGAGACAGACAGACACGCACGCACGCACACACACACACACACACACATTTTATCAATATTTTCTTGATGTACATATATCAAATGTCATTCCACTATTTCAACAGAATGGATGATTCCCTGTGTCCTGAGAAAGGCGTTACAGAATATCAGCAAGAAGACATGAAAGGTATTGAAACACCGGTTGGCAAAGTTCTTACAGAGCGGGAAAAAGGACGATCCAGTTATCTAATTGTGAGTACCTTGTTTTACTTACGCCATACTGTTGTTTTTGTTTTTAATTTTTTTAATTAACTGATCTAAATGAATGGTAAAGGTGGGTGACGTGGCAAATATGCCGTCGGGGATGAAGATAACTCTTCATGGACTAAGCCGCAGCCTATGTGAGGTGAGGTGGCCAGTTCCCTTCCTTGCTGTTGATACCTTTCATGACTCATACGTTAGGTACCCATTTACAGCTGGGTCGACTAGAAGAGCGGTTGTATCAGGAACGAACCACGCCCGGATTTTGTTTCTTTCCGTCCCTGGCGCGTGTACTCCCAGTTTTAGCAAGCCAGCTCACTGTCGACAAGATTTCACGTTCCACAAATAATGGTGAGGTTGGCCAAAATGTCAGAAATCTTGTGTGTCATATTTATCCACTCTCTTTCACTTTCTTCTGAATGATCTTTGTTCAGGTTTATATAAGCTTTTCTTGTCCTTCATGAACTTTTACATTGTGTGTTCCATGCTGGTGCCAGTGAGTTGCGATTTTGCCATTTTCTCAAGTGAATTTCCGTCATTTAAGATTGTGAATAGTTAGCTGCACCCTGGCAGTCTTTTTTTATGGGGGGGGGGGGAAGTTTATATGTGTGAGTTACATGTACATTGAATAACTAAGAGTCAAGGAAATAGTCACTTACTTGGGTAATGAATAAAATCAAGGACCTCTCCTTCACCAATTAAGCCACTCTAGCTTCATACCATCTTTACAGTTTGATGTTGGCTAATGGGGGGGGGGGGGGGGGGTGTGTGTGTGCGTGCGTGCGTGCGTGTATATAGTTCTTCTTAGTTCTTAGTCGACCTGTACTTCTACAGGGGCAGATGCCGCTGTGCAGGTCCCAGCTCTGGTATGAGCTGGATGCAGCCGGGAGAAAGATTTCCTTCTTAGCGGGCTAGGCTCGAGCAGCTTAATACTCTGCTGTGTTGGGACAAGCGCTTACGGAGAGTTGTTAACCGATGTGCGAGTTCATCTTAATAGACTCAAACACTAGAGCAAAGTAGACCCGTAGCCTGTTAGGCGCCATCTACGCTGCTCTAAACAAACCACTTAACCATGGCTGATGTTATGCCATGTCATACAGTTAGTTGCCTCTTACGATATGCTCTATGTGAGGCAGTTGGGCTATTCTTGTCCTTGTCATACACAAAGACCCCGGCAGACCACTAGGACAATATATATGTATATAAGCAACACAAAACGACAATATACCAAGAACAAAAAACTAACACCTCATTTCAATTTACCCTTACACCGTGCTGGTGTGAATTGTGTGACGAGACAGAAGGAATAACACACAATGACACGATTGCTCATGTTTATCTTCATCATAATGTTCTGATAACATCTAATATCCAGAAGACAATTCGATGTTTGCTGCAGACATTTTTCTGGTAGCAATTTAATATGGCGGTTATACACCTGACACTTGGGCGGTAAGAATGTATGGGAGACTACCGTGGCTGAGATTCGCGTGACTCACGTAAAACCAGTGGTTCTCACAGACTGCCTACCAGGCCACTGTGAACTTGAGTTAAATAGTAAGTGGGCGGACATAGATCTTCATTCTAAAATGAAAGTCACAGAAGGTGAGGCACTGACCAATCAAACTGCATCTTAACGGGCCTATGACACGACTTCTCCACTCATAAAGAAGCTACATAGCTACTCTCGTAACGTAAGAACCCGCACGCTTACATCCAGACTCGTACGTCATCGTCTTGTGTCATGGCGTTGGCGATCATTTTCTTTCTAAACAATATGCTCTTTCAGCATTTCAGCGCTTCCAGTGCTATTGGCTTTTTCATCGTTTGTCATGGCATACCAGATCTTTGTTATTCCATCGTTTGTCATTCCATACGAGTACTTTGTCTTCCCATCGTTTGTCATTCCATACCAGATCTTTGTTTTCCCATCGTTTGTCATACCATACCAGATCTTCGGTTTTCCATCGTTTGTCATGGCATACCAGATCTTTGTTCTCCCATCAAGTTTGTCATGGCATACCCGATCTTTGTTTCTCCATCGTTTGTAATGCCATACCAGATCTTTGTTATTCCATCGTTTGTCATTCCATACGAGTACTTTGTCTTCCCATCGTTTGTCATTCCATACCAGATCTTTGTTTTCCCATCGTTTGTCATACCATACCAGATCTTCGGTTTTCCATCGTTTGTCATGGCATACCAGATCTTTGTTCTCCCATCAAGTTTGTCATGGCATACCAGATCTTTGTTTCTCCATCGTTTGTAATGCCATACCAGATCTTTGTTCTCCCATCAAGTTTGTCATGGCATACCAGATCTTTGTTTCTCCATCGTTTGTAATGCCATACCAGATCTTTGTTTTCCCATCGTTTGTCATGCCATACCAGATCTTTGTCTTCCCATCGTTTGTCATGCCATACCAGATCTTTGTTTTGCCATTGTTTGTCATGGCCTACCATATCTTAGTTTTCCCATCGCTTGTCATGCCATACCAGATCTTTGTTTTCCCATCAGGTTTGTCATTCCATACCAGATCTTTGTTTTCTCATCGTTTGTCATGCCATACCAGATCTTTGTTTTCCCATCAAGTTTGTCATTCCATACCAGATCTTTGCTTTCTAATCGTTTGTCATTCCATATCAGATCTTTGTTTTCCCATCGTTTGTCATTCCATACCAGATCTTTGCTTTCTAATCGTTTGTCATTCCATACCAGATCTTTGTCTTCCCATCGTTTGTCAGACCATAGGAGATCTTTGTTTTCCCATCGTTTGTCATGTCATACCAGACCTTTGTTTTTCCATCAAGTTTGTCATTCCATACCAGATCTATGTTTTTTGTCCATTCTTATTCAACTGTCTGTGTTTCTTTTGTGAGTTTTGCAAGACCTTCTGTTACTTTCTTTAAGTAGTCCTCTTGCGTCTTGATGTCTTTTAATCTGTTAAACTTGATTGTTTCTCTTTCTGTTTGTTGAATTGGTTTTATCTTTGCTTTCCCCGCGGAACTGACTAAACTAAACTGTGTGGTGGAAGAGTTGTTCCTTGAGTGCTAGAAGGAGTGGACGTGTGGATTATGTTTCAATAGCGTCAGTCGTTACTTTTGGGGACGGCGTTGCTTAGTGGTTAAGTGGCACGGCTCACAAACCGAAGGTGCTGGGTTCGATTCCCATCACAGCACCGACTGTTACCCCGGGGAAGCAAACCCTTAGAAAATACAGGAGGAAGCAGACCCTTACATAAAATGCATGCTGAAGTCGGATGTACTGGGCCGACAGGCGCAAAATAAAAACCACAGTGCAACGCATACCTGCTTGGGGATTAGAGAAATAAGAAGAACGAAAAAAACTAAGAAAAAAAAAACCACGATAATTTTAGTTTCTGCCAATTCTTGGAAATTGCTCACATTCTCTTTTTATTCTTAAACGAGGTGTGTTAAAAAAGTATACAATCTTTGAGCCGGAACAACACAATTACTCACCTGGAGGTTTGAAACCCTAACCCCATTCAAAGTACTCTCATTGGGACTCCACACACTTCTCACAGCGGCCCGCCATTATTGTTGGAAGCATTTCAGAAAGGCCTCTTTGGAAATGGAGTAACAGCTCTGTCGTCGCATTCCGCAAAATGCCTTCTGGTGACTCAAATCAGGTCCCTTTCAACTGAATTTTCAGCTTGGGGAACAGTAAACAATCGCAAGGAGCCCTGCCGGGAGAAAAGAGAGACTGGCAAACCAGAGGAAGGTTGTGTTTAGCTAAGAAAGTCTGAATCAGATGAACCAGAGGAAGGTTGTGTTTGGCTAAGAAAGTCTGAATCAGATGAACCAGAAGAAGGTTGTGTTTGGCTAAGAAAGTCTGAATCAGATGAACCAGAGGAAGGTTGTGTTTGGCTAAGAAAGTCTGAATCAGATACGAAAAATGCCAAAAACGATGCATATTACCAGCTGAACAGAAGAGAGCAGGTCGTTGTCTTCAGACTTCGCACTGGCCACAATTGACTGAGGTACCACCTATTCAACAAATTGAAGATAGGTGGAACCGACGAATGCCCGAGTGGTACCGGGAAAATGACCGCTGAACATCTGCTGCCAAACTGCCCGACATACGAGGATGAGAGAGAGCAGATGTGGCCATCACCAGTGGAACCACAAGACAAGCTCTATGGCAGTGTCGACAGCCTCAGGATGACCGCCGCTTTTTCGAAAAAATAATGGTTACTGTCTGACTGCGTACGAAGAAGAAGAAGAAGAACATACGAAAAATGGAAGGGTGTGTTGTTACGATGGAGCTGCCAAGTTCCCACTGTCCACAGGTCCGGTCGTTCGCGTCGAACAGCATCACGAGGTTGACGGATGCCCTCCAGGTAGTACTCTTCGTAATGTTTTGACCTTGTGGTGCGTACTCCTGAAACCCAACACCATGTGAGTAAAAGAAAACGTTCAAAACTTTGACATTGCTGCGCACCTGCCTCGCTTTTTCGGCCTCAGGGATGATGAATGTCTCCATTGTGACAGCTGCAGCTTGGTTTCTGTGTCGTACCCAGAAGCCCACTACTCTTCACCTGTGTACAGTATTCAGGAAGTCGGGGGTCACCGTTTGTGCAGTCCAGCATATCCCGTGAGACTCCCAGACGGAGTTGCTTCTGCTCTTTCGTTAGCAGTTTCGGCACGAATTTCGTAGACACTCTCCGCATAGCCAAATATGCCCTAAAAATGGAGTGTACTCAACCAATGCGTATCCCCCACCTCATCCGCAAATTCTAGGATGGTGACATGACGGTCTTGTAAGGCCAAGGTCCGGACTTGGTCAATGACTTCATCATTTCGGCTTGATGTGGGCCTACCAGAACATGATCCTTTTTTCATTGATGTGCGACCATTTTTGAAATGATTGTACCACACCTTAATGTGTGTCACGTTAATCTTATCGACATTGAAAGTCTGTCGAATCTTCCGAATGGTTTCCACTTGGATATTGCTTAGTTTCTAGAAAATTTGATGCAACACCGCTGCTCAATTTTGTCCGTCATTTTGTGGTGAATGAAAACCGGATGGTTGCTTACTACACGCAACACTCTTTTTCTTCTTCTTCGGCGTTCGTTCTTAATCTCCCGCTACCAAGTTTATAAGTAGCATGAAGTAGTTCGGAGAATGCAATGTGTTTACAGCTTGACTACGAGATTTTCATCTTTTGGTCCGACACATCCGTGTTTGGTAGGCACTCAACACTGAAATACTGACTGCCAGCGACTGACGCAATCTGCAGCCCTAAAAATATTCACACATGTGCATGCGATGCCATTTACCTTCCTGCCGAAGGACACCACATATACTACATTCGTTTCCGCGGGAAAAAAATAAGATCGGATACTTTTTGAACACACGTCGTTTATCATCATCACGTCCCAAGCAAATGAAGTATACGAGACTATGTCCATTTACACTCTCGTCACTTGATATTTCCCATAACATCTTCCGACTCAAGGGCAAAACATATGAGACAACAAATACTTAAACAAATTAGATTTTATAGACAAACTTAACTGCCAATACTGTACTCATCCATATGGAATAATGCAACATGTGCTTGCCCAGGACTCGCATCAGAAAAGTATTACTGACATCCCAAAAATCACTAACACCTTTAACAGCTACACTCACCAGGTACTAAGCACCTGCACATTCTTCAACATCATTGGTTGCGACAGAACGAACAGCCAGTTAATGAACAGCAACTGTTGTCGTCAGCTTGCACCTGTGATCATATTTCTGTGCTAACTAGCCCAGCATTATCTCGTGGTTCACATCAGATAAGAGACAGTACAAGTCAATAAGTTCGTAATTCATTAATAAGAAGAAGGCATCGAAAGGTTTCCACACGAGAGAGTACGGAGATAATAAAATACACAACATTGACTAAATGTGAGACTGAGGTAGGATAACAGGTATAACAAGAAATGACTCTCATATATGACGTATGACAAATAATGAAGTGGTAAATTTATTTTTCTGAGATCAAAACTAGAAGAAAAAAATACACTTTACTACTTAACAAGTTTTTTTTCGCTTGGCTTTGTTTTCTTAATGGTGCCATCAAAACTGGATTCTTATTTCTCCTAGATTTTCAAAAGTGCCTTAGATCTGTTAACGTGCCTATGCGACTATTGGCCCATTAACTTGACTTCACCAGGCCTTAAGTGTGGTTGGAGTTACCTGGACATAACCACGGTAAACCGTCAGATAATGTTCTTCCTCATGTACGAATCAGAAACACTGACGTTCTTCAGGTTACGAACGCTGGGGATGGCGAGGTTTTCACTCGGTTATTCCTGGTATCATATTTATGGAGTTATTTATAGAGCTTTCTGTGCAGCCACCCAGCTGAGCAAGACCAATAGTTGGGACGCACAGCAGCAAAATTAAATATATGATAACCTACAAGATGTGAAGGGGATTTACAATGGTTGCTTTTGTTCGCAGTATTTTTCTTGCAACTGTCGAAATGAGAATGTCACTTCCAAGAAAGTCGCAATGTGACTCAGCGTAAACCTGGTCTCCTATGACTTGGAGTCTGCATAGAAAATTTCTGGCAAGTATTTTTCCAACGGTGAACAGATGTGAAATTCTTCTGTAGTTGGTGCAGTTACTTCGACTCACCTTGTTCTTGTATAAAGTTACCTTACTAGAAACTTTGAAATCTTACGGGACCTGTCTTTCATTCCAGTATAATGTTATCAGCTGGTGAATCTGTGCGAAAAGTATATCTTTTCCACTCCTGATGACCTCAATTGGGATTCCAGACTTTTCGAGAGCCTTGCCTAAGCAAGGTCAGCGATATCACAGTAAACTTCTGCCATGGTTGGCAGCGAGTTCAGGTGGTCAATAATTGGCAGGGCTTCGGTGAAACTGAGGGCACACTCTGTTAGTTCTGTATATCGCCTTCATTGATCTCACGAAGGCATTCGACTTTGTCGGTCATGAGGGTCTGTCAGCTGCTCTCTGCGGATGATGCCGCAATTGCGACTCACTCAGAGGCAACTGCAAATCTTATTGTCTGCATTTTCTGATGTCTGCTGTGAGTTTGGACTAACAATCAGCAAAAATAAGACACGGGTTTTGGTGCATGTTGCTAACAAGACAGCAGTTATCTCTATTGATATTGTGGAGCTTGAGGTAGTAGACCACTTTACTTATCCAGAATCCTCAGTTTATAATAAACTATCACTGGACCAATACACCAATATCAGGATAAAGCAAGATAACAACAGCAATGGAACAATTAAGGGTCTTGGATAATGAAAAAGCTCAAGATGCAAGCAACACAAGCATGGAAAGAATACGGAGAAAATCTAAACTTAGACCATAAAAATGCATTAAGAAACATCTATAGAAAAATTAAAATAGTGAGACACAGAGAAGAGTGATATGACCCAACAGAAATCATAAATGATTGAAAGGGAAATGATATACACGATATACACTACAAAAGAAAGATCATGGAAAGATGGCAACAACATTTCGAAGAGCTACTTAATACTGGAGAAATAGCAAGGCTACAAGATATCAATCTAGAGATCACTACATAGCTGGAACCGGATATAACAAAAACAGAGATACAATATGATATACAAGCGGCACCATCAAACAAGTCACCAGGGCCGGATAAAATCCCTACCGAATTAATCAAGGCAACAACAGATGTAAGGATAACTTGGCTACACAGACTATATAACCTAATAATGATTAAACAAGAAACACCGGAAGACTGGAGAGGTGCAACAATACTCCCCATATGAAAAAAGGCAGCAAAATGGACTGTACAAAGTAAAGAGGAATATCATTGCTTAGTCATACTGGAAAACAATTATGTAAAATACTGGAAAATAGACTACACCCAATCATAGAACAGCAGCTTAGCGAAGCACGTATGGGGTTTGGGAAAAACAGAAGCTGTACAGGTGCAATCTTCGCACTCAGACAACTAGCTGATAAAACAATAGAGTACGATCAGACATTACACCTTTCGTGGACCAAGATAAGGCATTCGATCAAGTGATAGATACCAACTGTGGACAACACTAGAACGTTATGAAGTAAATAAACATTTTACCAATCTATGTATAAGTATTTATGTAAATAGCCAATGTACAGTAAGAACAAAAGCAGGATATTCCGAATAATGTGATATTAGGACCGATCTACGGCAAGGTTGTGTACTATCCCCCTTTTTATCACATGTATAGATGCAAATGTAAAAAAGCCAACATTAGTTATGGGAAACAGCCTCAGTGATCACTTAAATGAACTTCTCTTTGCTGATGACCAAGCAATAATAGCAACCCCAGTGATCACTTTAATGAACTTCTCTTTGCTGATGACCAAACAATAATAGCAACCTCAGAAAAACTACTGCATGAACAATCTCAATGAGACCTGTACGGATTACGATATTTAATTTATTTTTTTGTTTTTGTTTTGCGTTCGCCTTATTTCTCTATTCCCCAAGGCGGGTGTGCGTTACACTGTGGTTTTTATTTTGCGCCTGTCAGCCCAGTGCATCCGACTTCAGCAAGCATTTTATGTAAGGGTCTGCTTCCTCCTGCATTTTCTAAGGGTTTGCTTCCCCGGGGTAACGGCCGGTGCTGTGATGGGGATCGAACCCAGCACCTTCTGGTTGTGAGCCGTGCCACTTAACCACTAGGCCACACCGTCCCCCGGATTACGATATGAAAATCAACATTCAGAAAACCGAAGATAAGACGACTGCAAGAAAAGAAACAAAAACAAATATATTTCTACAAAATCAAGTAAAACAGGTGAGAATATAACGTACATGGGTAACATAATCTCAACAAATGCCAAAGGAGACACTGAAATCCAACATAGATGTAATACAGCAAGTCAAATCATTAGGTAAATGTTCCAGATATTACAATCTAAACACGTGACAATGAATACAAAAAAGAACGCCATACAACACGATATTCTTACCCACATTGTGCTATCAGTGGCAAAATTGGATATTAATAAACACAGATGAAAGAAACATTGTAACAACAGAGATGAAATGCTTACGCATAATACTTGGAGCGACAAGAATGGATAGAATCAGAAACGAAGATATTAGGAAACAAGTAGGTAGAACACCAGGGGCAGATCTCATCCTTCAATCATTCATAGGCGTCTCAGTCTTTGCAGACCATGCTCGTGGCACCCTGTGAGTAGCCTCTCAGAGCGCAAACCTGGGTGCTGAATGTTCTCTGGGCTGCCAAAACTGCAGGATCATCCTATCGGCCACGCTGGTGTAATCCAAAGGAATGCAAAGCATGACAATGTAGCTCTAGCTCAGCTGCAGGAATGAGTTCCAATTTTGAAACTATCCACAAGGCAGAGTCGTTATCCGCAGATGTTAGTGTCTCGAAACATCCGATGATACTCTCATCGTCCCAAGACTAGCCAGCGCTCCCTGGGACTTGTGGGTTTAAAAGCAAAGTTGCTCCTCTCCTAGATGAACTGCCTGAACAAGCTAGCAAGCTTCGTCTACCCAGGTTTAGGGTCAGAGTTTACCTTCTCTTAGATTGGCTGCTAACCAGGGCTAATGAGCTCAATCTGCCCACTTAGTTATACCGCCGGGTACTCAGTCGCGCCCTAAAGCAGGCTATGTAAGAAACAGGGGGCCTCTCACGAAGGTGCTGCTGGGGACACAATAATGTAGGAGAGGCCATTGTCATGGAGACTCCTGAACGGCAAGCCATACAGTGAATCCAGCGGCGATCTCTACACTTGGAAAGGAGAGGCCATAACAGACGCTTCACTTTCCTTTAAGGAGCTGGACGTCCAGCCCAGACCTCGCTACCCCCCGAGATGACCTCATCAAGAGACAACAAACCAAATGATTCGGTCACGTGACGCGACAAACACCAAATAGTATCCCTCAGAAAGCAATGCTACATAGATACAATAGATAAAAGGCCAGGGGCCGACCACGTCAAAGATGGATAGCAGAAATAACAGAAGCAGTAAAGCTCCCCGTGTACGAAGCACATACTGAGGCCTGTCAAGAAACCTCTTCGTAACCTGACGCTGAAAGGCACAAGCAGGACATAAGCAAAATAAAGTTCAGTGTCGTCTAGGCTAAACATTCCTATTTTCTCTGTCTGCAAAAAAGGACATTTGCTCGACTGTCTGAAAGTGCAAATGTATGTTACTTTTCCTTGTATAGAACTTTAGTAGAGAAACATGAACTCACATGGCGGTAGGAGGGTTAACACAAATACAGCAGTCTTCTTCTTGGTTAAGGGTTTATATTTCATGTCGACGAAGGTACAGTCAGACGTGTGTGTGTTTCTCAGACAATGGCAAAGACCACCCACCGTCCATCGTAGACGATGATTGCATAATTTATTTGCTAATGCTATTTTTTAGTAAGGATTAACTGCAGTCCTTTTTATCCTCACTCTCTCGTCTCGAGCCGCCCGACCCCAGTGGCAAGACAAAGACAAGACGACTAGGGGAAGACTACGAGATACAGTGTGTTTTATTAACCTAGCTACTCCTTGTACTTCATGTTCATGTTTCACTACTTCTACTTTTTTTCTGCATTAGCAAAAACGAGGATTGTGTCCCTTAGTACCCACTCTTTCTCTTTTATTTGACTTTTTCAGTGAAGTGCGTCCGAGTGGCATTGTGGCTAGAGCGCTCGCTTCTCGCGGCAAAGGCACCTGGGTTAGTCTCTGGTCCCGACACACTCCGGTCTACCCATGTGTGAATAAATACTTTATTTACAGTTAGCAAAGATTAGGATGCGAAGACGTAAATTGATCACACTACATAAAATAAAAGCTGATTGAGGTTGAGCTTAATCGATACATACGAGAGACAGAAAGCGTCTACTACCTGAAACAGATGAGTTGACCATTTTTTCTTATATGTTGATTTGTTAGTTCAGTGTTGTTGTCCCTGATGACGGCCTATTGGTCGTAACGTAGGTTTTGTTTGTGTTCTCGTCTCGGTGCGGTATCTGACCATACCCATTTTTAAATTTTGATTAAGCTCAACCTCAATCAACTTGTACTAGTTTTTTTCATGTTTTTTTCTCATAAAATAAAAGCAGAGACCAAGTACATTGAAATATCTAATACTTTATCCAAGAATACAGTGTCTGCTATAAAATTACCTTTACTTGTAATCGAGCCACAACTTGATTAACCATTATTAAAGCTGATGCTTAAGGCATCAATAGAAAAAGGGGAACAACAACAAATATGACCAAATCTTTTTCAAATTTACAAGTTTTCATGGCCTTAAATATACAACGTATTCTCTTATCGGAATGAGCACAAGTATCTACCTGAGTTGCCCCTTGGCTATGTAAGACTTTTTGGACAGTAGCAGCCTCTTTCAGTCATGACTGACTTTAGGATGATACGACATGGATATATATATTTAGTTTTCCTTGTTTTCTTTCTTCTTGAGGCGTTGTCTTTTCACTTCTCTTCACCTAGCGTGAGGTGGCGCTTCAGGTTACGTCGCCACTTGAATCGGTCTGCAGCTTCGTCTTCCCAGGATTTCAGACGGTGTCCAGGACCTTCATATCACGCTTACACACATCTTTGGGAAGGCGAGCATCCTCCACGTGACGAACATGACCATGTCATCCTAGTCGTCACATCTTTGAACCTCAACTGTTGTCCGCCGACTATCCTGTTCCCATTCGCTAACTGTCTAAAGAGGATATCTTTGGAAAGGCGAGCATCCTCTACGTGACGAACATGACCATGTCATCCTAGTCGTCACATCTTTGAACCTCAACTGTTGTCCGCCGACTTTCCTGATGCCATTCGCTAACTGTCTAAAGAGGATATCTTTGGGAAGGCGAGCATCCTCCGCGTGACGAACATGACCATGTCATCCTAGTTGTCGCTGCCTAAAGAAAGTGCGCATGCGTGCGAGAGTGCACCTCCTGCCCTTTTCACTCTGTCCCTCCATGTAATCGTAATTCTAGGAATGGATCGCAGGCGCCGCAGATGGATAGTGTTCATTTCATGTCTTCATTGAACGATATTATTAGTCGTTGCAGCTTATTTAGGCAGCCTTACTTTAGAGTCAATCCCTGCTAAATCAAGTCAAATGCTTTGTCTGTTCAATGAAAGCGACATAAAAGGGATCGTTATGCTCACTTGACTTTTCCTGGTCTTAAAAGAGAGAAAATCGTGTCAATGTTTGATCTTTTAGACCCGAATCCACATCATGACTCCAGATACAGCCGCTAGTCCAATTTTTGTAGCCGTATTAAGATAACTCTGGTGAAAACTTTGCCTACAGTATTGGGCAGAGAGAACCTCAATAGTTTTTACAGTTACTTCTATCACCTTTGTTTCTGCATAATGTTACAATCTGTGTGTCTCTCATATCTTGAGGTATAAAAGCCCCTTTCTAGCACTGGCATAACATCGTATACAGCCGACACCAGACTATAATAATAATGATTTGTATTTTGTTTCAGCTCTCTAAGTCCAAGTCTCCAAAGTCTAGACTTCTGATTGATACATTAAAATAGCGCTGGTATTGAAATGTTTGGTCTTATACCTACCAACTGTAGTGTTTGGTTAGTAGTTTCTTAGTTTTGTCCCTGTCAGCTGTACTGTGTTAGGTAGCAGATTCTTAGTTGTATCCATGTCAACTAAACTTTATTTGGATACCAACTTATCCCGGCCAACTGTACTGTGTTTGGGTAGTAATTCTATAATCTTATCCCTGACAACTGAGCTGTGTTTGGAAAGCAATTTGTGTCTGCTAACTGTACTGTGTGTTGGTAGTAGATTACGACTGTCAATCGTACTGTGTGTTGGTAGTAGATTACGACTGTCAATCGTACTGTGTGTTGGTAGTAGATTACGACTGTCAATCATACTGTGTGTTGGTAGTAGATTACGACTGTCAATCGTACTGTGTGTTGGTAGTAGATTACGACTGTCAATCGTACTGTGTATGGGTAGCACCGTGTTACCATCAAAAGTACTGTGTATGGGTAGCACCGTGTTACCATCAAAAGTACTGTGTCTGGATAGAAGATTGTCATTTTTTAGTAAAACCTACGTTATGATTCGGAGTGCCAGTTCAATGGAGAATGTGGGGTCACGATCACTTGGCTGTGTTTTGTGTACCAGATGTAATTAATCCGATCACAGATCTGGAGTTTATGTCCTCTACAGATGTTGTGCACAAGGTGCAATTAATCGGATCACAGATCTGGAGTTTGTGTTCTCTACAGATGTTGTGCACAAGGTGCAATTAATCCGATCACAGATCTGGAGTTTGTGTTCTCTACAGATGTTGTGCACAAGGTAAATGTGATCGTATCCGTTAGAGGTACGTGCACTTTTTGCCGGCACACTTTTGCTGGGCAAAAACATGAAATTATCCACAAATTTGAGTTGTTTTTTTACGGTAAAAGTAGCCAACTGAATCCCAGATCGTGACACATTGCAGTCTATCCAGCTGTAAGGGAGGGAAGTCTAACGACAGGTCAGGTAAAATATAATGATCAGAGACGCTTGTCAGGTTCAGGCAAAACATACTGGCCAAGACCCTTACCTTGGCTTCTTCGTAGCTCTTGCCGGAAATGGGCTGTTTTCATGGAAGCCTGGCTAACAAGGGGAAGGATTGACGTGATCCCGTGGTAGTGAGCGACACGCAGATAGAGGCCAAGCATAGCACAACTCCCTGATGACCCCGGTCCACCTTCATCAGCACGCTCAGGATGTGAGAAAAGCTACTGCAACCCGCCATTTAACGTCCTTTTCAGGGCCCACAAAAGAGTAACCTACTCATTGTGGGCATTCGCAAACAACAAACAACATCAACTCTGCTGTAAATAGTACCTGACTTATAGTTATAGAAATCAACACAGTAATGAAGGAAACAGTTCAGCACATCTCAAATAAAGCTTAGACCTATTACAACAAGTCCTCGAACACTTTATCCCCGACTGCAGTGCCTGCTATGGGACTGCCTGTTTTAGCTTTGAAACGACGTGAGATAAATGTGTCGCATATGCTGCTAAATGTAAGCCTCTGTTACGCGATTCATTGTATATCCTCCATTCATTGACCATACGGTCTTCATCGAGCCCTGTAATCCTACCTCCTGTTGTATGAGCGCACATTAGTAGTTTTATCAGGTCTTCAATTTCACGAGATGTCATGGCTGTTTGATTTAAATTCTTTCAGTGTAATCAACGCATGAAGTAGTTACCGCGGTATAGCTGATGTTATCACGTGTCATTCTTTGTCTCCTGTTGACACACATCATTTTTCTTAGCCATTTCATCTCTTAAATCTGTCTATCTTGTGCGTTAGTTTGGGACCAAGTCTGACTCTGATAACAATGAGCTGGTAAGAATGTAGTGTTTATTAACTGCCCTTTAGTAACCTTAGCTCCTCTTACCGTAATTATTCCTTGCCACCGGTAAGCGTGATCCACCAGTTATGTTAAAGTCTAGATCCTAAAGAATGCCAACTATGCTGTAACGGTCACCGTCAACTATCTATTACAGTCATTGTCCGTTTTCTTCTACTGCTTTGCCCTTATCACCTTGAGGTGCATACGTCATCAACAAGCCCACACTAAGCAGAACATGTCCTGTGCTATTTTCGCCAGTTCTTTCCAGCGTCTCCCCGCTTTTCTTGTACATGCCTCTACATGTCTTCTCTAAGTGTTCATTGGATTTTATTAGATAAGTGGTCTAATACTTTTTGTCAAACCTCAACACCTCAGGGCAGAAGTGGTTAGTATTGTTCACCTGCCAGCCATGTTATAAAATGTGGCCAAATGGATGTTTAAATTATGCTGACTGCTTCCTCGTGCATACATTTGATGATGCTGAATCGAATATAAGCAAGTGGACTAAAGCTGTAAACTAATGTTTTTCCATGACAGATTCAAAAACTCTGACATGCCGACAAACAACATATTGTCGATATTTTTAAAGTGTCAAATATATCTAAATCGACAACAATGCGTCGCTGGTTACTCTTTCTACTCTGGTTGAGAGAGAGAGAGAGAGAGAGAGAGAGAGAGGGAGAGCGAGAGAGCTTGAGGTCAATATAAAAGCAACTAGGAAGATGTGGATTCCGCTGCCAAAGATTGTCTGGGACAGGATGACTTGACGTCTATTTATTAAATATGCTCCATGAAAGCCGACAATGGCTTGAATTGAATAATTGATTGATAGGTCTACCATTTCTTGCCAAGAAGAGAGCAAGCTACACTATTCAAACTGCGCGCACACCACTGCACATTTAAAACAAAAAATATGTGTTCAGCATATTTCAAATTGGTTACACATACATGGACCAAACATTGTTTTAAAAAAGAGGGTTCCTTAAAATTCATTCTTGTAAATTTGCATTTCAGATGTGAGTTTAAATTCTTTGGCCAAAATGAAATTGGGTTTCAGTGAAAGAGAGTAGTCTCTCTATTTTTAAAGTAAGAATATTTTGCTTTTAAGTAAATATCTATGATATGCAGACAACGATCAAGTTGCAACATTCAGAAGAGGAGCAATGTCACAACATAGCGTCTAGCTAAATTTAGGGACACACTGTACGACGTTAAGAGAACCGTGATCTGGACCACAATGTTAACTAGGGACCTAGATGCGAGTATATTATTAGGCGTGCAATACAGTAGGTTGCCATTACTTTCCCCGTACGTAAAGGAGCACAAAAAAAACCCATGTCTGCCAAATTGGACACGAGCGTGATTCAAACCGGGTGCGTTTGGATTGTGAAACGGACGCTCTACCCCTAGGCCACGCAGCCTCCTCAAGCAGGTCTATAAGGTAATTAATATCATCCTGCTTTGAATATAAAAGTACTTCTCACACAATTGACCATGATGAGATATTAACATATATTGATGGCAGATATGCTAATGTGCCAGAAGCTATGTAGCAATTAAATAAGTTTCCTGTGTCAGAATTGTTATGTACACAAACTGTGCTCATTTAGAAATTATATAACATGTTTTCTACTTTCTCTATACATAAATAACAATTCCAGTGATTAACGTAAGTGTTAATGGGCATGTAATTTTTGAAAAAAATCTGATTTTCTATTCTAGAATGTTTTAGAATTTTCAGTTCAGATCATCCCCTGACCTCCTGAGATAGTTGGGGCACCACTGCTGACACATCTACAATCCTGCGCCAGCCCTCTCTGTCAGTTTTTTGTTTTTGTTGCCTCCTCGGGTTGTTGGCTAGTCCATTCATGGATGTTGTCTTCTCATCGTTTATCTTTAGAATATTTAGTTACCATCAATTATTTTGTTCGTGATCAAGATGCTGAGCAGCGCATGAGGTGCAGTGGTCAGCGACCCATAGCTGACTGCTAGCGTCAGTACTCCCTGCTTTTCAGTTTTATTGTTCAAAATTTTAAATGAATTAATTTTTTTAAAATGTATTTTTATTTTCTTTCATAATTTACTTTCTTATCTTTTCTTACCCCAATTTTGCAATGTGACAATGTTATTTTTTCTGTAATTTTGTGTAGTTCAAATGATGCGCTTACATACGAAGCGAAGAGAAAGAAAAAAAAAACCCAGTACAAGTTGCACAATCTGATTCATTGACAAGATATAGAGAGCAAGTAACAAACTTACGTACAACATCACCTAGAAATTTGTATCGGAGCATCAATGAGAGAGGAAAATATAAATCTATCGATAATTATAAACACTGTTAAAAGAACAACTCACAACCAGCCAAATCATAAGAAACAGATGCAGCGAATGCTTTAGCCAGTTGGTAAACACGGAAAAGTATCAACCACCACAGAACCAAATGGAGAATGAAACGGAACGCAGCTTAAAAATATGGAAATCAGAAGTCGAAGCAGCACTGCAAGACAGCAAGAAAAAAATAATGCAGCATACATAGATAGTATCACAACAGAAATCCTGCTGGCCTGCATGGCAACTGCAGTGGACTGGCTGACCAGAATATTTAATATGGTCTGGATGTCGAGAAAGGTACAGACAGATTGGCTGATCAGTATATTTAATATGGTCTGGATCTCGAGAAAGGTACAGACAGATTGGCTGACCAGAATATTAAATATGGTCTGGATGTCGAGAAAGGTACAAACAGATTGGCTGACCTGAATATTTAATATGGTCTGGATGTCGAGAAAGGTACAGACAGATTGGCTGACCAGAATATTTAATATGGTCTGGATGTCGAGAAAGGTACAGACAGATTGGCTGACCAAAATATTTAATATGGTCTGGATGTCGAGAAAGGTACAGACAGATTGGCTGACCAGAATATTTAATATGGTCTGGATGTCGAGAAAGGTACAGACAGATTGGCTGACCAGAATATTTAATATGGTCTGGATGTCGAGAAAGGTACAGACATATTGGCTGACCAGAATATTTAATATGGTATGGATGTCGAGAAAGGTACAGACAGATTGGCTGACCAGAATATTTAATATGTTCTGGATGTCGAGAAAGGTACAGACAGATTGGCTGACCAGAATATTTAATATGGTCTGGATGTCGAGAAAGGTACAGACAGATTGGCTGACCAGAATATTTAATATGGTCTGGATGTTGAGAAAGGTACAGACAGATTGGCTGACCTGAATATTTAATATAGTCTGGATGTCGAGAAAGGTACAGACAGATTGGCTGACCAGAATATTTAATATGGTCTGGATGTCGAGAAAGGTACAGACAGATTGGCTGACCAGAATATTTAATATGGTCTGGATGTCGAGAAAGGTACAGACAGATTGGCTGACCTGAATATTTAATATGGTCTGGATGTCGAGAAAGGTACAGACAGATTGGCTGACCAGAATATTTAATATGGTCTGGATGTCGAGAACGGTACAGACAGATTGGCTGACTAGAATATTTAATATGGTCTGGATGTCGAGAAAGGTACAGACAGATTGGCTGACCAGAATATTTAATATGGTCTGGATGTCGAGAAAGGTACAGGCAGATTGGCTGACCAGAATATTTAATATGGTCTGGATGTCGAGAAAGGTACAGACAGATTGGCTGACCTGAATATTTAATATGGTCTGGATGTCGAGAAAGGTACAGACAGATTGGCTGACCAGAATATTTAATATGGTCTGGATGTCGAGAAAGGTACAGACAGATTGGCTGACCTGAATATTTAATATAGTCTGGATGTCGAGAAAGGTACAGACAGATTGGCTGACCAGAATATTTAATATGGTCTGGATGTCGAGAAAGGTACAGACAGATTGGCTGACCAGAATATTTAATTTGGTCTGTATGTCGAGAAAGGTACAGACAGATTGGCTGACCAGAATATTTAATATGGTCTGGATGTCGAGAAAGGTACAGACAGATTGGCTGACCAGAATATTTAATATGGTCTGGATGTCGAGAAAGGTACAGACAGATTGGCTGACCAGAATATTTAATATGGTCTGGATGTTGAGAAAGGTACAGACAGATTGGCTAACCTGAATATTTAATATGGTCTGGATGTCGAGAAAGGTACAGACAGATTAGCTGACCAGAATATTGAATATGGTCTGGATGTCGAGAAAGGTACAGACAGATTGGCTGACCAGAATATTTAATATGGTCTGGATGTCGAGAAAGGTACAGACAGATTGGCTGACCAGAATATTTAATATGGTCCGGATGTTGAGAAAGGTACAGACAGATTGGCTGACCTGAATATTTAATATGGTCTGGATGTCGAGAAAGGTACAGACAGATTGGCTGACCAGAATATTTAATATGGTCTGGATGTCGAGAAAGGTACAGACAGATTGGCTGACTAGAATATTTAATATGGTCTGGATGTCGAGAAAGGTACAGACAGATTGGCTGACCAGAATATTTAATATGGTCTGGATGTCGAGAAAGGTACAGGCAGATTGGCTGACCAGAATATTTAATATGGTCTGGATGTCGAGAAAGGTACAGACAGATTGGCTGACCAGAATATTTAATATAGTCTGGATGTCGAGAAAGGTACAGACAGATTGGCTGACCAGAATATTTAATATGGTCTGGATGTCGAGAAAGGTACAGACAGATTGGCTGACCAGAATATTTAATATGGTCTGGATGTCGAGAAAGGTACAGACAGATTGGCTGACCAGAATATTTAATATGGTCTGGATGTCGAGAAAGGTACAGACAGATTGGCTGACCAGAATATTTAATATAGTCTGGATGTCGAGAAAGGTACAGACAGATTGGCTGACCAGAATATTTAATATGGTCTGGATGTCGAGAAAGGTACAGACAGATTGGCTGACCAGAATATTTAATATGGTCTGGATGTCGAGAAAGGTACAGACAGATTGGCTGACCAGAATATTTAATATGGTCTGGATGTCGAGAAAGGTACAGACAGATTGGCTGACCAGAATATTTAATATGGTCTGGATGTCGAGAAAGGTACAGACAGATTGGCTGACCAGAATATTTAATATGGTCTGGATGTCGAGAAAGGTACAGACAGATTGGCTGACCAGAATATTTAATATGCTCTGGATGTCGAGAAAGATACAGACAGATTGGCTGACCAGAATATTTAATTTGGTCTGGATGTCGAGAAAGGTACCGACAGATTTGCAACGAGCAATCATCGTTCCCATCTGAAACGCTGTCACGCGAGTACAAAACTTATAGGGGAATCTCTCTTCTAAGCCACATAGGCAAGATATATGCAAAGATACTACAAAAAAGATGAAGACCGACACTGGAACCCCAACTAGGAAATAATCAGTTCCGGTCCAGGAAAGGGAAGCGCTGTACAGACGCAATATTTACATTGAGACAAATATGTCAACGATATATAGAATATGACGGAAACAACAGCCTTATATTAATAGATCAAGACAAGGTGTTCAATAGAGTCAACATAAGTCAATTATGGGACATCCTGACAGATTATGGACTGCAAGGTCCTCTCCTTAGTAACATCAAAGCCCTATATCAGGAAAGCCAGAGTGCAGTAAGAACAACAGACGGTATGTCGGAGTGGTTCCCCCTTTCATCAGGTGTCAGACAGGGTTGTGTTCTCTCACCACTCCTCCTTGTCACTTATGTGAATAAAATCGTCAGAAGGCAATTACAGAACAGAAAAGTACCAACGAATTGCTCTTTGTTGACGACCAATGTGTGATCCATTCAAATGAACAAGACCTACAACGTCATATTGACGAACTCTACTTAAACTGTCAAATGTGCAATGACAAAAACAGAGACAATGAACGTAGATAGAAAGCACACCACACTTGATATTCATGTGGATGAAACAAAAAATAAAGCAGGCACAAGAATGTTGGTATTTGAGAACTGTTTTACTGATAATGGCAGTCGTGACAGAGATATAGAGATGAGAGTACAAACGCTATCACACACCAGCTGTCTCCACTAATAAGACACCCCAAGAGTTTCCTCCAAGCAATAACAACAGATGATAAATAGTATCTTCATCCCAACCCTGTGCTACCAGTGCCATACATGGGCATTGAATAAAGCCCAGGAACAAAAGTTAGCCATCTGCGCAATGCAATGCCTACGGAACGTACCTAACAACATCAGAAGAGACAGAATCACAAATATGAGTATTCGGGATAAGGTTGGAACAATTCCCTTCCTACACCACACCAAGCAACAAGGAATGAATTAGTTTTACCACATTGTGAGAATGAAACCACACATGCCCCGACACTGGGCTACAGTCTAGTAGAAAGTGAGACGATAAAAGAAAAGAAGATGAAGAATGACGGGCAGATGTTCTGCACGGGTCAGCTAGTAATAATAATAATAGTTGCCCCTCGCCCGCGAATGTGGCGACAACGTCAGATATGTGTTAACTTAACTTAACCCTTTACATCCAAAGCCTTAAAACAGGAAATACAAAATCATAAGGGCATGGAGATACTTCTTTGCCTTATTCATATACTATTTGTTTACTTATGCGATGTAAATGCTTTCTCAGATTCATATACTATTTGTTTACTTATGCGATGTAAATGCTTTCCCAGATTCATATACTATTTGCTTACTTATGCGGTGTAAATGCTATCCCAAAACAGAACAAGCAATGAACAGTTGCATTGAACATATTAGTGGTGTTTTCGGTTTCCAAAGAACATACAATGGGCAGGTTAGGGTGTAAAGGGTTAACGTCTTTATACTGGTTTAGAAGACTGCAGTTTGTATACAACCAGTTTTATTTACATTTCCTTGCTCTAAAAACTGCGCATCCAATGCATTCTTAAATGCATGAATTGTCCTTGCCTCTACTACTTTCTGCGGTAAGGCATTCCAAGCATTCACCACTTTCTGGCTAATAAATAATTCCTAATATCTAATCTGGATCTTTCTTTATTTAAATTGTAGCTGTGCCCTCTTGTTCTTGTTATAGTCTAATTTATCCTTTCCTTCTTTCCTTTGATTATCTTATAAATCTGTATTAAATCACTTCGAATTCTTCTCTTTTCTAAACACTGTGACCCGTTTTTATGAGTCTTTTCTCATACCTGTAATTCCACTATCAGCTTTGTCGCTCTTCTTTATATCCTTTCCAGCATGTATATATCTTCTCCACGATAAGGACTCCACATCTGTACACAGTACTCTAATCTAGATATAACTTATGCTTTATGCAATTAAACAATCTTTTCCTTGCTCCTATGTTTAGTATTTCTTGTTAATTATACTTAACATTGCATTTGTCTTTTTCACAGCTACATGGACTTGCTCACTCACTTTATCTGTATGATATATCATAACCCCTAGGTCCTTTCCTTTTCTATCATTCTAATATTATTCTCCTCCATTGTGCAATTATGTTTCATATTGGATTTACCCATGTGGATGACTGTACATTTATCTACATTAAACTCCATTTGCCAGCTCACAGACCATTCGCAAATTGTACCTAAATCCGATCTCAATATATCCACTTCTGCTTTAGATGAGATACTACTACATAGTTTTTGTGTCATCCGCTAATTTTGCAATCATGGATCAGATATCAAAGTCCAAATCGGTTATATATATATATATCAAGAACAAAATTGGTCCCAAAACTGAGCCCTGCTGTGGCCGTCCACTTTTTACTTCACACCACTCAGAGTACTCCTTATGTATGCCCACTCTCTGCCTTCTGTGTATGGAGATGGGACCTCATAGGATTGTACAATCTTATCTGAGAGCGATAAACTCTACCGTACGTGGAACACAAGTAGACAGCCTTGGTATTTGAACCGTCTTGCATTCTGTACTTTCATGCAGCTCGCATTATCTGGGCGTCATTAATGGTTCTCTTTTCAGCGATGCGAACACCATGTGAGGTAGCAGTGCACCAGATTGAACGGTTCGGTGCAAGCAGCTCCCAGAATCAGCATTAATGGGTACACTGTTAAAAGACAGTTTCAGAGTCTTTGTATCATTTCTTTTGTCCCCCTTTCACACACCCCCCCCCCTTTCCAGACAAGCAACGCTTACCTGCGCCGAGCTTACTGTACACCAACTGCTTATGGAAGTATAATCGGACGTGCAGACAACATGCCCAGTTCATCTGATCTGGGCTCTCTCAAGCAGAGTATGGATGCAAGAGAGTCTTTCCATGCTGAGGACTACAAAGATGGCACTCTATCCCAACAAACCGATCTTGAGCAGCCTGTGGAGACAGGTGAAATGGAAAAGGTTGAGGTTAATGATATCCCTGCCATAGACTGTCCATGTTTAGCATGCGTATAGAAGAATGGTTAGCACAACAGCACGATACACGATGTAGCAGCACCCTTGCCAGTCCCAAACGTTTGCTTGTAGATAATAAAAGCAGCACTTACCTTGGTGATCTTGCTGTGGACCTCAGAGTCTGTATTCGTTTCTCTGGTGAGGGTACTACCAAAGTAGTAAGACAGTTATAGTTTACATTAGTGGATAGTAACGGCTATCTCGAACCTTCAGAACCTCCTTGCGCAGATCTATTTATCTAGTCATTCGGGGGTGCACGACAAACAAAAACCCCGATATTTAAAGATACTTTTACTTACTAACAGATCTAATTAGACGACACACGCCTTTTTATTTTGTGTGTGTAAAAGGTTTGCCTCTCTGTATTCTACTGGTGGAGACACGTCCCTTTCTACCCTAGACCCTAGTCTTTTAGGAGATATGACGTTTTAACCAGTGATTGGATGCGTGTTAGTGTATATGTACCTATAATAAGGCGATCTCTGTGGTCAACCCAACCAAAGTGCACTGAGAGGGCCTCACCCCGAGGGCGCTTGTTGGAGCTGTGTAAAAGTGCGTGTGTGTAAGTGAAAGATGTCGAACAATGATATGATCGCCGACCTGACCATACACGAATAGGCGATAAACAAATAAGGAAAGTCATTGGTGCTTTCAAAATAGGAAACTTGATTGGACACGAAACAAATTGGAAACTCAAACGCTTAAACAGCAGGGCAGTTTGAAATGGTTTAAAGTCCAAGAGAAGTCAGGTATTAATATGAATTAACGCAATTATTGGGAAGGAAGACTAACGTCTCGTCAGGCAAAATATACTGATCGGACATGTTAGTCAGTGTCAGGCAAAACATACTGGCCAAGACCCTCACATCGACTTCCTAGTAGCCCTCCTTGGAAACGGGCTGTTTTCATGGCAGCCTGGCTAACGGGGTGAGGGATCAACGTGATCCCTGTAGTAGTGAGCGACACACAAATGGAGCCAAGCATAGCACAACCGCCTGGAGGACCCGGTCAACCTTCATCAGCACGCTCGGGATGTGAGGAAAGCTACTGCAATCCACCACTTAACGCCCTTTTCAGGGCGCACAAAACATCAACCTACTAATTGTGGGCATTCAAAAACAACAACAACCCAGTATATATAAGCTCTTATTTAACATTGAATAATTGATCTAATATCGATCCACCATCTTCTTGGTGTGCTGCCCTTTTATTTACTCAAACATAGTCATCAATTCATTTTCTCCGTTAGCATAAAATGCTATAAAACATTCTGCGCATACATGAAATAGGAATCAATGAAAACCTTTTCAGCAACATGTGAAGCATATATCTTCAACAAATACAAACCAAACCATCAAACGTTGATCTGTGTATGTCTGTTGAAGGTGTTGTCGCTTTCAATTTCTATAGGGTGAAGTATTCAGCACATTACCAAACCCTCATCATCTAAGTTTTACGATATGCGTGACAAGTTACAGTGTTACAATCTGTTGCCTCTCTATCGGACCCCGATACCACTCAATCTTCTTCTTCTTCTTCTTCGTACGCTATCAGACGTCAACTTGAATTTGTTCGAAGAAAGCAGCGGTCATCCTGAGGCTGTCGACACTGCCTTAGAGCTTGTCTATTGTTGGCACTGGTGATGGCCACATGTGCTTTCTCTGGTCCTCGTATGTCAGGCAATTTTGCAGCAGATGTTCAGGGATCATTTTTCCTGTACCACAGGTGCATTCGTCAGTGCCACCTATCTTCAGTTTATTGAATAGATGGTACCTCAGTCTGTTGTGGCCTGTGCGGAGTCTGAAGACCACGACCTGCTCTCTTCTGTTCCTCAGTCTGTTGTGGCCTGTGAGGAGTCTGATGACCACGACCTGCTCTCTTCTGTTCCTCAGTCTGTTGTGGCCTGTGAGGAGTCTAATGACCACGACCTGCTCTCTTCTGTTCCTCAGTCTGTTCTGGCCTGTGAGGAGTCTGATGACCATGATCTGCTCTCTTCTGTACCTCAGTCTGTTGTGGCCTGTGAGGAGTCTGATGACCACGACCTGCTCTCTTCTGTACCTCAGTCTGTTGTGGCCTGTGAGGAGTCTGATGACCACGACCTGCTCTCTTCTGTTCAACTCGATACCACTCATTCAAGCGTACCTTCGCCCAAAAAGATAAGTCAAAACCCCCAAGCAGCTTGGACGACATGTAATGGACGAAGTGTCCATTTCACTTTTATCAGTCCATTAAAAATCTTTCCAACAGACGAAATGAAACTAATATCAAAGTAAACTCCGTCGAAAAATCAACTAAACGTGTGATTAATTATTTCATATGCGGTTCTGGCATATTTTTTTAAAAATCGCTAAACACGCTGGAATCTATCAATTCACAGCCAGTCTAGTGGAACGGACGAAAGCTGTGTACTGTGTCCGCACATGTGTGCATATCGACGATCATGCTTAATGAAAAAGTGAGTATTCATTTTGTTTGATAAAATATACGAAGTAACCATCATAACTTAAACAATAGTATTCCTCCATATAATACTTTTCTTGTGATTTCAAGTTATATTGAGTTTTGGAACATTCTTTGCAACTCGGAAGGCAGCCACACACTCAGTCTGTTTGAATAGTGGGATATGCAATGCCATTAGTTAGAGAGTCTTCTGCTATCGAGAGTTTAAGCTGCATTGTCTATCATTGATCGCAATGTGACGGTGGTTCTACTCATCAAATAATAGCAGTTGATGAAGCAGTATTGAGAACGATTGAGAACGAACACAAATGTTTCTGCGGCTTTCTCTCGTTCTGACTAGACGTGTGGTGTGACTTACTAGTCGTGTTCTGTCTATTTTAGGAAATGTTTTTGGCTTTGTCAGAAGGCCGCTGGGGATAGTGATGTGAACACACCTTTGTTCAGCCGGCAGACGTCTGTACTGGTACTTCCTGGCCGATCCAGCTATTGTTGAGTGATTGAAAAGGTGTACGGATAGAGAGATACCTGAAGAACAGGAACAAGGAAGGACCAGAGAAACGCTTTGTGAGTGTATTCAAGTATGATCAACCTCAGACCCAGGGAGAGAAGAGGATGTTGTTGGTTTTTCTTGTTTAATGTCCGCAATGAGGAAGTTTACTCTTTTGTGCGCCCTGAAAATGTAGTTACGTGGTGGGTTGTAGTAGCTTTACTCACATCCCGAGCATGCTAATTAAGTTGGACCGAGGTCCTCCAGGCAGTTGTGCTACGTTTGGTTTCATCTGCGAGGCGCTCACTACTACGGGGATCACATCGATCCACATCTCATCAGCTAGTCTGCCTTTAAAACAGCCTGTTTCCAGGGAACTCTACATGGAAGAGAGATTGTGGTCTTGGTCAGAGTATTGACCCTGACGCGACATCCTGGTCAGTATGTTGTGCCTGACTGGACTAGCATCTCAGTTCCCCAGAGAAGGTGGAAAACAAAACAAAGAAAAAGAAATGCAACCCACCACAGAAATGTAAAGTAGGAAGAATGGTTGCCATTTTGGGGATGTCTACATTCTATTTGGTTTGCTAGTATCAAAGATCTATATTTCTTGTAACGAAGGTACACTTCTCTTTCAACCACATAAAGTCGGTTTGGTTGTATCATAATGTGTAAGCCATGTTGTGTGCTGTGGTGTGGTGCAGTGCTTCTGTAGATCTTTTTCCTGTCCATCCAGTGGTTTCAACTGTCGCTACATTCTGTTTATGCGTATCCCTATCATTTGAGCATCTGAATAGAAGACTGGTAGAGCTCTTGCTTCTGGTGGGGAAAGATACTCGGTTAGATCCTCGTTTTCGACACCTCTCCAAATGTAAATATGGATTACTGTTAAGAAATGAACGGCAGCGAGGAATGGAACTGACATCCCATCTCATAAAAAACGCAAGCCTAGTACAATAACGTTTACATCACTTGATTCCCGACAGGGCTGTCTTATATACGACTATCTTTACCATTACCTGAAATATATGTTTGTTGTTGTTTATTGTTTTTTGTTGTTTAGTGCCCACAATGAGTAGGTTTACTCTTTTGTGCGCGCTGAAAAGGAAGTTAAGTGGCGGGTTGTCATAGCTTTCCTCGCACTCCGAGCGTGCTGATGAAGGTGGACCGTCGTTCTCTTGGCGGTTGTGCTATGTTTGGCTTCATATGCGTGGCGCTCACTACTATGGGGATCACGTCGATCCACATCTCGTCAGCCAGACTGCCTTGAAAACATGTTTCCAGTGAACGAACGCTACATGGAAGAGAGATAGTAGTCTTGGTCAGTATGTTGTGCCTGACCCTGACGCGACCTCCTAGTCAGTATGTTGTGCCCGACTGGACTGGAGTCTCAGTTCTCCTCCTGTAATATATAGATTTGTTTCCCAACATGGCAAAATGGTGCAATTATGTATTTTGAATTCCCAGTTTTCCTGTTTTCCTTCACACCTTGCTCGTAGAGCTTTGCGACAGACAAGGGTAGGGTGTTTTGAGTTCAGGTGGCAAAATCGGGAATAGCGTAATTAGGAGTGGGGCGTGTGAGATAGGGTGGCGCAGTAGCGGGGTGTGGAGACAGTGTGGCGCAGGAGCCGTAGATATCTAAAAGTGCGTGACGTGTGCTCTAAATTTGGAAGCAAAGCTGGTGACACCTGCCACGCTCGGCGACGTCAAGAGAATGTAACTTTCGTCCCAAGTATCTAGGACTTTAACGGGTGCTCCCAAGTTGTCGCGTCGAAAGTCAAGTCTCAAGACGCGCCAGTTACTATTCGGGTTTTTACCGGAGCTACCAGTGTTTTCAGAACTCGTATGTTGGAGAGCGTATACTGACTGAAACGTTTGCGTGTTTGATGTGGTGTATGTGTATTTTAATGTGTAGTTTCCTAGACACATTGATATTTTAATAGTAATAGTTGAAGAATATTAGCAGTTTGTGTCTGAGTGAGCTTATGAACATTTAATATTACGTTTAAAGGAACGCTCTAGAAGCGTTATTCATTAACATAGATATTATTAATATATAGGAATAACAGTCAGGAATAACACGCTTTTCGTGGAAATAGAAAACAAAGAAGTGTCTTTTATTTAAGATGTTCTACAACTGGAATATTTTGCACTTTTGTTTGCCGTGGCAATGATATCAGGTGGAATGATATATGTGCAATGATATATGTGCAATGATATATGTGCAATGATATATCCTGGTCCTGAAACACTTTAATCTACCCAGTTCTTCTTCTTCTTCTTCTTCTTCATCTCTTATTCTTCTGCTTATTCGTTCTCCAAGTCCTGAACAGGGCTTCGCATGTAGCACGATGTAGTCCCGAGATCCGAGTGCGCTGTGTCGCTAGTTTACATCTTGACTGATATATTTGCACCTTTCGGCCAGAAACATCCATCTTTCGCAGCGTCTAGTTGTAAATTAGTACTTGGTACAATGATGACAAGGCAGCGAGGAAGGAAACAACGAAGGCACGGGAAATTAAAAACCACTGAGACCTAGTAAAAACAGTCTCTAACCTTTCACCTACTACAACAGGGTCTGTTATGTGACTGCTTTTCCTTTTAACGTAAAATTATGTTCTGGGCCTTAGAATGCTTCATTTATTATATTTTCCTTGTTGGATAAATTATTTTCTTTTTAAAAACTTAGGATAATTTATTGACCTTGGAATTGTTCAGTTATTATATTTTCATTATGTTAATTTATGGACCGTATAATTTTTCATTTATGATGCTAACTTCTTAACTTAATTTAACTTAACTGGTTTAGAAGGCTCTATAGAGTCTGTATACAACCAGGTTTTGCCCCAGCGCTGATACTAAAAATAATTGTAAATATCCAATCTAATTTTGAATGCATTAACTGACCCTGTCTCCACCACACGCCGGGGCAATGCATTTACAAGAATTCAGCATTCTTTGACTAAAAAAATATGTCATAATATATAATCTGGACCTGTATTTAAACTATTTGAAGATATGCCCTCCTGTTCTTATAGCCGGTTGTACTTTGAAAAAGTTGGTATAGTCTAATTTGTCCTTTCCATTGATTAACTTCTAAACTTGTATAAAGTCACCTCGAATTCTTTTATGTTCTAGATACTGAAGGCTGGTTTTCCGGAGTCTTTCCTCATTTCTACAATTCTGAAATCCCATGTTCTAATTGTTCAATGAATTTATACTTAGGATACTTGGAATCCATGTATTATAGTGGAAGAAGGAGGAGGTCTAACATTTTCTGAAGAGAGGGAGAGGGGGAACCGGTCCAACATTTTGTTACGAGAGGGAGAGGGGGAACCGGTCCAACATTTTGTGACGAGAGGGAGAGGGGGAACCGGTCCAACATTTTTTGACGAGAGGGAGAGGGGGAACCGGTCCAACATTTTGTGACGAGAGGGAGAGAGGGAACCGGTCCAACATTTTTTGACGCGAGAGAGAGGGGGAACCGGTCCAACATTTTGTGACGAGAGGGAGAGAGGGAACCGGTCCAACATTTTTTGACGAGAGGGAGAGGGGGAACCGGTCCAACATTTTGTGACGAGAGGAAGAGGGGGGACCGGTCCAACATTTTGTGACGAGAGGGAGAGGGGGAACCGGTCCAACATTTTGTGACGAGAGGGAGAGGGGGAACCGGTCCAACATTTTGTGACGAGAGGGAGAGGGGGAACCGGTCCAACATTTTGTGACGAGAGGGAGAGGGGGAACCGGTCCAACATTTTGTGACGAAAAGGAAAGAAGAGAAAGTCTAACATTTGGTGAAGGTCCAACACTTTTTTACTAAAGGGAAAGAGGAGAAAGTCTAACATTTGGTGAAGGTCTAATTAAGGCGATGGGTAGGAGGTACACCATTTTGTGACGCAGGATAAGGTGGTGAAGGTCCAACATTTTGTGACGCAGGGAAGGGTGGAAAAGGTGTAACATTTTTGATGCAGGGTAAAAGGGGAACAAGTTCAGCATATTGGGACGAAGTGGCGGATAAGGGGGAGGGAGCGAGAAATTTCAACATTGTGTGATGAAGTGGGGGAGGGGAAGTTCAACATTTTGCGACGAGGGACAGGGATGATTCGGTCCAACATTTTGTGACGTGGGAGAAAGTCCAACATTTTGTAACGTGGGGGAGGGTGTGTTATGGTCCAACATTTCGTCACGAAATATGACGAGACGAAGGAGGAGAAGGTACGCCATTTTATGACGAGAGGGAGGAAAGAAGATCCAGCATTTTGTGACGAGAGAGAGATACAGAGTTGAGGTGAATGAAATGTAATGTTACATAATCAAAATTATAATCTTCTTTAATTTCCAAATATTATTAATCAAGGACATTATAAGTTGAAATCTACTTTAAAGAAAAATTAAAACTGCCCTTTTATTGTTCCGTAACCAAGGTACAGGAAAGGACATTTAAAACGTTGGAATCGAAATGTCACACAAAAGTTATCAGAATCAAAAAGAGAGAAGAAGATATATATATATATATATATATATATATATATATTATATATATATTATACATAATATAATATATATAGTTCGGTAACCTTGAAGGTCGTTGAGGCACCGTTAGTGCAGTTTGTCGAACCAGTTCACGCAAAACGTCTTGATTTTTCGACAGGTTATTTGTTTCACCTTCCCGTCCACTCTTTTATATTGTCCTCCCATCTCTTTTTTGGTATCCCTCTCCCAAGCTTCCAGGCATAGTGCCTTGCAGGACGGTCTTGGTCAGCCCCATTGATCGTGATATATGTTCATATATATATATATATATATATATATATATATATATATATATATATGTGACATAAATCTTGTGAGAACTGCTGCTTGTGCCGAGTACATAACAAGATAAAGATACGAGAGACATAAAAATGCTATTCGATCTACTACGAATAGAAGCATATAACACGGGAAGATCTGATTACAACCCAGAAGGAAGACCGGGCTTCAGATGACTTTACAGAAATCCAGTACAACAACACGGATTGACAACAAATAACGTAACACACTTGGATCACGACAGGAAACATCAACTACCCATGACGCTTAGCGACACAACTGCTGCACGGGAAACTTATAGTAAAGTAAATAGACTTCACATGAAAGTGGGGTATCTGTTTTTCCAAAGAAAAATGGCAGAATAACAAAAATTGTGTATCTTGCATCCTCTGCATGTTTGTCTCCACACAAGCTAGCTCCCTGGTGCAAAGTTGATATATTTGGTTGGGGGAGGGGGGCGGGGTGATGGGCGTGTCGTGACGAAACCGTTGATAACATGGCCTGCAATCCAAAGTTGCTGTGTTCAGATTCTCGGAACAGTAGCATCCATACATAATAAACAGAAGGAAAAAATAAGTTCTAAAGTCAGATGTACTGGACCATTAGGCACAAATTTCAGCGCATAGCAAGTACACCGACTTAGGAAGAAACGCATCTATAATTCTTTATTAAAAACATATAATATAATACACACTTTTAAAACTAAACGTTGACTAAATAAGCTTTATCTCCGATATCAGTGTCTGCCGTGAGACTACCTTTACCCTCATAGGCTCAACCCTTAACACACACGCACACGCACATTTTCTCTTTTTCGCGCTCTCTCTCTCTCTCTCTCTCTCTCTCTCTCTCTCTCTCTCTCTCGCTATCTATCTTTTTCTCTCACTTTCGCACACACATATAAACTGTATATGGGTGAATACACAGAACAAGCTCGTCATAATGTGATTTATTATAACGTGTCCCCTAATAACACGATACAAAATGGCTCCCAGTTTGGTATGCTGAAATGAGTATTTGAAAAATATGGAATTCTTCTGAACACGTGCTTGCATTTAAACCATCTTACGAATGTAATACTTATTCTTTGACACTTTAAAGTAGATTCTTCGTTTCTTAATGTAGGTTTAGTAGTTGAATCCATGCCGAAGACGGATGTGTCTGACCAAAAGATGCAAATATGGCAGTCAAACTGTAAACTAGCGACACAATGCATTCCGTTCTCCGGACTACATCCTGCTACTTGCAAAGTCCTGTTCAAGCCTTGCTAGCGGGAGATTGAGAACAAAAACAGAAGAAGAAGAAGAAGTGGTTGAATCTCGAGCATACAAGAGTTTTCAATGAACGCGTTTCATTTACAATTCCCCATTCGTTAAGTTGTCCATGAACAAGATGGCGGTTTGATAATCAAAAAATAAGTGTACTTCCATTTATTTTCTATAATTGAAGGAATACCAAATACAATATGTTTTCTCATATGGTCCACATTTTATACACACATTGATCTTCAGGGTATTACAACTCAAAGCCACATTGCGGAGAGCACCAACAAATTCATCTATCTCGTCAGTATAATATTTTCAAATGGACGTAACGGTCCAGACTAACTTCGCCTGCGATGCATGACTTCCTACGTGTATTGAGTAACGGCAAATCTCCCTTGAAACAAAAATCCGCATTTACCAGTCTTGCGTGGCATCACTTCTGCTTTACGGCCCCGAAACCTGAACATTATTCAAACATGACATGTCGAACCTGTAGGTCTTCCACGTGCGCAAATAGCGACATATCTTGTACATCCAATAGCGTGACTATATCCGCAACGTGGAGGTTTCTGCTAAAACAGGCCTCCACGAAATCTCGGAAAATACTGGACCGCCGCCAAGCTTCTCTGTTCGGTCATGTCGTACGGCTGGACCCAAATCCACTCGTTATTTAGCCGTCTGCTGCCAATAGGTATCCCAGCTGCATCGATGACTGATTCCAAATATGCGAAGAAAAGGTTCGGTTAGATAGAATTCTCTCCACCCACTCGCCCCCTCCCACCCCTCTTGGCCGACTCCCTTCTGAACTGGTACCACAATTGGACGTTGGATTGGATAAAATGGGGTAATGCAGTTCGTACAATTGTTGACAAGAATTCGAATGTAACCATTATCAACATTTTGTTCCAACAGTGAACGCCTGACATAATGTCTACACATAGATACTTTTAAAACTCGAATATAATTGTCGTATGTTATATATTTATATATAAACACACACACGAGTCGTGTTCCACTGAAACTGGACCAAACTGGAACAAGTGAACATACGTACGATGCACATAATGTCGGGCGTGTGTGATACGGAATCCGTCCAGAGTTGATCAGTGAGCGGTGATTCGGTTTCAAACAGCTGAATGACGTTGGCCAGTTGACATTCATCGCAGAATGCAGACCATGTATGGTGACAAAAGTGTGCCGAAGACAACAGTGAAGAACTGGACAAAGGCCCTAGAAGAACGTGAGTTAGCGCAACAATATACGCCTGACCTGGTCTCGGAAGATCTTTCATTAACTCACGTTCTTCAAACATCTTTGTCCAGTACTTCACTATTGCCTGCTCACAATTTTATATATATATATATATATATATATATATATATATATATATATATATATATATATATATATATATGTGTGTGTATATATATATATATATATATATATATATATATATATATATATATATATATATACATATATTGATATGATATGATATGGGGAAATACATTTCTAGATATCTACATTTACTTGCTTTTTGAATGTAGATGTAACTTGTATTTTTTATCGTTATTATGAACACTTTGCCCCTTTATTGGGGTCTTATATACTTTGTTGTACAATACTTCAATGAAAGGTTGAAACATGATGCATATATTATAATTCTACGATATTCCAATTATAAGCTACGAAAGCAATAGGCGTACAACATATTGATATAAAGTATGATCTGAATGTAGACAAATTGTTAGAATTTTATTAAACGATTATCTTCATTCGCGATTGGATTCTTTGAGCATCGCGTGTAAGAATATTGAGCTGCATTGTCTGTCAGCCTGGAATGTTAATTTTCTTTAGGGTACTGCTTTATGGCAACATTTTATACATTAGATCCGCCTTTATGCACTCCGCGTTGAAATGTGTATTTAACCTCACTGCAGGTAAGATAAAGGTAGTTCATAAGTAGATATTGCTGTCAGGGATGAAGCGTTAGAGACTTCAATGCAGTGTTTCCCAACCGCCAGTCCTTGAACCGATGCCGATCCACATGAATTTACTGCCGGTCCGCGAAAAAGTTATTGCGCCTGAAACCCTTAGCTGGGGCAGGGGGAGGGGGGGGGGTGGAAGAGAGAAGAGACTAACGTGTGGTCTGGTCTGGTAAAACATTGTGGTAGGACAATATTAGTCAGTGTCAGGCAAAATATACTGACCAAGACCCCCAGCTCACTTCCACGCAGCAGCTCTCACTGGAAACGACTGTTTCAAGGTAATTCGGCTAACGAAGTGTGATACTGACGTGATCCTCGTAGTAGTGAGCGACACGCAGATGAAGCCGCGTATAGCAAAACCGCCTGGACGATCCGGTCCACCTCCACTAGCACAGCTCAGGAGGGGAGGTTAATAGTTGTCCATCGCAAGTGATGAAGACCACTCTCTTTGTTCAGCCGTGTGGACAGTCGTATCTCTTGCTGTGTCCGCTGAAATGGGTGACTTGCGCGGTGATTTGGATTAAAGTAAGGAAGAAACTGCGCCTTTTTGTCAACCTCACTCACAGAGCCTAAGCTACTTTTTGCCAGAGGCAAGACATTCATCGAGACGACTGGAGATAGCATAGGATGCAGATTTTGCCTCAGGGTTACCACCGAAGCCTTTCCGTAAACATTAAACCCGCAGGGTAGAAAGGTGGGATGGCATCTAACGCAGTTTGTCGTGCCTTTTCGATAACCACAAGAGGTCGTATGGACAACACTCAGCGTGTGAGTGGGACTGGCATCTCTCCCCAGCTGTATTGAACTCATCATAGTAGCATCTAAAATTCCCACACGCCAATTTGCGAAGGTGAACCGGCAGAACTAACTCGTGAAATACGTCACCGGTATAAGCGTGGTGCCATTCAGCAGGCGTCCAGACCAGGATAAACGGATGGAAGAAATCACAAAAAAAGAACGAAATAACAAGTGCAGACGGAAAACAACACCACGTTTCAGTGAACACAATTGTAAGTCGTCGACTAGTGTGAATTCCAGGCAAATCCGTGGTCTAGCGGCATCCATAATGATCCAAAACAGTAGAGAAATTTAGACTCGCAGCCAGTTATGGCGCCATCTTTGCCAGGAGGGGAGGAGGTAAGCTACTGCAAAACGCTACGTAACTTCCTTTCAGGGGCGGACATACAGTAATCATACTGATTGTAGGCATTCAACAACAACCCCTTAGCTGCGGAGATAAACTACAGGCGATCTATGCTCTGATTGGCTAATTTAAAGCCTTAAATGACATCAGGTACACAAGTATCCTTACTTTTTGGACACAAGAGCTCATCTATATTTTTCGTGTTTGTTTATCAGTGTGTGTGGTTTTTGTTTTGTAAATGACTTTCTGGATATTTTTAATAATAGTTTTTCCTTTTATAATATTAAATTAAAAAACTAATACACAAAACACTATATAAATAATGGTTTTTAATTTTGTCTGAGTGTACCGCGGAAAATGTGTCCTGTTATCAGTGGCCCGCAGCTGTACAAAGGTTGGGCAACACTGCTTTAATGAATGCACTATTGCAGATTTCCCGTCTTAAGCAAGTTTTCTACATAGCGTTCCTTGCATTCTACTAGCATTTCTTCCGTTTCCCGAACTGTAGTTAGCAATTTGTATAATTTGAATAAGACCTCTGCTGAAGTATAGATGTCTGCTTTGATTAGTTATGCTGATATTCCACTGCTGAGATAGCACTATAGCTTTTTAAATTTCTTCTTTGTTTGGTTTCTCGCAATTAACTTGCAGCCTGGCTGTTTGTGGGATCGTGTGCAGTTGATCTATTTGAAACCTCTTCACGATGTTCTGACCATCTTTTCATCTATGTTTTTAATCAATTTTCTTCCTTAATTTCAATAAAATCTTTTACTTACTTATATTTTTCTGTTAATTTCTTTCGGCTGTTGTTTCAGTCTTTCATATTTCCTTTTGCTGCAGCTCTCTCTGTCTCACTTACCAACTCATCAATATATATTCTCTTGTCTCTGCTGATGCTGTTTCTGACTTCTTTGTTGGTTTGTGTACATTTCCTGTTCCGGGTTCTAGAATTTCTGGTTTTGCTTCTGTTCAAGTCAGTTGAGAATGAAATGTTTTTTTCAGAACGCAAAGGCGCCCGGGTCGACCCAGCTTTGAACCGGCGAGGGAGAGGAGATGGCTACTGCCCTAATATAGCCAAGCCTTTGGAATGTGAGATCGCTAAACACCTCACACCTCTACGGCAGTAATGCTATTGGTTACTTTACTTTACTCTATCTTTGCTAAAGTTTATGTGGTTTTTCATTTGTGTTGGCATTTTTTCCCCAAAAAATTTCTCAATAAATCTCGTTCCATAAGGATTGTTAATTCGCTACAATAGAAGTTCATAACCATCATACATACAATTAACGAAGATACGGTTACTAGTGTGTGGCATTAAGGAGCACTGACTGACAGGGTCCTCTCATCCTTTCTGTTCTTGTTGACTATAGATTGATAATGACATCAATCGAGGGAACAAAAACTGGTATTTAGTGGATGTAGTGTCCACTGAATACCACAATTGGAGGACCTGGGCTAAGCAGATGAGCTGGTCACACAGTCATAGCAAAACGTAAAACAATCTTGACAGGATGAAAGAACCGTTACGACTGACTATCAACATGATAAAGACTAAGTTCCTTCAACTCTGCACTTTTAACAACGAACAAATTATACTGGAGGGAGAGCCAATGGAATATGTGGATATCTTCACCTATTTGGGTAGCACAGTTAACACACCAGGAGGTACAGATGCAGATGTAAGGATTAGAATTGGAAGGGCTAGAATGATATTCCTAACATTAAACAATATATGGAGATCCAGGGAAATCAAGATTCAACCCAAAGTTCGAATATTCAGCGCCAATGTCATGTCGGGGCTGCTGTATGGTGCTGAATCATGGAGAGCGACCAAGACCATTCAACAAAGACTCCGGCAGTTCGTTACCAGATACAAGTGAAGAAAAATGGGCATAAAGTGGCAATACAATTTTAGAATAAAAACTTTTTGGAAAGAAGCCAACAACAGACGCTGGAACAATACATTTACCGAAGAAAGTTGTAGAATGATGCCGCTTCTGTCCCATTTCATACGTATAAATCGTGTAATGGTTATCTGCACCTCTTGTTTATATACACAAATGAACACTGGATTTCTGCCGTAGTCTGTGGACACATTTATGCTTTGCGTATTGTTTTTTTAAACCAGCTGATTTTTTTTGTTTTGTTTTGTTTTTGCGTTCGCCTTATTTCTCTTTTTCCCAAGGCGGTGTGCGTTGCACTGTGGTTTTTATTTTGAGCCTGTCGGCCCAGTGCATCCGACTTCAGCATGCATTTTATGTAAGGGTTTGCTTCCTCCTGAATTTTTCTAAGGGTTTGCTTCCCCGGGGTAACGGCCGGTGCTGTGATGGGGATCGAACCCAGCACATTCGGGTCGTGAGCCGTGCCACTTAACCACTAGGCCACGCCGTCCCCTAAACCAGCTGATTTAAGGCACAACAGTTCATAAGTACTTCCATTTTCATTTTAGTTCAATTCCGTGTTTGCCAATGATCTCTTTAAAACCGACATTATCATTCTTAACAGCTGTATTTCGTTCTCGCATCAAAATCGTCATGTTTTTCCTTTTCTTTGTATTCACGATGTTTTGAAAGTCTGGTGTCTGAAAGTCTTTAACTGAGACTTCTTTGTCTTTGATTGATTCATAACATTTGATAATTGAAATCTAAATATTTATTGTGTCAATGTTTTGAATGCACGTGGTATAATTATTGATTCTACTGCCTCCCATTACTTACACTTGTGTTCACGAAAACGTGGTGTTGTTTTCCTTCTGGTCTGGTTATTTCGTTCTTTTTTTTGTGATTTCTTCCATCCGTTTATCCTGGTCGGGACGCCGGCTGAATGGCACTACGCTTATACCTGTGTCGTATTTCACGGGTTAGTTCTGCCGGTTCACCTTACGAATTTGGCGTGTGGTAATTTTAGATGTTACTATGATGAGCTGAATACAGCTGGGGAGAGATGCCAGACCCACTCACACGCTGAGTGTTGTCCATACGACCTCTTGTGGTTATCGACAAACTGCGTTAGATGCCATCCCACCTTTCTACCCTGCGGGTTTACGGACAGGCTTCAGTGGTAACCCTGAGGCAAAATCTCCATCCTATGCTATCTCCAGTCGTCTCAAGAATGTCTTGCCACTGGCAAAATGTAGCTTAGGCTCTGTGAGTGCGGTTGACAAAAGGCGCAGTTTCTTCCTCACTTTAATCCAAATCACCGCGCAAGTCACCCATTTCAGCGGACACAAGTGATACGACTGTCCACACGGCTGAACAAATAGAGTGGTCTTCATCACTTGTGATGGACAACTACTATTACCGCCTCCCATTCTATAATTGCTATTTGCAAATCTTTAGATACAGTTAGGTGCACACTGGTGTGTGCCTCTTTTTCAATGTGCCTCGAGGACAACATCATTTCCATCGTGTGATCAGTTTTATCCTTTCTATTGCACCTTGTTTTAACCAGTCCCAGTATTCCAAAGTTGTAGTTTCTCTTCACAACTGCGACCATACTCTTACAACGTCTTACAACATGCTTGACAAATTTACATTGCTACTATTCATTGCTCCGCTATCGGGCCCCGACGACACTCGGACGCCGTAATTAAATACATTTGTATTCTTTCTTCGTTATAACTGGAACAGTTTCTGTGACTTTCAGAACGCGTTCCAAAATTATGTTACGTTTGTTTTGAAGTTCATGAACCAACGATTTCAGCCAAAATCTCTTCTGTCCTATCGATACTTAATACAGAACACCTGGCAGAGATGTAACTAGCGTATCCTGTCTGCTGTACATACCGCTGGAACACACCCATATTATTATTGTTGTTAAGTATGACAAGATACATTTATTTCTGAACTTGCGTTTTCTTATTCAATCCTTCTAGCTCCCCTTGGATCAATTAATTATGTTGGTGTCGTTCTTAGTTACTCCTGATGAGCTTGTTACTCCTGGTGATGTTTCTTTGGTGATGGGTTACAGGCGCTCTTATTGTATCCTGAAGTCTACTTAAGAAGGTAGATCTAGAACATCCTGACTTTGTTGCAACGCAAAATATTTTTCTGCAGGTTAACCATTTTGGTGATAAAAGTCGGTTTGAGTGTGTTTCATTCGATTCTGACGTTAGTCTTGGTTTTTCATCGATTCCTATTTTGGACCGTCTTCTTGAGTTCCTCCCCCTAACTCTTCACTTCACCGTGGGTTCGAATCCTATGCATGCCTCGTTAATTGTTATGTTTATTTGAGAGTGTGGGAACTATCCATCTTAATGTTCTCTCTCTGATCTTCAGGTGAATTAGTTGTAGTATTTGCCGCAGATCTGTTTGTTAGTACATTGGGCGACTTAATCCAAAGTTTGCAACGGAGATATCATGACTTAATACAAGGTTTGCAACGGAAACATAACGACTTAACACAAGGTTTGCAACAGAGACATAACGCCTTACACAATGTTTGCAGAGGAGACGTATTGCAGCTTAGCACAAGGTTTGCTGCGATGACATATCGATTGATATATCGATCTAATATGTATGGCTTTGTGAATCCCTATTTTGCCATCTAAGATTATTCCTATACCTTTGTGTTTCACAGTTTGTCAACTTGTGTCAGCTAAAGAAAAAAACAACTTGATTAGTTCCCAAACAATGACGAATAAAGAAACGTCTATAGATTTTCATTCTCGTCCCTGTGAGATTTTTTTATTTCACTTTTAAAAAAGAACACGTTTGAACACGGTATAACACGCAGTAAATTGCACATAAATGTATATTTTAAATGCATAAATAACAGCACTATATAATTGTTGTTTAATTTTTTGAAATGGAAACACAGTTTTAGTATTTAATTGTGTAATTTAAAAACTGATTTATATGCTAAAACTTCATTATTCAGTTACAAATTTATGTGTGCATCTTTCATGGCGGTAAGATTACGTTGTAATTATGTGCTCTTATAGTGATAAGTTGGGAACGGTAAATCGGTGTCAAAGCTTCCAATGATCCCTCTTCTGTAAAGTGAAAGTCTTTATTCAGATCTAAAGTATCCTTAATTCCCACAGAATTGTATTTCCTACACGACTTTTGTATTATCCCCCCCCCCCTCTCCCCGCCCACCCCCCCCCCCCCCCTTTGTTGTCTCCGAACGTGTTATAAGGCTTCCATCTCCTTTCTTGGGACTACATAAACTATTGAAATCTTCAATGACAACATTCTAAGTGTAATTTCCGTATCGTGTTGATGTTCAGCTGGATTCCGAATGTTATCTGACAGTTAGTTGTAGTAGATGAAAGTATACTGAAGAAAGGGAGATTGGACCTTCCTGACTGTATTGCAATGCTAAGCTTCTCAGCAGACTCACTGTTACGTGAATCACGTCGTTGGACAGGCTTCTATGACATTGTTTTCAGGTGTAGGTCGTGGACAGATAGCGGAGTCTAGGTCAATATGTTGTACCAGATACGACGAACATTCATTGTGAAAAATGTATCGATTTTGTTTGTGTGGATCTAGGTGAAGATAAGTGAAACGCTGCTCTCCACCAAGTAATTCCAAAATAGTTAATTAAGATTGTTGCGCAGAGCGATAGCAACCTCGTTTGGTAAAACACATTATTATACAATATACAACTGCAGTAGTGCGTGAATATGCTTTGATGCACTCTTTCTAAAAAAAATACGGTTACAAGAATTATTAATATAATTTCTGCTTTTTTAATCGCTAGTTTGACATGTGTAGATGTTACTTTAAGCAGTCCAACTTCAGTGTTAACCATTTAATGTTCTTGTGGAAAGCTACACTTAGTGTGACATTTGTTAATTAAGGTTGCAAGATTTCACTTATTGAAGGATCGCTAAGGTCGTCCGTTTTTCCCTAGTTTTTACAGTGAATGATCTTTTCTGTGAAAATGTCCATAATGTGATGTAAATTATTATATTGCCTTCTTCTCATAGACAATTATAACACATATTAGAATAGTACTTCTTGAAGTAGTAGCTAACATCGATAACGGTTGGCTTCATTTGAAGTTTTCTTCTGATTAACGTAGTGGCAGAGCACTCGCTTTTCACGGCAAGGTACGGAGCTCAACTCCCGTTACGGCGCACACCTGGCTTACTGTTAGGGATCTCGGGAAGGAGTGGCAGAGAGGAAGAAAACTGTCAACCCCACCTCATACACAAACTGTGAATTCGTAAAATGAAGTCTAATTCCTCCTCCTCCTCCTTCTCCTCTTCTTCTTCTTCTTCTTCTTCTTCATTGTCGCCTTGTGTTCTCAAACTCTCCCTACTTGCAAGTAGCAGGATGTTGTCCGGAAAACGGAATGCGTTGTGTCGTAGTTTACAGCTTGACTGCGATATTTGCACCTTTCGGTCCGACACGTCCGACTTCAGCAAGCATTTGAGGGTACTGGGTTAGCCTTCCCTCTTCGATCCCCTGTACTTAGCCAGTCTGCTATATTGCAGCTTGTTATCCAGGGTCGTGTGGAAGTGTAGAATGGTCTTGGCAGCTCTGGTTTGCTGGCACTGACGCTAGCAGTCAGCTTTGGGTCGTTGATCGCTGCAGATCATGCCCTGCTCGTCATCTTGATCTAAATGAAGTCTCTAACACTTCATTCCCGTCAGCAGTGTCTGCTATGAGACTACGTTAACATGTATAAAGTGGGACCTGTGTAATTTACATGAAACAAAAACATCGACGACACTGAACAACTGTGCGACTGGACGCTCCTATAGGTTTCGCCAAACACGAATATAGGTCAGAAAGTTTAACCGTGTTGTGTCGCTAAACACTATTATATCTCAGAATAGTTCAACTGTGGTGTGCAGATAACCAGGAATATAGGTAAGAAAGTTTAGCTGTGTTGTGTCGCTAAACACGAATGTAGGTCAGAACGTGTAACTGTGTTGTGTCGCTAAACACGAACATAGGTCAGAAAGTTTAACTGGGTTGTGTCGATAAACACGAATATAGGTCAGAAGTTTAACTGGGTTGTGTCGATAAACACGAATATAGGTCAGAAAGTTTAACTGGGTTGTGTCGATAAACACGAATACAGGTCAGAAAGTTTAACTGTGTTGTGTCGATAAACACGAATATAGGTCAGAAAGTTTAACTGTGTTGTGCCTCTAAACACGAATATAGGTCAGAAAGTTTAACTGTGTTGTGTCGATAAACACGAATATAGGTCAGAAAGTTTAACTGTGTTGTGCCGCTAAACACGAATATAGGTCAGAAAGTATAACTGTGTTGTGCCGCTAAACACGAATATAGGTCAGAAAGTTTAACTGTGTTGTGCCTCTAAACACGAATATAGGTCAGAAAGTTTAACTGTGTTGTGTCCTCCGCTTCTTCTTTGTTCCTTATCAAACCATTTGCAGTGCGGTTTCAAAAACAGCGATTTTAGCATGGGGAGTTTGCCAGTCCGATGCAAAACCCCCCATTGCCGTCTCTTACAACATTCTAAAAAGAAAACAGTGGCCATATTCTGCTTATACCCAAGAACCACTCGGGTAATCTGTGCTGAGTCGCTAACATTAAAATAGGTCAGTAAAGCTCAGCTGTGTTGTGTCGCTAAACATTACTAGGAGTCATAAAGTTCATCTATGATTTGTCGCTCAGTGTTAGGTCAGATGTCTTTTGTTGGTAAACCATAATTTATGACAGCTGTGTTCTGCTACTGAACACGATTACTGGACAGTTCTGTTTTTTGTTACACGAAATATTTATATATAAATACCTTCATAGGTCATTTCTGTTTTGTCGATAATATGAATCCAGGACCGCAATTGTCTGTCGCTGTACTTTAATCTAGGGCATCTATATATTGACTTGAGATATTTAATATAGGTCAGACAAAAATAGCTGTGTTTTAACTGGGCTCATTTATAAAGGTAAGGAAAAATAGACATGTGTTGTGACCGGAAACATTAATATAGGTTAAAAAAAAAAAGCAGCTGTGTTTTGACTCGAATCTAAAAGAAAGGTTAGAATAGAATCGTGTGTTTCGATCGGCGCTAAACATTTACATAAGTTAGAATTGGGGAACCAAGTGACGTCAGTCACAGACGTGATCAGACTAATGCACCAATTTGACACCAAGGGCAGCAAACAGACTGCTGTTGCTCAGCATTAGCCTGTAACCATACTGGATTAGAACTGCCTGTGAGCTTTGAGTCATGTAAGGAGTCTCTTCTAGCTAACACAGACCAGGCCACCCTCACCCCACCCCTTTGTCTCCGTGATGTTTTGTCGCTGATGACATCACTTGTGATACAAAAGCGCTCTTTTCTGTTTATTTCGAGGATTGATTTTCATCAGCCAGTTCACATTCGTGGCGGGGGTCTTCTTCAAATTGGTTCAGGTTTGGTTTTTTCTATGTCTTATTTAGTCCTATTTTATTTTTGTATTAGGTATTTACACGTGGCTGCTTTTAGAAGATCCCCAATCTATGATACAAGTACATTTAATAAAACTAATAATGTTATTTGCAGTTATTCGTTTACATGAGTATGTATATGCGTCAGGTACACTTTTCTTATACATTTCACATATCTGATTTAATTTCATATTATGAGACGTGTTCAATTGAAACTGGACCAAACTGCAGCAAGTGAACATACGTACGATGCACATGTAAACAGCACATACCAACAGTCAAGTTTGCAAAATGTCATTATCTTCGACTCACAGTTTCCTCAGCAGACCGTTGAAAATATAACCAGTTAAGTACGGAATCCGGGGACGGCGTGTCGTTGTGCTTAAATGGCACGGCTCACAACCCGAAGGTGCTGGGTTCGATCCCCATCACAGCACTGGCCGTTACCCCGGTGAAGCAAACCCTTAGAAAATGCAGGAGGAAGCAGACCCTTACATAAAATGCATGCTGAAGTCGGATGCACTGGGCCGACAGGCTCAAAATAAAAACCACAGTGCAACGCACAACGCCTTGGGGATTAGAGAAATAAGACGAACGCAAAAAAAAAAAAAAAAAAAAAATTAAAACAGAATCTGCCCAGAGTCGATCAGCGAGCGGTGATTTGGTTTCTAACAGCTGAGGGATGTCGACCTGTTGACGTTCATCGCAGAAAGCAGGCAGTGTATGGTGACAAAAGTGTGTCGAACACAACAGTATAGACAGGGTTATCAATGACGTGCACGTTTAAATACGGATTTGATATTGTTTGTTACAAGAGCTCAGTTCAACTGCAAAAACTGATCCTGTTCATGCGTTGATGTTATCAAGCCACATGCAATCCCATTGCGTACATTGCAACATGTGCTGCTCGCATGCGCTGAACGATAACAACTACTGCCGGGCACCCTAACAATCATTAACACCTTATACAGATCCACTCACCAGCTACAAAACACCTGCAATTTTCATCTTGGCATTGACTGCGAAATAGAAACATCGAAAAGCACTCCAGACCTAGTTTATCAAGCAGCTTTTGCACGTTTGCCCCCACCTTATATTTCAGTATTGTTTTGAACAAGAAGTACAGGTCGACTAAGAGTGCTTGTTCATTGTCCACGTTTCTACATTATACAATCATGAGTTGTACATGTTTAATGAACGTATTAAGTAATTTAGGTGCGCAAAGTAAACAGGGTTAGTTAAAACATACTGATCAAGAGGGGGACGGCGTGGCCTAGTGGATTAGTGGCACGGCTCACAATCCGAAGGTGCTGGGTTCGATCCCCATCACAGCACCGACCGTTACCCCGGGAAAGCAAACCCTTAGAAAATGCAGGAGGAAGCAGACCCTTACATAAAATGCATGCTGAAGTCGGATGCATTGGGCCGATAGGCGCAAAATAAAAACCACAGTGCAACGCACACCGCCTTGGGGATTAGAGAAATAAGGCGAACGCAAAAAAAAACAAAAAAACATACTGATCAAGATCACCACTTTACGTCCTCGTTCCTGCTCCTGTAAACAGGCTATGTCATAGCAGTCTGACCAACAAGATGGGGGTTCAACACTGTAATCCCCATAGTGGTGAGCTTGCTAAGGAGCTTCGGTCCACTCTCTTAACTACACCTGCGGATGTGATCAGAGCCGCTGTAACTAGCTACAATAGAAACATCAAGAGTTAACTAAACTCAACACGAGTAGCTTCGAATAAGAACATCTAAGTATTATACTTAGAATACTTGCTTTGAGTCCTGGTATTCAAACAGGCATATCGAGGAATGTCCGTAGTTTATTCTTTAATTTGTGATATTTACTTCCTGCTGCTTACTATGCCTGGTGGAAGGTACATCGTATACACTGGATTTCCGTGCTTTTCGCCAGTCTCCAAAATGACGATATCTGCGCCCTTCGGAACGGTACATCTGCCCTCTGCTGAATTATTTCGATTAACATTCCTTTATGTTTGACTGTCACAAAACTACATGCAAGGCAACATAAGGTTTGAAGTAACAAAGGCGTACGTGCCCTAGATGAGCTTCTACCTATTACTTATGATATTTATCCACCGACAGAATTGTGGTTTTAGGATGTCCAGAGCTTCAGCATAGAAACGAATGATCTTTGGTACAACTAAAAATACTTGTTGAAGAGTATGCGCCTTCGCTGAAGAAGGCAAAACCTTACCGAACAATAGTCAGAGTCTACTCTAGACGTTACATCAGTCCTTTTACCAAATACATCTAAATGAAATAAAGGTAGAGCTGCAAACAAAGAATTCCCAATAACAATGACCATTAATTAAAGTAATTACCAACATAAGAGGGAGTCGCGTAGCGCAGTGGTTAGCGCGCTGGCTTCGCATCTGAGTGGTCCTGGGTTCATTCCCCAGTTGAGGCGGTAATGGCCGGGTTGAGGCCGGGTCGACCCAGCCTTAAATGGGTACCGGTTCAGTCCGGGAAGTAAAAGCGGCGAAGGAGAGGAGATTGCAACCGCCCTCAGATAGCCGAGCCTTTAAAATGTGAGATCGCTAACACCTCACACCTCTACGGCAGTAATGCTGTGGATTACTTTACAAAAGTAATACCAACAGAAAACACAAAAATAACAACGATCAGAAATGATTACTACCAACACGCTCAAAGTTAGTACCAACAGAAAGTGCTCAATAACATTAACTACCCAAAGTTATCAACAACAGAAAGTACCAAATTACAATGACAACTTAAAGTTGTTAACAAAAGAAAGTACCCAATATCATTGACAACCTAAAATTACTAATAACAGAAAGTACCCAATAACATTTAGGGAAAAAAACATGAAAAAAAAAACTAGTAAAAGTTGATTAAGGTTGAGCTTAATCAAAATTTAAAAATGGGTATGGTCAGATACCGCACCGAGACGAGAACACAAACAAAACCTACGTTACGACCAATAGGCCTTCATCAGGGACAACAACACTGAACAAATCAACATATAAGAAAAAAAGGGTCAACTCATCTGTTTCAGGTAGGAGACGCTTTCTGTCTAAGCGACCGGTTATGCCAAGTACTCGATAGAAACTGAAATGGGAGCGGTCAAACAAAAAGTGGCGGAATATGCATCCAATAACATTTACAACCCAAAGTTATTAACAACCCAATAACGACAACCATATGTGATCATCAATGGAAACTTAAGCTTTCCGTGCATATATATATATATATATATATATATATATATATATATATAGAGAGAGAGAGAGAGAGAGAGAGAAAGTGAGAGAGAGAGGCAAAGAAAGAGAGAGAGAGAGTGGGAGAAAGAGAGAGAGCGAAAAATAATTTTTTATAACAAATAAATACGATTTAAACAGAAGGTAAAGATAATATGGATGATATTAGTTCTCAGTTTTTGTCCCGAGGTGGGTGTGGTTAACTCTCTTTCTCACGACCTTACCTTCCATAATTGTAAATGAAGTAGCTATTGTCAGTTTCAGGTGGATAGACTGAAGCGTGCCGAGTTGTGCATTAATTAACAAGACACATAACACATATATTGTAGTAGAAGAACACACGATGGCTAGTTTAACAATGGATGAAATGGTGACAATGAAACCACTAAAGAAAAAGAAAGAAATCGGCAGGAAAAGAAGGAATAACAAATGAAATGCTAATAAGTCAGGCACAAAGGCAGAAAAAAGAAACTCAAAGAAGTCCTAAACTGCACTTGTAAAAAGGGAATTGTTCTGCAGTCATGGAAGGAGACCGTATTGATACCATATTCAAAGAAAGATAAAGACAATAAATTCAAATGGCTACATTCCTATCAGTTTACATAGCTTTTTGCAGATGCCCTGTCCGGGTTGGTTACAACACTAAAGAGCCGCAAAAATACAGAACTAAATTAATTACAGAAGAGTAGTAATACAGTGGGTCCCATACAACTGTAAAATTCAAGGCAGAGAGGAGGCAGACAATCTGGCGAAAGAAGGTGGAAGGTTACCACAACCAGATTCAAGTGAGACCTACGAAGGGTCCAAAAGGTTTATTTGGGTCAGGTACATGGATAAATTGTAAACAGAGCATACTGGGTACAACAACAAAAAAATGCTGCTTTTTACCAGGTGAGCAGAAGAGAGCAGTTGGTGGTGTTTAGACTCCGCACAGGCCACAACAGACTGAGGTACCAGCTTTTCAATACACTGACGTTATGTGCTACTGACGACTGCACTTGTGGGGATGAGAAAATGACCCCTGAACATCTGCTGCCAAAGTGGCCAACATACGAGGACCACAGAAAGCAAATGAGGCCATCACCAGTGCCAATACTAGACAAGCTCTATGTAGTGTTGACAGCCTCATGATAACCGCTGCTTTCTTTGAACAAATTAAAGTTGACGTCTGACAGCGTACGACGAAGATGAAGAAAACGTTTACTTAACTGTGGTGAGAAACTGATGAAATGCACAATAAATATCAGACACTTGTGGCACTTGGAAGAAAACCATATTTTAATTCTGCAGCAAGCATTTATTAACTGAAAATCAGATCACTCAAATTGCTCAGAAAATGTAACATGTAATCCAAGAAGATAGCCATTCGCTATTGGTATTGGTAGATTTAGATAACGTTTTTGATGAGATATAGAAAAAGGGATTGAAAGTCAAAGCCGTGCAGAAGTCAAGTCTGCAGGAAACTGTACAAATGGACCAATCACTATATTGAAAACCGAAACCGCTAGAGTCCCGTAACCTAGAAGGTCGTTGATTGCAGTTTGTCGAACCAGTTCACGCCATACGTCTCGATTTTTCGCCAGGGTATTAGTTTCAACTATAGACCTTCCCGTCCACTCTTTTATATTGTCCTCCCATCTCCTTTTTGGTCTCGATCTCCCACGCTTCCCAGGCACAGTGCCTTGTGGGATGGTCTTGGTCAGCCCCACCGATCGTGATATATGTCCATCGTGCTTTTACTTTAGTCAGTAGGTTTTTCTACTGGTCTAACTCCTTCCTAACAATTTCAAGAACACTCTCATTTGTAACGCGATCCGGATATGAAATGCCAAGAATTCTTCACAAGCATCTCATTTACATTTCCCAAATTTTACGTTCTAGTGCAGCCGTCAGAGTCCAAGTCTACACGCGTAGAGATATACCGAGGTGACCATTGTACATATTAAAGTCAGCTTCGATTTAAGACCAATGTCCTTGTCTTTCTAGATTATTCGCAGTCTGGTCAGGGCGACCGTGGCCATCGCTGTTCTTGACTGCATCTCCCCTCCGCATTCATTTCTGCTCCCAGATATTTGAACCGCGTAACACTTTCCAGAGGTTCAACTTTGACCATAATCGGGTTTAAAATACCCTCTGGGGCGTTAACAATAATCGTACTCTTCCCTTCACTGATTTCATCCCAAAATTCAGGGCAGCATTGTCCAGGTTTGGGACTAGCCTTGCAAGTTCTGGTTCTATTCCAGCCAGACCGGTAATGTCGTCGGAAAACCGGAGGTTTGTGAGTATGCGACCACCTATATTGACCGTCCCTGCGTGTTCATCCAATGCTTCTGACATAATGCGTTCTAGAAAAACATTGAAAAGTGTCGGAGAGACACCCCTGACGAACGCCGACTGTCGTGCTGAACCATTCATCTGTGGTCTTGTTGACTGCACTGTTGGCATCGGAGTATAGTATTTCAATGACGTGGACAAGTCACCATCCTATTCGCTATTCCATCTCATTACCATCATAGAGCTCGCTCAATGATAGACTTACAGAAAGAGGACATTAGATCAAGTAGTGCCCCAAAAGGGGACATCCTGTCACCCCCATTGTTCCCCATATACACACACGATATAACCGAGAACTTTCCAAAATGTGCACCCAGTTCTTTTTATGTAGATAATTTGGCCCGATGATGCACAACCCCAAAGTGCACCCAGTTCTGTTTTTGTAGATAATTTGGCCCGATGATATACAGCCAAAATGTACACCCAGTTCTGTTTTTGTAGATAATTTGGCTTGATGATACACAACCAAAATGTGCACCCAGTTCTGTTTTTGTAGTAAGTTGGCTTGATGATACACACCGAACGACATCCGGATGCAGCACGCTCTAACATCACTGGAAGCGTGATGAGACATGGTTAATGAGGATTAGACATGGTTAATGAGGATTAGACATGGTTAATGAGGATTAGACATGGTTAATGAGTATTAGATATGGTTAATGAGGATTAGACATGGTTAATGAGGATTCGACATGGTTAATGAGGATTAGACATGGTTAATGAGGATTAGACATGGTTAGTGAGGTTTATACATGGTTAATGAGGATTAGACAGGGTTAATTGGGATTAGACATGGTTAATGAGGATTAGACATGGTTAATCAGGATTAGACATGGTTAATCAGGATTAGACATGGTTAATCAGGAATAGACATGGTTAATCAGGATTAGACATGGTTAGTGAGGATAAATGAGAAAAATAAGCACATGTACAATCTTTCCCCTCTGAAAGAAATCGCAGCGCTCTACACTAAGGCTTGTTGGGGAATAACCTGCAACTGCAATCTATCTGAAACTCGATACGTTTAAGGCAAAGAATGTCAATCATAAAAAATGTGAAGGAGCGACTAGGGAAACAGATGAAAGCGTGTGAAAGAAGCTATACACTGGATGCATGAGACCAGTTCTAGAATATCGCAGCAACATGGACAACTATAGTCAAATCAAAATTTGACAAAAATGAAGAGTTCAAAATCAAGCAACGAGAATCATAGCATACGCATAAGGACCAAATCCATTTGGGAACTAGAATATATTACGAACCTGCAACCAGTGGAGGACAGAAAGGACAGCTGGGCTCAACAACAAGGTGTGATATTCTAAAGGTTGATAGACTGTCCAATGTAACAGAGACTAAATGGGTTTTAATGGGGAAGATTTAAGAGGAGAAACTTTGTAACTTCAGTCAAAGCAAAGTGGAAAACTGATCCTATAAAAAGCGCATCTCAAAAAACCTATGCACACTTTTTTCCCACTGCGAAAAAGCAGCACATGGGAGAGTTGACAGAAAGCAACTTCCATACATTGTGAAACAAAAAACAAATCTAGCAGGACAGAAACAGAAAGAAGAGCCATAACTTTAAAACTCATAGAGAATCACTAACCAAGCCTGAACTGAACCGATATATAATCGATCAGCAACAGATGCAACAACTAATGGAGATGGAAGAATCTGGGTGACCTACAGAACAATACACAAAGAAATATGTCAGTGTTGACCTGAACATTTTAAAATAGCTTCATAACAAAAGGCGGAGGCCTTGAGAACTGCAGAAGAAGTTATAATGACAGAGTAAGACTCGCTGTCAGTGGTTGCAACAATGGGGATACAGACTTAAGGGAACTAATAATGATACTTTATATAACCTTTATGACTGGCTCAAGGAAAGTGTGATGTTGTGAATTCCATCTAATTGTAATGAATAGGCTGACCGACCTTCAAATGAAGGTGGAGTTGTACCTGAACTTAATGTAGATAACACTTTTGAAGAAGCCAAGTGGTTTGCCAGGTGTAGATGAAGTAACAAGTGAACAGCAGAGCACACAGGCCAGAAACTAAATGACACATACTACCAGTTCAACAGAAGTGAACAGGTGGTAATCTTTAGACTCGAAACAGGACACAGCATATTGAGAGTATATCTGCCAGAAACATGGATACACGTTATACAGATGGCTCAGCTAACACATCCATATTAAATAGAGGCGGAGGAGTCTATTACAGACCAAGGAACATAGAATAAAATATCTAGTACTAACAACGGAAACATACTCCAATAATGTACGTGTCGAAGCAAAGGCACTTAAGACCACAGCCGAGCTAGTAAACCAAGATGAAAATGTCCATTAAAAAAAACAGTGTTCCTGGCTGATACCTCGTCAGTATTAGCAGCGATAAAACAACACAAAGGTGAAGACCCAAGGTTGATAATACGGTTGATCCAATCCCATTGCAATATTGAAGACAATGAAGTTGCAGACAAACTAGAAAAGCGTGGAGGAGCATCCCCACAAACAGAACTGAGTATCAGATATAATGAGGCCAAGACCATAGTTTAAGCCAGCTTCAGGGGACAATGGAGTGATCCTTTCCTAAAACAAAACGGCTCTTTAACTTAACTAGAGAAGAGCAAGTCATTATCTTCGGACTGAGATCTGGGCATAACGGATAAGGGTCATCTTTACAATAAAATAAGGAATGTCCGTGTGGGAAGCATACCATCACAGTGAAACACATCCTAGAAACCTGCATGTTCATCCAAGAAGAGAGACATCAATACTGGCCTCGCGAGACAGATATGAGACAAAATCTGTATGAAGATAAAACATATTTACAAACAACGATGACTTATGTAAGAGACACTGGGGACCTTGATTTGAGCATTAACGAAGAAAAAGAAGAAGAAGATACCATCTTATCTGCAAACTGAGGATATGAAATACTGATGAATGTATCTGGGGCGCTGATAAAATGACTGCTACAAAGGTGCCCAACATAGGAGGAACAAAGTTAGCACCAGTACGATTCCTATATACGATCTATAGACAGCCATTGCGTTATTTAGATATATTCAAGTTGACGTCTTTTTCTTTCTTTCTCTCTCTCCTCCTTCCCCTTTTTTTCGTCTTCTTCTTTTTCTTCTCCTCCTCCTCTTCCTCCTCCTGAGAAGGACCTTGTGGCGTCGTGTCGTAGGTTATATCGAGGCTGCGATATTTGCACCTTTCGGCTTGACACATCCGATTTCAGCTAGCTTTTATGTTAAACCAGTTTTCTTTCCACCGCGATCCCTATAATCTTAGCCAGACTACACGTGTGCATCCCGTTTCCAGGGCCCCCGCTTGGAGGCGGAACATGGTCTTTGCCAGCTGCGGATCCCTGCACTGATGCAAGCAGTCAGCTATGAATCTGTGGCTGCTGTTAGCTCATTCGCTGTACTGACGAAGAAGGAGAAGAAGAAAAAGAAAAAGAAGAAGAAAAAAAAACAGCAACAGCAACCCGGTCCTTTTATCCAGCGAGACAAGCACTCTTATTGCTACGCCACTCAGATGATCCCCGACATAAGAGATGGGTAAACCTTCCTCTGACAATTTGGTTCTGAGTGAAAGAAAAAAGCAATCCAAAATGTTAATATTGATAATTAAAGAAGGTGCAGCTTTGCCGCTAACCAGGTAATCAATATCTGGTTCATGGAAAATTGATGGTTAATTATACATGAATGCATATTTAAATTGTAAGTACCTATACACACAAGGCATACGTTAGGTTCCAATGAGCACAAACTGAGGTCGCAGTAACCTTCCAAGCAAAAAGTTTAAGTAAAGAGGGTAATGTGAAAGGCATTTTGATAGAAAACACAGCTGCAAGAGCTCGTGCGCGCATGAATGCAGACTTACTGTGATATGACCAGTTGCAATGGTGGACGTATTCTTCATATGGCGTGAACAGAAGACAAGAACAACAATGTGAGTACAGTAAGTACAAAAACACATAAACTGACTCGGCAGTTAAGTGTACACACAATTTAAGATTGGCAACTCAGCCATGGGTACAATCACCATAAAATCCAGAGCATATACTAGAGAATTGTCCCTTATATGATATTCTGACCCATATAAATAACATAAAAATATAAACTTATGGACATGTATGAGAACTAAAAAAGACAGTGAAGTTTATACAAGAGACGAGGGATCAAGCTGATGAGCAGCGCATGAGCTGCAGTGGTCAGCGACGCATAGCTGACTGCTAGCGTCAGGACCAGCGAACCAAAGCTGCCAAGGCCCTTCTACACCTCCATGCGGTGATCCCGGATAACAGGCTGCAGTAGGGCAGACTGGCTAAGCAGAAGGAATCGAAGAGGGAATGCTCACCCGGTACTAAAAAAAATGGTTGCTGAAGTCGGATGTGTTGGACCAAAAGGTGCAAATATCGCAGTCAAGCTGTAAACTACGACACAACGCATTCCGTTCTCTGGACTACATTCTGCTACTTAAGCCCTATCAGTGTTTGGTAGTGGGAGATTGAGAATGAACGAAGCCATGCCAAGCCATACAAGAGACAATATTGCAGATATAGCCAATATATTTTCAAGCAAATAAAAGAATATAACTGTTGCAGGTGTATCTCTCTCTCTCGCTCTCTCTCTCTCTCTCTCTCTCTCTCTCTCTGTGTGTGTGTGTCTCACTCTCCTTCTCCGTTCTTTTTTTTCTGCGTTCAAGCTTTTCTTGGTCATGCTAAATCTGTTGTCTAGTAGCTAGGACGCAGTCCACAGTTCTCACAAAATCCAGGTCTCTCTCGCTCTCTTTCTCTCTCTCTCTCTCTCTCTCTCTCTCTCTCTCACTACCACGATATCCATTTCTGTCAAAAAGAGAACACATGAACATAATGAATTATTCAAGTTCAAATTATGTTAAGCATACAGCTGTTATTTAAGAAGCATATATTGGCTAAATGTCCTTGGAATCTTGAGCTTCGGTGAAACCAAACCAATCAGACGACACAACAGATGGTTGAAGGCCAACGGAGGCATTTGGTGGTTCACAATTTATTGTCGTTTGTCGCTAGTCTGTCACCTCCATTGAGGAGAATCGATTCCCATGATAGTCATACTCCTCTCACCTACTAACCATCGCTTTATATAAATATACAGTTCTCTCTCTCTCTCTCTCTCTCTCTCTCTCTTTCTCTCTCTCTCTCCTTCACTCTGTTTTTATTAATCAGCGACTTTCATTATTCTCATACCTTTCCCTTATCTCCCATTTATTTTTCATTCAATCGTAAAGCCTTTCTTGTCTCGAAATGTTTTATTTCGGCACTTTGTTACCTTCAATAGATGTGCATAGATTGATTTGTTTGAAATTTCTATCACCTCTATGTCCCCACCTCCACGCCCTCCTCTTTTCCCTCAAATATTAATGCAGAGCACTTTCCTTCGGTGTCTTTTCTTCCCGTCGTTCATTCTCAGTACTGATTATATCACTCTATACCTTGTCTCTCCTTCCTGACTATCCTTTCCATCTGGTCTCATTCTCTGATGTATCTGGATTATGTGGTCTCCCTATTGGTCCATACGAAATATACGGTCTCAATTTTGGTCCATGTTAAGTATATAGTCTCCATTTTGGTCCAAATGAGGTATATTGTCGCTATCTTGGTCCATATAAACTATATTGTTTCTATTTTGGTTCAAATAAAGTACATGTCTCAATTTTCTTCCATATAAAGTATATTGTCTTTATTTTGGTCCATATATAGTATATTGTCTCAATTTTGGCACATATAACTTATATTCGTACATGACGACAATGCCCACATTCTTTGTGCGTTCTTGTGTTCTTAACGAACTAGCTTTGTCGCGTGATCCAGCTTACCTATTACATAACTACTTCCGGAGACTCAAATCTTGGCAGCCTTTGTTGTCTTAGTCTCTAAATTCTCTCTCCTTTTTCCCATTTCTCCGCCTTTCTTTCATCCCCGCTCATCAGACATTCGTGTTTATATTTACTTAATCATCCGACCACTAAGAGCGCCATTGAAAGCTACACGTGCCTACAACAAAAGATCGACAAATCAAATATCAGCTAGAACAAAGATGGCGTTTACTTAATAGTCTCAAACCAAATGACGCGCAAGCGGAAGCGTCCTCTCTAAGCGTGCAACATTAACTAATTAATTCGGAGGTCGTTGACAGGTTCCTCATTAGCGTACATATTGGCTGAGGCAATACCAAAATCCGACTCCCTAATTTGTGGTTAGGTCCCGTTCATAGATTTGTGAACGTCAGTCAGTCAGTGATATAGATGTCGGCCGTACATGATACTTGGACTTCTCCATTTTGGACACCGGCGCGTTGTGTTTTATTCTCATTCTGTGCGTACATTATTCTCACCCGTGTGATAAGATGTTATATTAATATCATGTACAGTTTAAAAAAAATAAATACAACAGATTGATCATTTAATTATAATACATGCAGTCATTATTTACAATATATATATATATATATATATATATATATATATATATATATATATATACACACACACACACACACACACACACGCACGCACGCACGCACGCACGCACGCACGCACTTAAGAAAGGTTAATGTTTAATGAATAACAAAAATATTTGTGTTTTTAGTTGCGTTTTTTAGATCCAAATAGTTTAAAATATAAAACCCCGAGCGGAGTTCGAACCACTCAAACCATCCCCATATCTAAGTTGCTGTGTGTACCCTAAACGGACCTGGGGCTGCAGTTAGCGCAGTCTTGTGTTACTGAACGAAAGATGTATTATTTTGCCAGAAGCTTCATGCATAATTATAGTGGTTGGGTATCAATTGGGAGTTAATCGGCCTTGACAGACGTGGTAGTTAATAATTACAGTGTGAATTTCAATGGACAGAAAAATCGAAGTCTTTCATAGGAAGTTAAGAGCGTGTCAACAGCGGTACTGACTAGATTGATTTGGTGAGTCAGTCCTTATCTTCTTCGTTCATGAGATCAAGGTTTCAGTGTCTTTTATAAAGGACACCGTTGTTGGTAAGGCTGTTTTATCTCCATATAGCTGTTGTCTCATATCTGTCTCGCGAGACCAGTATTGTTCTCTCTCTCTTCCTGCGTCAGCTTGCAGCTTTGTAGGATGTGTTCCACGTTCTTGCTATGCTCTCCAAATGGACACCTGTCATCTGCTCCAATTCCATTTTGTTGTAAAGATGTCTCTTGAGTTTCTTAGGCCATGCTCTCAGCCTGAAGATAGCAACTGTCCTTATGATATTCATCTTTTAGAAGAGTCATTGACGCAGCTGTTGATGTATATGTGACCTATACACCACCAAATCCGGGCATGTTAAATTAATTTGATTTTGTTTATCCACACGACTTTTTTTGATTCACTTGACTTTGTTGCTCCACTTGACCTCTGTTGATCCACTTGACTTTGTTGTTCTACTTGATTTTGTTTGTCTACTCAGTACCGCATGCATTAGTCAGTGCCACCTATCTTCAATTTATTGAATAGGTGGTACCTCAGTCTATTGTGGCCAGTGCGAAGTCTGAAGACCACGACCTGCTCTCTTCTGTTCAACTGGTAATAGGCATCATTTTTTGTGTAGCCAGTATGTTCTGTTTCCCAATTGGTCATGTATCTAGCTCTAATAAGCCTTTTGGACTCTTCGTATGTCACACTAGGATCTGGTTGTGGTAGTGTTGCACCTTCTTTTGCCAGTCTTTCTGCCTCCTCGTTGCCTTGGATGTTACAGTGGGATGGAACCCACTGTACCACTACTCTTTTTGGTGCGGACTGCTGGCATAGTTGACAGAGTACTGCTCTTAAATCATTAAGTTCAGTATTTTTCTGGCTTTTTAGTGCTGTGACTACGGGCAGGGCATCTGTAAACAGGACTATTTGGCTTTCATTTCTTTTGCATGTCACCATTTCTTCTACTGCAGCCCTCAGTGTCTCTGCCTCCGCTCTGAAATTGCTTGAGTATTTTCCAGTTGCCACTGATAGTGTTGTTTTTCTACCATTTGGTAGGCTCAGGAATACCCCTGTCCCTCCGTTCTGTGTTGTGTTTGTTACAAAGCCGTCGGTGTATGCATGGGTCCAGTCCATGCTTGGGTAGTTTTTCGTTATGTACCTCAGGGTTATGTCTCTTCTTTCTTTTTCAGTCTGGCTGTTCTTGTTTCCAATACCTGGTATATTTTCTACCACCTCTGGAAATATATGCTGCCTCCAGGTAGGTTTGCGTACAGTAAGGATGGGCTTTGGTGTTGTTAATGCGTTCATAGAGTCTTCGCTCATCTTTGCTATGGCTATATCTGCAAAGTTTCTCCGCTTTAGTTTCCCATTTCCAAAATTATTTAGTATCTGATGCATTGGATGGTCTGTCAGTCTTCTGAGTTTCTCTGCTTGCTGCTGGGCACTGCAGTCTCTTCTGTCATTCATGGATTGCAGATTTGTAATCTATTCCAGTTCTACAATTGCGTTGCTCCATTTGACTTTTGTTGATTCACTGGAATTTGTTGATCTATTAGACTTTTCTTGACCTATTTGACTCTTGATCTGCTTAACTTTGTTGCTTCAATTGACTTTATTGATCCACTTTTCTTTTGTTGATTCACTTAACTTTGTTGATCTACTTGACATTTGTTGATCCATTTGACTTTTGTTGATTTACTTGACTTTTGTCGATCTACTTTTGTTGATCTACTTTTGTTGAACTTCTTGCCATTTGTTGATCTACTTTTGTTGATCTACTTCACTTTTGTTGATCTACTTCACTTTTGTTGATCTACTTTTGTTGATCTACTTGATTTTTGTTGATCTATTTGAAATTTATAGACCTACTTTTGTTGATCTGCATTTTGTTGATTTACTTTTGTTGTTCTATTTGACATTTATTGATCTACTTTTGTTGATCTGCTTGTCTTTTGTTGATCTATTTGACTTTTGTTGATTTACTTGACTTTTGTTGATGCATTATGATTGTGAAACAGACGCTTCACCCCTAGGTCACACAGGTTGTAATAGCGTAAACACCGTAGCTTCCGTGGCGGCTCCGAAATTGTCTCATTAGAAGCAAATTTATAGCTGGGTCGACTGGAAGAAGCGGTCCCACAATGAAAAAATTACTATTTCCAGGTCTGTCAAACTAGGTCAAACTGAGCACGACGTGATTAGAACTAGGTAGGTTGGGATCGCAAGCCAGAGCTCATAACACATAGGCCACCGAATCTCCTCGTAGACACAGAATATCTGTTATTTATTAGGTGACATTTGATTAGTCGGCGACACTTAGTCTGGTCTGTCATATACGTGTGTGGGTGTGTATGTGTGTATGTATATATGTGCCTGCCCTTTCGGGCCTGCCTGCGATCGTCCGTCCGTGCGTGCGTACGTGCGAACGTAGGGATCATGTAGTTATTATTAAAGTACATAATGATTGTCCTTTAGATGATTCTCTCAGGATTGTTGCATGTGCAAGATAGTAATTGTGTAGAACACGTACATACATCATCATGTAGCATGTCCTTTGTAGAACGTCGCTCCCATCATAGTCTGTCTGAAAGAAACTCGTTCACTTGCCAAAACACCAGCTTCCGCCACTGTCATACTCAGGCATTCCTAGATATCTTGGTGCCATTGTCTTCTTGGTCTACCCCTTCCTCTTTTGACTGGCACCATACCTTCCATCACCGTTCTCTCAAGACCGTTGTGTCTCTTGATGTGACCAAAGTATTTGCATTTTCTAGCCAAAATGGAATTGATAAACCAGTTCTCCTCTATGCTCAACTCTTGCCGAATGTCTACATTTGTTCTTTTCTCTGTCCAGGGTATTCTGAGGATCTTTCTGTAACATTTTGACTCGAAGGATTCGATTCTTTGTCTAGAAGTTTTGGTAATCGTCCATGCTTCACAGCCATAAGCTGCCACAGGAAAAACACTGGCTCTCAAGACTTTTACTTTTATCGTTTTGTTGGTGCCCTGCCATAATTTCTTCAGGCTGTTCAGTCGTACATACAATTGTTAGAATATATCATGCAGGAAAAAGGGGAAGGTTTTACGCATGCCTGCATCACATACAATGTCAGGTAACCATAGGGATCAAGATGCTGAGCAGTGCACGAGCTGCAGTGGTCAGCGACCTAAGCTGACTTCAGGGCAAGCGCAAGCAAACCAGAGCTGACAAGATCCTTCTACAACACCACGCGGTGGTTCTGGATAACAGGCTGCAACAGAGCAGACTGGCTAAGAAGAAGGGAAGGCTTACCAGGTACTAAAAATGCCTGTTAAATTCGGATGTGTCGGACTGAAAGGTGCAAATATCGCAGCCAAGCTGTAAACTACGACAGAACGCATTCCGTTCTCCTGACATCGGCCTGTTATTTGCAAAGTCTTTTTCGGGACTTGATAGAGGGAGATTGAGATCGACAGAAGAATAAAATAACCATTGAGTCAGCTAATACGTGATAATCGAAACTACTTCTTTGATGCCTTCAACTCCTTTCATGACAGATTATTTTCATTAAAGCAAATTCACCCTTTGAAATACCCGAGAACCCTAATAACATCAAATGTAACATGTAGCGTCTAGATTAAAACTAAATGTGCTTAGAAAAGGCAGTTTTCCAGAGAACAAATAACACTATTCGAAACGAACATTTGACAATGGAAGTGTGCGATATTTATGATGTCTTATGTCGAACCAGTCATGTTATATAGGTATGGATCATGGATAATCAGGAAAAAATAGTAGATGGATGGAAGTCATGGAGATGTAGTTTGTGAGAAGGATGTTACAAATTTATTGGACAGCCACAAAAAGTCTTAAGGATGTACCGAGGAAGGCTCGTGCGTATTGCACACATCAGAAGAAAGACAACTTATTACACACAGGTGCAAGCAAAGCTAATGCAACCCGCCATGTGACACCCTTTTCAGGGCGTACAAAAAAGTAGACTTACTTATCGTGGGTGTTCAAATACAATCATCACGTTCATCACAAGAAAGACAACATATTACACACATCACAACAAAGACAACATATTACACACATCAGAACAAAGACAACTTATTACACACATCAGAACAAAGTCAACTTATTACACACATAAGAACAAAGACAACTTATTACACACATCAGAACAAAGACAACATATTAACACATCAGAACAAAGACAACTTATTACACACAGCAGAACATAGCAATCAATTTGTGTGTGGCGTGATATGAGAAGATGCATATGAAAGCGTGGGCAATGTAATGTAGACCAAACTTGCTGAGCGAAGAGACAGAGGACAACAACGAGGAAAACGCTTACATGCTTTTCATTATGGCACAAAACAAGGTCAAGGTTAAAACTAATCAACAATACTGATGACAGGAGTCCAATGAAGATCGACAGACAGCATGGTTCACTGTGATAGTGATCCTGAGTTATGTATTACTCCTGGTCGTGCTACTGCGCGACACGTCTGCGCAATCGGTGCACTTGCTAGAATATTTATCCATAAATCTTATCCGTGTTTAATCGTCTGTATAGACAGACCGCTCCACCGACTAGTGACTCAAGCTGTACTTCAAGCTCCCAATTACTGGTACGACCCTAGCATACTTCTAGCGCATAATTCTTGTCGCGTGTGATCCAACCATTTCCCGATGTTGTCAACAGCACTTTCATCTTCGGACCACACGTCTGTCAGACACTTCACTGCCAACAATGCCGATATTAACCTGCTAATTCAGCATCTGTTAACACTTAGAACTTCTCAGATAGCAAATCCACATCCCATCTACTTGTTCATACTGTCTTCTGATCCCCCCACCCCCTCCCCACCCCCAAGAAGCATTTGGCCAACATTATCGTTATCACCCTAAAAGATGCCTGCGCCAAAACAATCTGTCCATTCTTGCAACGGTCGATTTTGTAGTAATGTGTTTAACGTGACGATATTGCTAATTCCATGCACACCACTCTTTCGAAGCATTTTGTAACATACTTGAAGGATTCTTGTATTGTACCTCTCCTTCTGCTTCCACTCCTTCGATCGTAATGAAAATGGGGTTTTATTGCCTTCTATCATTAGTTTACAGCGACGCTGCGATGTGTGCCCTTTTGGCCTAACACATCCAGATTTATCAGTGCACTTTGGGGACTGGATTTGCTGTCGCTCTTAATTCATTTGGTGCAGTCTGTTTCCAGAACCGCCACATAGCGTCCTGAACTGCTAAGATTCGCTGACCCAAACGTAGAAAGAAAACTATGAGTCGCTGGCTGCTGTCAGCTATGAGCCGATGGCTATTGTCAACTAAGAGTCTCTGGCTATTGTCAGCTATGAGCCGCTGGCTATTGTCAGCTATGAATCTCTGGCTAATGTCAGCTATGAGCCGCTGGCTATTGTCAGCTATGAGTCTCTGGCTAATATCAGCTATGAGCTATTGGCTATTGTCAGCTATGAGTCTCTGGCTAATGTCAGTTATGAGTCGCTGGCTGTTGTCAGCTAAGAATCACTGAGGACTGTTATCAGCTATGAGCCGCTGGCTATTGTCAGCTATGAGTCTCTGGCTAATGTCAACTAAAATTCTCTGGCTAATGTCAACTATAATTCTCTGACTGCTATCAGCTGTGAGTCGCTGGCTAATGTCAGCTATGAGTCTCTGGTTAATGTCAGCTATGAATCACTGACTGTTATCAGCTATGAGTCGCTGGCTGCGATAACCTCATTTACTGCATTTTCCGCCTCGTTCAGTTTTTTTTTCCACACCATTACTACACTTAGTCTCCTTTAGGAATCCTGCGCCATAGCGCCTTGCGTGCTTTTGCAGTAGTGTTTTCTGAAGTAATTTGTCTTACACGATGAGATCGTTAGTCCCATGCACAGCTCTCTTAAGTTGCCATTTACAACATGTATGCATGGGCATTGTGCCTATTCCTTGCATCCCTGAAAGGGACCCCGGGATCTACTCGAAGACTAGAAAAGCAATATTTTTTCCTCCCCGTGATCCATATGGGCGACCCCCTATTTGAGCTCGCTACAAATGACCGTTTCTATTTTTGTTAAAGATGACCATGCACCGTGATTAAATCTACCGAGTTGTTGAGGCGTTCTAAATGTTGATTATACTTCAGGCAGTTCCCAGGTCATGTACTTCAACTAAGGCGTCATTCGCCTATTGCTGGCGCAAACTAGTCACGTAATCGTTCCCCTCTCTCTATCTCACTCTCTCTCTCTCTCTCTATCTCTCTCTCTCTCTTGTTTATTTCGCAAACGTTTTCCATCATCTGTCGTTCTCAGATATACCCTGTTGGCGATCCATCTTTGTGTTTCTGTCCATGTCTTTCCAATTGTCCTTGTCATTATTCACACTATGGTGAGATCAGATTTGTGTCCTGGTATCTGTAGCGGAAATCTTCACAAAGAATGTAAATTAATCTTCTGTTTCCACATTCGTCTCTTTGTTTCTGTATTATACTTTTGGTATTTTTGTCTTTTCATGATCAAATTTAAAGAAAAGATACCATTCTCGACAACAACTCTTTGCAGAAAGAACAATTATGATGGTTGCTATTAAAATGAATTAAGATTAGTACTGTTCTTTCCATTTCTCTTGCTTGACTCATTTCTTCCAGTTTTCCTTGTAATGTAGAACTGAAACAATGGCTGCTCCCTGAGTTCCATAATCAGCTTTTTTATTTAGCCCCGCCCATGAGGCGTGGCTTGCTTTGGCTTACTTTTCAACTGTTTTTGGCGAGGTAATCTTTTGCCTCTCCACTCTTCCCGTTTTCTTGTGGTGACTCAGATTTGGTCTGGTTGAATTATTGGTTTTCTTAGCTGCGTATAAATAATGATGACGCCATGACATGTGATGATCCATATAATTAATGATGACACCATGACATTTGATGCTCCTATAAATAATGATGACGCCATGACATTTGATGCTCCATATAATTAATGATGACGCCATGACATTTGATGCTCCATATAAATAATGATGACGCCATGACATTTGATGCTCCATATAAATAATGATAACGCCATGACATTTGATGCTCCATATAATTAATGATGACGCCATGACATTTGATGCTCCATATAAATAATGATGACGCCATGACATGTGATGATCCATATAAATAATGATGACGCCATGACATTTGATGCTACATATAAATAATGGTGACGTTTGATGATCCATATAAATAACAATAACGCCACGACGTTTTATCTAAATATTATATTTCAACGAATATGTTCTGCTAGAATTGTCTAAATGTTCTATGTGTTTCTCATAAATATTTCTCTGTCTGTCTGCCTCTGTCCGTCTGTCTGTCCGTCCATCGTCCGCCTGTCTGTTTGTCTGTCTAATTTCGTTTGTTGCCCACGTTAAATATGCAAGGATGATATGTGTGAAAGAGAACAGCGTATCCTGCACTTCCTAATCGTTTCATGTGCTTTAGCAAGATAAGCACAACGTCTGACACTGGGTGGGAAATAGTTGGCAGGAGTATGTTGTTTAGCGGCAGTTGATTCATGACCACGGATCTCTATGCAGGTGCTACATCAACAGCCAATGGAAGTTCCGGTTAGGTATGACGTTCTAGAATGTACTAGTGCACGTGAGGCATATGATCATTGGATAAGGATGGAAAGGCAGGGTGGGGGGGGGGGGAGGGTGATAGATATAGATTGTGGGGGAGTGATAGATGTGGATTAGGGGAGGAGGGGGAATAGAGAGTGATAGATGTGGATTGTAGGGGGGGGGGGAGAGGGTGATAGATGTGGATTGTGGGGGGGGGGCGGTGATAGATGTGGATTGTGGGGGGGGGGGGGTGATATATGTAGATTGTCGGGGGGGGGGGAAGAGAGAGTGATAGCTGTGCATTGTGGGGAGGGGGTGATATATGTGGATTGTAGGGTGAGGGTGATAGATATGGATTGTGGGAGGAAGGGGGATAGATGTGGATTGTGGGGGGAATAGATGTGGATAGTGGGGGGAATAGATGTAGATTTGTGCGGGTGGCGGGGTGTGATAGATGTGGATTGTGGGGGAATAGATGTGGATTGTAGGGGGAATAGATGTGGATTGTGGGGGGGGGGGTGATAGATGTGGATTGTGGCAGGAGGGGTGATAGATGTGGATTGGGGGGGGGGGGTGATATATGTGGATTGGGGGGGGATGATAGATGTGGAATGGTGGGGGCGATATATGTGGATTGGGGGGGGGGGTGATAGATGTGGATTGGGAATGATAGATGTGGATTGGGGGGGGGGGGTGATAGATGTGGATTGTGGGAGGAGGGGTGATAGATGTGGATTGAGGGAGGGGGAGGGTGACAGATGTGGATTGGGAGGGGGGGGCGGGTAGAGGAATAGTGAAGTAACGATAACCACCGGATGTATCTAAGTATGAGCTGTAAGGCTTAGCTCCCGATGCCCACAATTGTTATTATGTATTGCCTATACTATCGTGCCCTATTTGTGTTTAACGTTTGAGCAATACCAATATTTGTTTATTTTGTGGATACTTGGGACCGTTCAATCAAATCAAATCAAAGCCCATTGCTCCTTTCGGTGCTAAGTATATTGACCACATCTTCCGAGCATGCACGAACATGTGTTACTATTTCTGCCTCTCTCCAGATGTAATCATTTAATCGTAGTTCCCTCACACATACTTTTTTCCCAGTATATTTAGGTCTACCTCTCTTTCTGCTCCCTTGATGGTTCAATGTAAGATCCTGCTTAGCTATGTTGGAATTTGCCTTCATTAGTGTATGTCCCATCCATCTCAATTTCTTTCTCTTAATTTGTTGTTCCAATGGCTGTTATTGGTTCCTTTCCCACATGTTTTAATTCCTCACCATATCCTGCCACTTTTTGGCCCATTATTCTTCGTATTCGTCTGTTAGGTCAGGCCAGGTGATCCCGTAACAGGTGAGGTCGTTGGGGCACACATGAAGACATCCTCACAACGCCACGCCACCCTTCTCTGTCAGATGCCGCTGCCTGTGACTCTTCTCATCGGAGATTGGTCCATTATTTTATGTTGTCCTCCCATTTTTTTTTGGAACGCCTCTTCGTCGTCTGCCATGCACCTTTCCGTGGAGTATTGTATTTGCAAAACCATTTGATCTCGATATGAGACCGTACCAAGTGAGTTTCCTTCTTTTGACAGTTGCCAAGAGGTCTTCGAAAGGCCCAATTGCTGTTGTAATTCTATCTCCTATTTCCTCATTTGTAACTCGATCTTTTTACGTGACGTTTAAAAGTCTTCGGAAACATCTCATCTCCAAGTCCTGTATTCTTCGTTGAAGGTCAGCTGTAACTGTCCATGTCTCACAAGCATAGAGGGATATTGACAGGACCAGTGGACGCATTAATCTGATTTTCGTGCATAGTGCTAACCGTTTATCTTGTTAGATTTTGTTAAGCCGTGCAAGCGCCACTATTGTCTGTGCTATTCTGGTCAACACTTCACAGTTTGGTCCTTCATCACTGACAATCGACCAAAGGTATTTGAAACGGTCAACCACTTCGAGTTCCTGACCGTTAGCTTTTATCCTGCTGTTGAAGACCTCGGCGTTGTTGGTCATTAATTTCTGTTAACGAAAGACAAAGTATATCGCCTTGGTCGTTCTCTATCTCATGTACAGCAGCACTGACTTAACACTAGCGTTGATATCTTTCTCTGACCTCCACTGTTCTTCTTCTTCTTCTTCTGCGTACACAGTCAGACAGTAACCATTATTTTCTCGAAAAAAGCGGCGGTCATCCTGAGACTCTCGCCACTACCATAGAGCTTGTCTTGCAGTTCCACTGGCAATGGCCACATCTGCTCTCTCTGATCCTCGTATGTCGGGCAGTTCTGCAGCAGATGTTCAGTGGTCATTTTACCAGTACCGCACGGGCATTCGTCGGTACACCCTATCTTCAATTTGTTGAATAGGTGGTACCTCAGTCTGTTGTGGCCAGTGCGAAGTCTGAAGACAACGACCTGCTCTCTTCGGTTCAACTGGTAATAGGCATCGTTTTTGGTGTAACCAGTATGTTCGGTTTCCCATTTGGTCATGTACCTGGCTTTGATAAGCCGTTTTGACTCTTCGTACCCTCCACTGTTCAACAAATTATTTATTTTTCACTCACCATTTTCAAAGTAGATGTCATATTACGTAATTCTCATATATTTAATTGATATTCCTAACTCGAAAGCGAGGAGAGCTCTCAAGTCAACATACAATGGCGCGTCCGAATGAAGATAGTGTCATTGTCTCTTTACCTACTTTTTTGGGAGAGGATGGCACGCCCACTGATTCGGAGACCGCGTACTTGTTGCTGCCATGGGTACAGTTATAGCGATCCGCTGTTAAAAAAACAAAACGATTGTTACTAGCTGGTACGAATTGACGCAGGGTCGTCAAAGGCTGTATTCTGTAGCGATGATGCGGCATTACACATATTACATGTGATTTCCAGGCTCTATTTATTGTCACATTACATAGAAACCCGGTTACTTGCGTGTCTTTTCCCTGCATCCCGTTTGGGGTTTTCTAATAGTTGCCCATCGCATGCCAATCAGCCATTTGTTGTGATATGTTTTCACATATTGCTGTGAAGGTCTGCCCTAGCACTGCACGTCCCATCACACGAGGGACGGGAAGGGAGACCTGGTCGGACACAACATACTGAGAGGACATGTTAGTCAGAGTTAGGCACAATATACTGATAGGAGATGTTAGTCAGGGTCAGGCACAATATATTGATAGGACATATTAGTCAGGATCAGCCACAATATGCTGATAGGACATGTTAGTCATTTCTTACGAGCAGTCGCCCTTTTTGTAAATTCTGGAGCCCAGATATTCAAAATGCGTGACCTGATCTATTTCCTCACCACCCACTGTAAATTTATGTTGACATTGTGTTTTGTCGGTGGTCATTATCTTGTTTTGTTTATGTTCATAAACAGGTTTCGGCTTGGCTTGGCTTCGTTCGTTCTCAATCTCTCGCTACCAAACCCTTAAAAGGGCTTAAGTAGCAGAATGTAGTCCAGAGAACGGAATGCGTTGTATCATAGTTTACAGCTTGATTGCGATATTTGCACCTTTCGGTCCAACACATCCATATCCGACTTCGGCAAGCGTTTTTGGAGTATTTTATTAGCATTCGCTCTTCGATTCCTTCTCCTTAGCCATTCTACCCTGCTGCAGCCTGTTATCCAGGATCACCTCGTGGAGGTGTAGAAGGGTCCTGGCAGCTCTGCTTCGCTGACCCTGACGCTAGCAGTCAGCTATGGATCGTTGACCACAGCAGCTCATGCGCTTCTCAGCATCTTCATAAACAGGTTTTTGATTATTTACTACTGTTTCCCACCCCCCCCCCCCACACACACAATTCCAGTTGTAAATATTTGTAAGTTGTCAGTATTCATAAGTTGTAAATATTCATAAGTTGTAAATATTCATTAAGTAGTAAATATTTGTCAAGTGTTAAATATTCGTTAAGTAATAAAATATTCGCAAGTTGTAAATATTCGTAAGCTGTAAATATTCATCAGTTGTAAATATTCATAAGTGGTTAAATATTGGTTAGATGGTAAATATTTGGTAAGGTGTAAATATTAATAAATTGTAAATATTCATAAGTTGTAAATATTCATAAGTTGTAAATATTCATAAGTTGTAAATATTCATAAGTTGTAAATATTCATAAAGATGTCAATGAATTATGACAAATGTGTATAGTGCCTGTAAATAGTTCCTACGTGGTCGAAACTGTGTAGTTGTGTATGCATCGAAACCGAATTGTTATGGTTGAGAATGCAGTATATGTACATTGATTTAGTGATATATAGACGTGTGACTGGCGTGTGCTCGTGTCATAGATGTGGCCACGTCATGTGCAAAAGAGTATGGCCTTTTAGTTCGCGTTTTTATGTTTCTTTCAGTTGTGTAAATGGCTTAGCAACAATAGTAAGTGCCTTTCGAGAGAACGTAGAATGTTGACTTAACATTTCAGCGTTTAGCTGAAGTTCAGCAAGCCAGACTAACCATGCAAAGCCATGTTTTCGGCAGGGCGGCCCGACCTTATTCTGGTTAACGACACTGGAAGTAGGAAACTGAACATTTAACCATTTTCAATTATACATTTACATTCGAGCACAGGCTAGTGTCTTGTTTTCGTTTTGCGTGCATGGAGAGAACATATAAACAGTTTAAGTTTGTCAACTATATGAGAGGAGCAAAATGACAGCATGGCTCTCTTCAGTCCAGACGGATAAATGGTACAGTGGCGAGAGAATTGTGTGTCCGCCGGCCAAGATTATGAGAGACATAGCTGTCATTATTTGAGATTCAAAGAAGAAGAAGAATGTTATTCTAGACTTGTACTTCCAGATTTATGGACAGAAACCGACGATCTGTACCATAAAAAGCAAGTATTCCTACAGAAGTATGTTTAATCATGAAACTGAAACAAGGCTCGACGGATTCCTACCTCAGGCTAATGTATGGATTTCAAATCATCTGCTCGGTATTTGTACTACTCCTGGCTCCAGCTGGTAAGTAAGGCTATTTTGTTTAATACAAATGTTTTAAAATGTCTTATTTACTTATAGTAGGCTGCGTGGCCTAGGAGTGAACCGTTCGTTTCACAATCCCAAGGTTCGAATTACGCTCGTGTCCAGTTTTTCAGATACGTTTTGTTTCCGCTCCTCCACTTACGGAAAGAAATGGCAACTTCTCCTACTGCACAATTTGCCAAGACACCTATAAAAGCCAAATAAGTTGACAGTTGTAACAAGCGACGTTCTGCAAAGGACATGCTACTTACTGTTACTATTTACTTATTCTTCTCTTCGTTTTGTTTCATGCTGTGGAACTCTTTGTAACTGTGTTTTGTACCTAACTGTCCAGTGCATCTGATATCAGCATGTAATTTAAATAGTCAGTTCAGGCTGGGAGTGGTGCCACGAACATCTTCACTTCGTCTCCATTTAAGTAAGGGTATGACTAGATAAATGTTCAGTGGTTTTTCACAGCGTCAAGACTGAACAGTCCATGCTCAGATTCTTAAGTCCGTGTTCAGATCATCATGTCCCTACTAGGATCCTCCTGTCCGTTCTCAGACCCTCATGTCCTTTCTCAGATCCACCTGTCCGTTCTCAGATTCACCTGTCCGTTCTCAGATCCTCCTGTCCGTTCTCAGATCCTCCTATCCATTCTCAGATCCTCATATCCGTTCTCAGATTCACCTGTCCGTTCTCAGATCCTCCTATCCATTCTCAGATCCTCCTGTCCGTTCTCAGATCCTCCTGTCCGTCCTCCTGTCCGTTCTCAGATCCTCCTGTCCGTTCTCAGATCCTTTTGTCCGTTCTCAGATTATCCTGTCCGTGCGGGTCACATGGAAAAAAGGATTAGCCCCACCGAAGCCTACCTTCCAATAATTTTGTAAAAGGTGACTAATCGATCATGTTGTAAAAGGCCACTGATCGATAAGGTTGTAAAAGGTCACTGATCGATAAGGCTGTAAAAGGTCACTGATCGATAAGGTTGTAAAAGGTCACTGGTCGATAATGTAGTGAAAGGCCATTAATCGATCATATTGTTAAAGGTCACTCATCGATCATGTTGTAAAAGGTCACTGATCTTCTTCTTCTTCTTCTTCTTCTTCTTCTTCTTCGTTCATTCTAAATATCCCACTACCAAACCCTGAAAGGGCTTAAGTAGCAGAATGTAGTCCAGAGAACGGAATGCGTTGTGTCGTAGTTTACAGCTTGGCTGCGATATTTGCATCTTTCATCTAAACGGGTAAGGCATGTCAGCGAGGAAATTTACTGCTCAACCCCACATGAAAAATATGTCATCGAAAAAGAGTTCCGATAACTCTACAAAGGAAGGCATGTCAGGAATCAGTCACACATCACAAGGAAGACATGTCAAGATCCAGTCACTCTCAGAAGGAAGACATGTCAGGAATCAGTTAACCGCACAAGGATACTTTGCCAGGAACCAGTCACTCCCACAAGGAAGGCATGCCAGGAACCAGTCACTTCGACAAGGCATACATGCCAGGGACAAGTCACTTCCACAATGAAGACATGTCAGGAACCAGTCACTTCGACAAGGCATACATGTCAGGAACCAGTCATCCCCACAAGTAAGACATGTCAAGAACCAGTCAACCCCACAAGGAGGACATGTCAGGAACCAGTCACCCTCACAAAGAAAACATGCCAGGAACCAGTCAACCCCACAAGGAAGACATGTCAGGAACCAGTCACTCCCACAAGCTAGACATGTCAGGAACCAGTCACGCGCACAAGTTAGACATGTCAGGACCCAGTCGCCGCCACAATGAAGATATGTTAGGAACCAGTCACTCCCACAAGTTATACATGCCAGGAACCAGTCACGCGCACAAGTTAGACATGCCAGGAACCAGTCACGCGCACAAGTTAGACATGTCAGGAACCAGTCACCCACACAAAGAAGACATGTCAGGAAGCAGTCGCCGCCACAGGGAGGACGTGTCAGCGAGAAAGGGAACCCTTCAACCTCCAGGTTATAGAACTTACGACTTGGTACATCCTCACCAATACTTCATCTCCGACGGCAGTGTCAGCTATGCAATTAGCTTCAGCTGTATTTGTTTTTGAAGTTATAGAAGCCTACTTATACGACATGTTGGCAATGTGTGCCGTGGCTGTTTATCGTTTCTTCACAGTAAAGGTAAATTTTGTATTCCCATAATTCATACTGTGTGAGTCTGTATGGTGTTTAAGGCTATTACGTCTTCATTACGTCTAAATGACACAACGCAACCAAAAACAACGTTAGTAGAGACCGACCAAACATATCTTGGTGGAGAACCGTAGAAGCAGAAACTATAAGTCATGAGCCATAGCTTTGATGCCATAAACATGAAAGATGGGTGCAGACTGAGCGAAGAGGAGTTAGTTTGTTGTTGCCTGAATGACGCTATCAAAAGTGTCTGTAACTGATTTCTTCTCGATCATTGATCATTGACTAAAGGAGAAATGAAATTATAATATTATTATATTTTAGTTACGTCACTCTCTGCTCGCTCCGATGTTCTAGTTACGTCACTCTCTGCTCGCCCAGATGTTCTAGTTACGTCGCTCTGTGTTTGTCCGATGTTCTAGTTACGTCACTCTCTGCTCGCCCCGATGGTCTAGTTACGTCACTCTCTGTTTGTCCGATGTTTTATTTACGTCACTCTCTGCTCGCCCCGATGTTTTAGTTACGTCACTCTCTGCTCGCCCCGATGTTCTAGTTACGTCACTCTCTGCTCGCCCAGATGTTCTAGTTACGTCGCTCTGTGTTTGTCCGATGTTTTATTTACGTTACTCTCTGCTCGCTCCGATGTTCTAGTTACGTCACTCTCTGCTCGCCCCGATGCTCTAGTTACGTCACTCTATGTTTGTCCAATGTTCTAGTTACGTCACTCTCTGCTCGCCCCGATGTTCTAGTTACGTCACTCTCTGTTTGTCCGATGCTCTAGTTACATACTTACTTGTCTATATTTTTTGCTGACTCATCTGGTAACGCTTTCTCTATCTCTCCCTATCTCATGGGTCTCTATCTTCCCTCCTCAGATTTTGAAGCACTATAGCTTCACCTGCACCTTTCCATCTCTTCTGACCTATGTATATATTTGGACTGCTAGCATTCCACTCTCGAGAGAGTGTATACCGCCGAGGGCAACGAAGACACTCTGCTCTCTAAAGACAAAAGTGTCATCACTTCAAGAGTTTGTGTTCCTACGTTGAGTGATTGTAAGGTTTGTGACCCTACAAGTAACAGAAACTGCATCCTCTAGAGAAGAACGATTTGCAGATGTCATACGGGGTTTGTAGACCACTTTGTGTCCTTACCCTGTGAAGTCTAGTGGGCTAATGAAGAACTCCTGTACAACCAGAACAATTCATATTTTTTATCAATAAATCCTGATCACACAGATACGTTACATTCACATTGAAGAAAAACATGCTGATCAGACTATTTTAGGGTTAGGTGAAACATGCTGATCAGACTATTTTAGGGTTAGGTGAAACATGCTGATCAGACTATTTTAGGGTTAGGTGAAACATGCTGATCAGACTAATTTAGGGTTAGGTGAAACATGCTGATCAGACTATTTTAGGGTTAGGTGAAACATGCTGATCAGACTATTTTAGGGTTAGGTGAAACATGCTGATCAGACTATTTTAGGGTTAGGTGAAACATGCTGATCAGACTATTTTAGGGTTAGGTGAAACATGCTGATCAGACTATTTTAGGGTTAGGTGAAACATGCTGATCAGACTATTTTAGGGTTAGGTGAAACATGCTGATCAGACTATTTTAGGGTTAGGTGAAACATGCTGATCAGACTATTTTAGGGTTAGGTGAAACATGCTGATCAGACTATTTTAGGGTTAGGTGAAACATGCTGATCAGACTATTTTAGGGTTAGGTGAAACATGCTGATCAGACTATTTTAGGGTCAGGTGAAACATGCTGATCAGACTATTTTAGGGTCAGGTGAAACATGCTGATCAGACTATGTTAGACAAGATCACGTGAAATATACTTATCAGACTATTTTAGTCAACATCAGCTGAAACATACTGATCATACTATGTTAGTCAAGGTCAGGTGAAACATTTTGATTTGCCAATGTTAGTCAGGATCAGGTGAAACCTGCTGGGCCAGGTGAAACATGCTGATCAAGGCTACCACACTACCAAGCAGTTCTTCCTTAGTACATGCTGTTCCATGGCAGTCTGCCTAACGAGGTTGGGATCGGCACTGCGACATCTGTAGTGGTAAGCTTACTTTATAACCTCACATTGCACTACAGTCAGAATGACCATGGTCCATCTTCTCAAGCACGCCTCCGGATGTGAGAAGAGTCACTGTAACCCGCCACCAAAGAAAGTACAAGTGGCCTTAGCAACAACAACATTCATAACTGAAACGATCGGAATGTTATTGAGAAGTATCGAATCAGCGAATCGTCGTAAAGTGCAGCTTTGTAAAAACGGGATTTGCTGGAAAATACTGGCAACGAAAACTGAACTAGTTCATTCCGTAGTGACTTTCAAACTATTTTACCATGTTACAGAGACGATATATGGACTTGAACTGCTGTCATATTTATATTTTAACGTTTTTCAATAAAAACATTTCCTGAATTTACACATTTATCTCGTACACTACTACCGGTAGTTTTTGCATTTAAAACATAAAGGTGTGTAGAAGTTAAATTATTCTGGAGTAAATGAGTTTCAATCGAAGGGATGAAAGGCATCTTTATTCCCAACATGGGAGGGAATAAAATACTCAAGGTTGTAGTACGTGAAATGAATATGAAACCAATAATTGACCTGAAATGCAAATTTGTGTAACGGACGATAATCGCTACGCTTTTGTACATCGTTACATGCAGAGTGCAATATTAGATCACAAGCACACATAGACGCTCCGGGCTTATAAAAACTACTTTATAGGAGGAATCGCTTTGAAAATGATCTTTTGATGAAGGTACATTATTAGACATCTCTAGCTAGATGTCTAATAAACTAGCAGTACGAGACATCTAATAAGCAAGCGGTACGATATTTAGCTCCAGATGAACAGAGTATACCACAGGGGTTCACTCTTTCTCGTGTCTGTCCTACATTTCACTCTAATCACTCTTTCAATAAAGGCGTATGGACACAGTGTTTATATATCTATGCGTTAGTAATTCATGCAAAACAGGAAGTAATTAAAGTGAATACCGCAGCATGACTGTGTTTACGTAGAGTCTTTATTGAATAGCATCAAAAACACGCTGATTGTCAAACTGCAGGCCTGTTGTCAAATTGCAGGTCTATTGTCAAATTGCAGGTCTATTCCCAAAACTACAGGACTGTTCCAACATATTCCTTTGTCGCATTTAACGTGTCATATTCTAGAAGAAATAAACAATCGGGGTCAAGTTGCAGTGAATGAGCTGACAGCAGTAGGCGACTCATACCTGACTCGGGGCATCATACTCAGCGAACCAGTAGGTGACTCATAGCTGATTCTGGGGATCAGGCTCAGCTGACAACAGTATGGGACTCATAGCTGACTCTGGAGATCAGGCTCAGCAGTAGGTGACTCTGACTCTGGGGATCAGGTTCAGCGAACTATAGCTGGCCAAGATAATTTGTCGTTCTCCACGTGCGACACCGGAAACAGGCTGCACTAGTCGCTAGTGTAGTCTGGTCAAGGAATAGGGACTGCAGTGGGAAATGAACCCCGGACTAAAATACGCCAGCTGAACATTGGATGTGTCGGGTCGAAAAAGCCGAAATATCGCATCCTTACTGTAAACTACGACACAACATCATAACGTCCGTTTCAGTACGAACGCCGTTGAAGAAGAAGAAGAAGAAGTGACGATCATAGACCAGTTAATGAGATCGAAGCCTTCGAAATGTGGGAATATTGAAGGCTGGATCGGATTTCTTGGAAAGAGACAAAAAACACCTTTTGTGGTGTCGAAAACGTTGGGGGTGAAAAGAGAATTAATGGTCGAAATCAAGGTTAGACACTTCAAATACTAGTATTTTTGCCATATAACAAGATTTACCTCCATGTTGAAGACCATATTATAGGGTAGGTTGGAAAACAGTCGTCCAGGAGGCAGACAACGTTTTAAGTGGGTGAATAACATCAGAAGATGGGCTGGAAAAAGGCTGTCAGATTGCACCATTATGGTAAAAGATAGAGTACACTGAAGATCCATTGCAATCGACCTTCGATGGGGAGATGGCACCTGAAATGAACTGAATGAGAATCAGTCACACGGCTGTACCGCTGGTGAATTACAACTTATTTGTTGCTGGTTCTGGTAAATACATTCGGTACATGTATGTGTTTATGGGTGAGTGTTTGATACATAAGTGTTCCATTATGTGCTTCGTTGAACTGCGATATTTGCGCCTTTCTGTCTGTCACGACAGCTCTTCACAAAACGTGTATTCTGGTTAACTGCGTTTAACTGTATCCAACCTACCCGCAGGAAGTTTGAAGACAGTTTCCTAGATGAATTGCCATCTCTTGTTTACGACAGAGGTCTCAAGCTCAAACAATTCTAAGGGCCGCATGAAATCAAATTAGTGGCCAAAGTACCACGCGAGGCCAATCTCGATAACCAAGAAACTACATTGCGGAAAAACCTGATAAATAAAGTTTGGCCTAACATTGTCCATCTGTTCTATTAGCCATATCAGACTCGTCTCAGATTTACTTCTTTATCATTCAACATTAAGGATATTTTATTATTTGTCATTTTACCATAATCTCACATGTAACTGACTGCTTTATGGTTTGAAAGGAATGTCCGCGATTAAGGTGACTGCCTTCACCCCACCCCCAGCAACTCTCCCCCCCCCCCCTTACAATTAAGACGTTGGAAAGATGGTAATAAGAACCACAGTGATGTTGTAAATAGGAAAATGTATAACGGTATAAATACAACAACAGTGGAAATGTAGAAATAGGGAACACTGAAAAGGTAGAAGTAAGTTACTGCCAATCGCAAGCGATGATGGCCACAACATCAGCCGGTTTTATTTTAATAATGTGATGTCCGCTGTATGAGGATGATAGTGTGAGAGAATATGCGCTGGTCATTAATCTCACTCTTATTTTAATAATGTGATGTCCGCTGTATGAGGATGATAGTGTGAGAGAATATGCGCTGGTCATTAATCTCACTCTTATTTTAATAATGTGATGTCCGCTGTATGAGGATGATAGTGTGAGAGAATATGCGCTGGTCATTAATCTCACTCTTATTTTAATAATGTGATGTCCGCTGTATGAGGATTATAGTGTGAGAGAATATGCGCTGGTCATTAATCTCACTCTTATTTTAATAATGTGATGTCCGCTGTATGAGGATTATAGTGTGAGAGAATATGCGCTGGTCATTAATCTCACTCTTATTTTAATAATGTGATGTCCGCTGTATGAGGATTATAGTGTGGAAGAATATGCGCTGGTCATTAATCTCACTCTTATTTTAATAATGTGATGTCCGCTGTATGAGGATGATAGTGTGGAAGAATATGCGCTGGTCATTAATCTCACTCTTGTCCCGAGTTACCTTGGATCAGTGGCAAGACTTTTGGTCGAGACGACTGGAGGTAACTCAAGATGCAGGCACTCAGTTTTCCCTCCCGCGAGACTAGGGGTCGTTTGAAACTTGCGGGATTCGATCGCCCACCGTTTCCGTTCATTTTTGGGAGAGGCGAGTGTCTTAACCTTTTGACTACAGCGACCTCCTTGACTACAGCGACCCCCCCCCCCCCCCCCACCGAAAAGGTAGAAATAGGGAACACTGAACAGGCAGACATTTTTTTAAAAATACTACTGTAAATGTAAAGATACACTTTGGAAAAGTCAATCAATCATGTTTTGATGCAGCGATAAAGCGATGGGAATAATGTATCAATTGTGATGGAAATTATGCTGAGAGAAAAGTGACAATGCAAATGTAGTAATAAATGGTTTTCAAGTTCGTATTTCCTTTAGGGGTTTTAATGGTCGTTTGTGACATATTTATTGACTTGTTCTCGTACTTTCAAGAATAGGTACCTACTTTCTCTATGACTTGTTAATGGCATCATCTAGTTTGAACGTCCTTCACCTTTTTGTTACAAGATGAAGCACAGACCATCACTGGAGCCTGTCTCTTATTTAAAGGGAGCCTGTCTCCGTGCACTTGCGTTTATTCACCTTTTTTGTTACAATGTAAAGCTCAGGCGACTAAGAAAAGTAAGGTCGTATTTCATTTAGTTTCTTTTAGCAGTTATTTGTGACCTACTTACTGACTTGTCCTCGTATTTTATTGGAATTAGTTCCTTCTCTTCTGCCTTGATGTCTTTCATTCTGTTTCACCAATTGTCTGCAGGTTGGGGTAGCTAGTATTTAACCCTCTTTAGTCGCCCTTTACAACTTGTCCGATAAGTTGTCGCTCCTATTTCAGGTCCTAGTGACACAATTGTGTCCTTCCCCAGGTTACCTTTTAAAATATTTTTTGAAGGTCTGGCTGGTCCCTCTAAAGATAGCCTTTTGTGCTATCGGTTTCTTGTTGTTTGGTAATTTTGGCGCAGTTTCGTGTCAATCAGAAACGGACTGGGAATTTCTCCTTCTGGTTATTTAGCGCCAAACCTTGTCTGACTGTCCGGCGAAAGCTTAGATTTTACTTAAAACATCTTTTGCGTGACAGTGTGTACTTAAGGACGGACGAGCTCCAGGTGTGAGTTCAACTGATTTTGATGAAGTCATTTGGAAGTATTGACCTGATTAACTATTTTGAAATCCATGCATTATAAAAGGTTTTATTTAACGAGTATTTCAATGACCAATTGATTCTGCCGTTCATTGAACTTTGTCAGAATTCTAACGTCATTTCAACAATGCCTTCACCAGTCTGTCAACCATTCACCTACCCCTTTCACCAGTCTGTCAACCATTCACCTACCCCTTCACCAGTCTGTCAACCATTCACCTACCCCTTCACCAGTCTGTCAACCATTCCCATACCCCTTCTATCATCCCCTAATTGCCCACCATACCATTTGATATCCACCATTTACCTATCCTTCTCACCATTCACATATCCTCCCAAACATTCACCCATTTCCTCCCACCATTCTGCCATCCCTCCCACCATTCAACCATCCCTCCCGCCATTCACCTATACCTTCTACCCTTCACCTATCATTCCCAATATTCTCCCATCCCTCCCACCATTCACCCATCTCTTCCACCATTTACTCATTCCTTCCACCATCCATCCATCCCTCCCACCATTCAGCCCTCCCTCTCCCAATTCAGCCCTCCCTCTCACCATTCACCCATCTCTCCCATCCTTCTCTCCCATCATTCACCTATTCGTTCCTCCATTCAACCACCCCTTCCACCATTTACTCATTCCTTCCACCATCCATCCATCACTCCCACCAGTCACTCATCCCTCCCACTATTCACCCATCACTCACACCATTCACCTATCCCTTCCACCATTCACTCATCTCATATTACTTTCACGTTTCTTATTACATTCACCCATTAAAAACTGCCATTCATTCATCAATTCTTCCAGTCCTTAGTACCGCCTTCTTTCTCTACTGTTTGCCCATTTGTTTTGGCTATATTGTACTCATATTTTCGTGTTGTTCTAGTACACGTAATTGCGATTAACGAGAAAAACACAACGAACGCTCGTATTTTTGGAAAATGACACACATGAACATTTATTCACTCACTAAATTACTCGCTAATTCAATCAATCATTAACTCATTCACTGATTTACTCACCCATTTCCTCAATCAAAAGTTTGAACCTTAGAAGAACTCAAAACGTTTATCTCCCCAACATGGAGACGTCTATACACCTTCAGACAGCAGATACTACTAGTCCAGAAACATGGATCACAAATTCATAACCAGACCAATTATTACTAAATTGAAGAACTTATTATTCGAACAAGTGGGATGAAGTGTCTCGCAACAAAACTTGAAAAAAATACATAACTAAACAAGCAATGTATCAGAGCAAATGTGTATTGTTCCATTCATAATAAATAAAATACGTAAGACATCAATGATGTTCTGAACAACATACAGAAATGAAAAATATTCGTTTTAACATAATAAACGTAGACAAGTTACAACAAATCACCATAATTAAACCGATATTCAATCAATCACTTCGGAATGCACATTTGTTCATTTCTTTTTCTCATTTATATTTTCATGTTTCTTCTACTCGGCCTTTTATTCTGGCAATTGTGCTAATTATGTATATCTTTGTTACGTACTTCTTTCTTTGTTTCCGACAGTCTGAAAATATATATATATATTTCTTTTGTTCATTTATGTTATCTACAATAGCCTATAGGTGTCAATTCTTAGTTCTTGTTAAATAGTTGGTCCTCTGTTACTTCACTATTAATTCTCTCTCTTTCTCTCTCTCTTTCTTTTGCGATTTTTGTATGTTCTGTTTTGTTCGGTTCTATTCTCACTTTGTCTGCATTGATTCCCTTTTTTACGCTTACCACACACCCCTATTCTGTGGTTCGTTTTCCATTTCAATCGTTTGTTTTCTTTGTGCACATTTTAATTACTAGCATGTACTTGTTTCTGCGCACGTGGTTAAGAGCATTTACCCTCGCACCCAAACGCTGACGCATCAGATTTTATCTCCATCCCTTCCCCTCCACTATTTCACTAAAGTGCATGCTTATATTCTAGTTTGATTTTACCCCTTTTATCTGACCAAATCGTGGCTACAAACCATTAATCTGCCCGTCTCATGTGCGACATTCCGAAACGTTAAGTTTAACACAAAGTATACTTGCTGGATAGACGGCTCGTGCTGCCATCTTCCGGTTCACGGCACGTAGCGACAACATTGATTGAAAAGCCGTTATGTCTGTCCATGCTGGCTGTTGGCGTTGTCTATTCCAAACCTGTAGACCTGAACGAGTTAAGGAAGTGGTGGTATTGTGAAAAAGTTAAGGAAGGGGTGATATTGTGAACGAGTTAAGGAAGGGGTGGTATTATGAAAAAGTTCAGGAAGGGGTGATATTGTGAACGAGTTAAGGAAGTGGTGATATTGTGAACGAGTTAAGGAAGGGGTGATATTGGGAACGAGTTAAGGAAGTGGTGATATTGTGAACGAGTTAAGGAAGGGGTGATATTGTGAACGAGTTAAGGAAGTGGTGATATTGTAAACGAGTTAAGGAAGGGGTGATATTGTGAACAAGTTAAGGAAGTGGTGATATTGTGAGCGAGTTAAGGAAGTGGTGATATTGTGAACGAGTTAAGGAAGGGGTGATATTGTGAACGAGTTAAGGAAGTGGTGATATTGTAAACGAGTTAAGGAAGGGGTGATATTGTGAACAAGTTAAGGAAGTGGTGATATTGTGAGCGAGTTAAGGAAGTGGTGGTATTGTGAGCGAGTTAAGGAAGTGGTGGTATTGTGAACGAGTTAAGGAAGGGATGTTATTGTGAATATCTCGAGATGGAAGTGTGCCAAGCTATCTTGCCGTCCGGATACAGTCCTGTCCTAATTAGGAGATTTACAATTGATTTAAAGGAGCGTTGGTGAAAAAAAAGCAACATGTCTTTAACCATTTTCATATTGGTCCTTTAGGTAGGGTAATGTAACTAATGGTTAATGGACACCAATAACGACAAATAATTGTGTCTGCACCCGAGTCTTGCACAGAAATACAAGAATAGACCGACTGTATCCTTCAATGCTGTAAAATGCGTGTAAAGAGGTTGTGCATGATGGTAGTAACCTCATCATGTTAAAAAGAGCGTTACAGAAGTCACCACTACAAGATTGCAGGTAAGTACTTTCATACAAACTCCCTGCAAGCTCGACAATTTACAAATAAATATTAAGAAGACATACTGTCATATTCGATAGACACAAAGCTGGCATGCTTGTTGTTGTTGTTGTTTGCGAATGCCCACAATGAGAAGATTCACTATTTGTGCGTCATGAAAAGGACGATAAGTGGCAGGTTGCAGTAGCTTTTCTCACATCCCGAGCGTGCTGATGAAGGTGGACCGCGTCCCTCCAGGCGGATGTACTATGTTATGCTTCATCTGCCTGACACTCACTGGTGTAATTGTTACATGGTTGTACTTATATCTGCCAGCTAACACAAATACCTGTTTATCACTGCAGTATGGCAATTCTAAATATCGACATTATCTCACACCTGACATATTTATCTGGTGGTAAGTCTTAGATAATAATCTAATCATAGCTGCTAGATTATCGTACGCAGCTTTTGGTGACAACATGCAAGTTATTAATAGCTTCTTTATAATTTACGTACAGACGTTCAAGAAAGCTAACAATAGTTGCTGGCGTGGAGTTAATCGCTAACGGATAGACGTGACTAAAAACGTTATCTATCCATCCGTCCGCTCGTCCGTCCGTCTGTCTGTCTTTCTTTCTGTCCTTCCTTCCGCTCGCCAGACCTCCCGTATACTCGCGTGCGTCTGTTTGTCCCCATCTGTCTGTCTTTCTGTCCGTCTGTCTGTCTCTGTGTGTGACTTTCTCCCCGTCTGTCCGTCTGTCTGTTTACCTCCCTGTCCGTCCGTTCGCTTGCCAACCCTCCCGTATCCGTCCGCCCGCCTACGCCCGTCTGTTCGTCCACATCTGTATGTCTGTTTGTCTGTAATATCCGCCAACCCACCCGCCCGTGTCTGTCTGTTCGTCCGCATATGTATGTCTATCTTCTGTCTGTCTGTAACATCCGCCAACTCGCCCGCCCACGTCTTACTGTACGACCGTCCGCCCGCCGGTCAGCCAGCCCATGTGATCTATAAAACAGTCGGTATCCAGACACCAGCTTGTGTGCATTGCTGAAAGCGGAACATCATATCACTCTGGTGTTTGCAGGGCGGGTTGCAGTCCCAGCAAACAAGCAGGACTTTGTCCAGGCTGCAGTGGCTCTTCTCGCATCCCAAATAGTGCTGTATAGCCCGTACATGTGTCTTCTTGGTTGTATAGAGTGTACATGTGTCTTCCTGGCTGTATAGTGTGTACATGTGTCTTCCTAGCTGTGTAGCGTGTACATGTGTCTTCCTAGCTGTGTAGCGTGTACATGTGTCTTCTTGACTGCATATCGCGCAAATGGGTTTTCTTGGCTGTACAGCGTGCTATGGCTGTATAGTGTGTACATGTGTCTTCCTAGCTGTATAGTGTGTACATGTGTCTTCCTAGCTGTATAGTGTGTACATGTGTCTTCCTAGCTGTGTAGCGTGTACATGTGTCTTCCTAGCTGTGTAGCGTGTACATGTATCTTCTTGACTGCATATCGCGCAAATGGATTTTCTTGGCTGTACAGCGTGCTATGGGCTATCCTGGCTGTTTATCGTGCTATGGGCTATCCTGGCTATACAGCGTGATATTGGTCTTCCTGCCCGGTAAGCGTGCTATGGGTCTTCCTGGTTTAAGAGCGTGCTGTGGGTCTTCTTGGCTATAGATCGTGTCTTCCTGACTGTAGAGCGTGTCTTCCTGGCTGTAGATCGTGTCTTCCTAGTTGAAGAGCATGTCTTCCTAGCTGTATAGCGTGCTTTGGGTGAATCAGTGTTGCTCCCACCTCGTTGACCAGGCTGCTGTAATACAGTTTGTTTCCATGAGCCCTGGGAGGATGTGCAGTTTTGGTCTTCGTATTTCACGTGGCCGTCAGACTATTCTCTTAAACATTGTGGTCGGGAGTACATTTGGTTGATTGTTAACATGTGGCCTAATGGTAAAATAATGTCCCAAATGTTTGTAGGAGCGTTATGTGTGTGACAGGACCACTACCACGCCAAGATCGTGTCGTAAGAGGCAACTAACAGTGCCTCGTCACCTCTCTAGTGTGGAAGACTTGCAGTTCATGACATCACGCATCTTGCTGAGTGGAATAACCTTCTAGGTTTGTAAGATAGCCTATGAACATAATGCGTATATATGATACAGGGATGATAGATCGATTCTCTCTTTTTTGTTTGTTCTGCGGATATGAAGTAGATTGAGAAGATCGGGTTATTTCTAGGACTGAATGTCGCCACACCCTCGACATGTTGTTAATGATTCAAGTTCAGCACAATACGAGAGCAACAAAAACAACAACCACAAACATAGAACAGCAAAAACAGCTGCTTAAAAACACAGAACAGTAACAAAAACACAGAACAGCAAAAACAACAATCAAAACACAGAAAAGAAAAACAATATTCCAAAACACAGACCAGCAAATACAACAACAAAAAAACAGAACAGTAAAAACATCAGCCAAAAACACAGAACAGTAAAAACAACAGCCTAAAAATACAGAACAGCAAAAACAACAGCATAAAAACACAGAACAGCAACAAAAAACATAGAACAGCAAAAACATCAGTCCAAAACACAGAACAGCAAAAACAACAGCCTAAAACACAGAACAGCAAAAATAGCAGCCTAAAAACACAGAATAGTAACAAAAAACACAGAACAGCAAAAACAACAGCCAAAAACAGAAAACAGCAACAAAAAACAAAGAACAGTAAAAACAACAACCAAAAACGAAGAAAAAAAAATATTCCAAAAACACAGACCAGCAAATAGAACAACAAAAAACATAGAACAGCAAAAACATCAGCCAAAAACACAGAACAGCAAAAACAACAGCCTAAAGCACAACAGAAAAACCAACAGCCAAAAATATGGAACAGCAAAAACAACAGCCAAAAACACAGAACAACAAAAACAACAGCCTAAACAAAGAACAGCAAAAACAACAGCCGAAAAAATAGAACAGCAAAAACAACCACCAAAAACACAGAACAGAAAAACAACAGCCTACAAACACAGAACAGATAAAAAAACAACCACCAAAAACATAGAACAGCAGAAACAACAGCCGAAAACACAGAACATCAACCAGCAAATACAGCAACCACAAAATAAGACAATTTGTAAAAAAGAAAAAAAACTTTTGAAATGGTGTGACAATGCCATTAATGTGCAAATGTGTGGGGGTGGGGTAGGTGGGGGTCTTAAACTAGGTGGTGATGTAGATCGCAACTATTAAAATCATATGACAAAATCCCTAATGCTGAAATTTTGCGCAATAAACACAAAAAACTATTCACATGGTTTGATAAAATCGGTATTGTGGAATTGCTGATAAAAAAAAATCACGCGATTGAAATGCTATAACACAATCTCTAATGTGGAATTGTTGGCTTTAAATGTTATGGTACGATAAATTTTTGTTGTTGTTTTGCTATCGCCTTATTTCTCTATTCCCCAAGTGTGCGTTGCACTATGTTTTATTGTGCGCCTGTCGAGCCAGTGATTTCGACTTGCATGTTATGTAAGGGTCTGCTTCGTCCTGCATTGTCTCATCCATGCTTCCCCGGGGTAACACCCTGTGCTGTGATGGGGAGTGAACCCAGCACCATCGTATTGTGAGCCGTGTCACTTAACCACTACCCCACGCCTTTGCTGTATGGTATGATATGATCAGCAATGTGTCATTGTTGGAGATAAACAAACTGTTGAAATGGTATGATAAAATCATTAATTTTGAATTGTTCAAGAACAATCCAAAAGAGTAATGTATTTGGTTGTTGTTGAATGGCCACAGCGAGTGTGATCACGATTTTGTGCGTCCTGAAAAAAGGGTGTGAAGTGGCGGGTTACAGTAGTTTTTCTCACATCCCGTGCGTGTCGATGAAGGTGAACGGAGGTTTTCCAGGCGGTTGTGATATGCTTGGCTTTTCTGCGTGACGATCACTACTACGTGGATCACTTAGATTCCCCACCTCGTTCGCCAGGCTGTCGTGAAAATAGCTCGTTTCCAGGGAGACCTGCGTGGAAGTGAAGTGGGGGTCTTAGCCAGTATATTTGATCTTCTTTTTCTTCTTCTTCGTCTTCTTCGTTCGTTCTCAATCTCCCACTACCAAACCATGAAAGGGCTTAAGTAGCAGAATGTAGTCCAGAGAATGGAATGCGTTGTGTTGTAGTTTACAGCTTGGCTGCGATATTTGCACCTTTCGGTCCAACACATCCGACTTCAGCAAGCATTTTTTTAGTACCGGGTTAGCATTCCCTCTTCGATCCCTTCTCCTTAGCCAGTCTGCCCTGCTGCAGCCTGTTATCCAGGATCACCACGTGGAGGTGTAGAAGAGTCTTGGCAGCTATGGTTCGCTGGCCCTGACGCTAGCAGTCAGCTGCTATGGATCGCTGACCACTGCAGCATCTTGATCCCATATATGTGATCTGACCCTGACTAACATGTCCGATCAGTATGTTTTGCCTGACATTAGTCGTTAGTCTCCTCTTCCCTTAATGTATGCTATGATCAATCAACCAATCAAAGCCCGCCGCAGCGTACACGGTCCTGGGTTGCTCGTTATGCTCTCTACAGGTTTCATTAATTTTAGCTCCTTTTCACATTCTCTTCTACAAGTGTTTTTGGGTCTATATCTCTCTCGTTTCCCCTGAGGACTCCACGTAAGAGCCTGTCTGGTTATGTTAGACTGTGACTTCCGCAGCGCATGTCTTATCAAGCCCCATTTACTTCGCTTAATTTGTTGTTCCAATGGCTGTTGTTTGCTCCTTTCATTCCTCACCATGTCCTGACACTTAATGCCCATTATCCTTCCTAGGCATCTGTTAACGATGGACTGGAGTCTGTTGTATGACCTTGGTCGTTCTCCATGTCTCCGCTTCACTACAGCAACTCTCCCTCAAGTCCGTTACCTCGAAATGATGGCGAGGGAGCTTGTATGTCTCAATGATCACAGGAGCTAAGCCAACGAAAGTGAAAGCTTCCAGAAGGGTCACCCAAGTTGGATAGGTCATGGGGGAGAGAATAGACTAAATACTCACCTAGAGTATATTAGGTTAGATTAGGGCCGACCACCCAAATCTATTTTTTTAAGTCGGTTACGAAAACATTGAAAATAAAGCAAACGTCCTTGGAAAAGGAAGGGCCTTCGTAAACGAGAAGAATGACGCAGTGGAGTGAAAGTCGCAAGGAAGCTCCACGGCTGACTGTCCGTCTGAATACCAAGAACAAAACAAAATATAGCGACATGGAATGTTAGAACAATGTACCAGACAGGTAAAACAGCCCAGATAGCTAAAGAGATGGTATGATCACTAATGTAGAATTATTGGAGAAAACAGGAAACAACAACAAAGGGACGTCAGATTGGAAATGAAACATATTTAGGAAGCCAGCTGATGACTTTATGGAGGAGACCTCTCAAGAATAGTGTAGAACCGGAGTGAACCGGAACAGGTGGCCCAAGTCATGACGATCAGCTTGATTATATGGAAGACCCTTGCTCCACAGGGGGCTGAAAGATTTGATTGACATGTCAAAGTTACACTCAGAGGTCAGCCCACCACGGTGCCAAATGTCATTGCCTAGTATACGTATTTAAAAGAAAATAAGAAAAACAATGGGAGATTGCAGGGAGTGTGTAAAGCTGTAGAAAATGGAAGGAAAACAAACGGTTTTTGTTGTTTAAATAGCCAACCTGGCAGATCAAAGAAGTGAACGATTAAATCCAAGCAAGGGAGGGACGAGGACAGAGTGATAGAGATAGATAGAGAGAGAGAGAGAGAGAGAGAGAGAGAGAGAGAGAGAGAGAGAGAGGGAGAGAGAGAGAGCTTGTTGACCTTGGCCGTGCTGGAATGCCAGTTGTCTTCTGCATCTGCATCCGGTTTGTCCGACGTTTGCACTATGCATGTTCATTGTTCTGAGCAATTTGGCAGATACCTCCTCGACAATTTCACCGGTGTTGGATGTCCTGGTCCTGACCTTCCCTATTGTGTTTCCTTGGCTAGTTCCGGCATTAAAATCCCATCTGTCCATCTCAATTTACCCGACCCGGCTAGCAGATTCCTAGCGAACTGTTTCCGCTGTCAAGGCTTTACAATTCTTCACCATCGCAGTGCATCTTGGCTAATAAATCATACATTCGGAATGTTAGTGTTAAACATAATACACGTAAGGCATTGCAGTCAAACTGGATAAGAATATTGAATTAAAGAAATCTAAATAAAACAAGTTAATATAGTTTTACTGTAGAAGTACCAAATGTATGTTTTTTGTTTTTACTTAAAAACCGCATTTTAACCCTTTTTCATGTTGATGTTTTTCTTACATCTTTATAAAGGTAATTTGTTTGCTATGTCTTTGATGTCAGTGGTTGGCTGAATAAAAAGTTAAGTGTTTTCTTTGTTGTTGCTGGTCTTGTTTTGTTTTGTTTTTTTTGTTGCTTGCTTATCTTTTGTTGGTGAAGATTGCTTGGTTTCTGCTATAGTTGTTTTCATTGTTTTGTTAGTTGAATTAGTTTGAGCATAGGTTTGCAGTAGTCACTGATGTTGGATGGGACGCGTGTTAATGTGATTGGTTGAAAACGTTACAAAGCTGTTCGTTAATTCTCGGAGTAAGAAAAATAGAGGAAGACCAAAACTCTCTAGTGGAGGATACTTGAGACAAACATAAAGGGTATGGTCAGACATGGGAAGAGCTGATTGGCTCAGGGCAGAAGGATATGTGACAGCTGGAGCGAATGGCTCAAGACAGGAGGACATCGGGGTCATTGAGACGAATGGTGCAGGACAAAAGGACATGTTGAGAACTGATGCAATTGGCTACCGAGGAGGACATGGAGATCATTGGAACAATTGGCTCAAAACAGGAGGACACAGATTGCATAAAATGCATGCCGAAGTCGGATGCACCGTGCCGACAGGGGCAATAATACAAACTTTGTGCAACTCACACGGCCTTGGAGAATTGAGAAATAAGGCGGACACCCCCCCCCCCCCCCATTAACTATTCACAACTTGTCAGTTTCCCTGTTGAACACATGTCTACAACAGTCACACGTCAATTCCTCCTGTTCTGGGCCATCCGTTACAGATCTGTCCACTTCATCCCTATTTCCTTTATGTTTCGAGCTATCTTCTCCAAATTTATTTTGGTCTACCACTACTTCTCTTGCTCTTGGGTATTCCAGAACAGAGACTGTTTTGTAATGATATCAACTGGTTTCCTTAATGTGTGACTTGTGCATAGTTGTTGAAGTTTGTCCGGCCTAAAATGTCTGCATGATGACGTGTTCAGCCTTATGCCAAACCTTCCTAAATCGTGGCTTACGATGTGCTGGGCAAGTTAGAAATGTTAATATTCTTTACCTCCCTTTTCAGGACAAGTTGGGCTGTAAGTATAAACTTTTATTGCCCATTTCTGTTCATAAATTGATATCCAGGAAATTAAATGTTAAAGAAAACAGTATATGTGACCCATTCCAACTGTCTTGTAGGATAAACTGTAAGAAAGCATGAGAGGTTAAAGACAGGTTGCACATTTTGGAAGGCAATAGATGTGCTTAAGGGCAATCGACGAAGATGAAGTAAAAAACTGCTAATTAAAATTAAAAAAATAGACGAAGCTGATGCAGTGCTGTGGGTTAAAATAAACTCCGTGCGCATTTCCAGAAACACCTTAATGACATCTTCTAGAATTCTAGTTCCGCTGTCAACCACCACTTGAGCAGTCCTGGTCACTGGTGTAAATGCGTTGTTAGAGTCACGTGCATCGTATTTCTGCTCCTCGGATGATCTGCATAGATTCTAGCTACTAGGGAACAGATTCATCTCTTTTTCATGGACTGTATTCAACCGCACAGATCAGCGTTTTCCATAACTATGCTTTATCTTCTCTGACCTTTCCTTCCTCCCGTTGCCTTTCTTCTCCCTGTCTTCGTGTTCATGTGTTTTATGTACACGAACACAATCCGGTACTTCCCTGTTTGACCTCTACCAGTTTATCCCAACTCTTAATTTAAGCACTTCATTTATTTACCTTGACAACCTTTTCACTTCTAGCACTTCGTATATTATTTACCTTGACAGCCTTTTCACTTCTAGCACCTTGTATATTTACCATGACAGCATTTTCATCTCTAGCACTTCGTATATTTACCCTGACAGCCTTTTCACTTCTAGCAATTCGTATATTTACCTTTACAGCATTTTCACTTCTACCACTTCATATATTTACCCTGGCAGCTTTTTCACTTCTAGCACTTCGTATATTTACTTTGACAGCCTTTTCACTTCTAGCAATTCGTATATTTACCTTTGTAGCCTTTTCACTTATATCACTTCGCAGATTTACCCCTGACAACCTTTTCACTTCTACCACTTCGTATATTTACCCTGGCAGCTTTTTCACTTCTAGCACTTCGCATGATTACCCTGACAACCTTTTCACTTCTAGTACTTCGTATATTTACCTTCACAGCCGTTTCACTTCTAGCACTTCGTTTATTTACCTTCACAGCCTTTTCACTTCTAGCACTTCGTATATTTACTCTGACAGCCTTTTCACTTCTAGCACTTCGTATATTTACTCTGACAGCCTTTTCACTTCTAGCACTTCGTATATTTACTTTGACAGCCTTTTCACTTCTAGCATTTCGTATATTTACCTTCACAGCCTTTTCACTTCTAGCACTTCGTATATTTACCTTCACAGCCTTTTCACTTCAAGCACTTCGTATATTTACCTTCATATCCTTTTCACTTCTAACACTTCATATATTTACCTTCACAGCCTTTTCACTTCAAGCACTTCGTATATTTACCTTCATATCCTTTTCACTTCTAGCACTTCGTATATTTACCTTCACATCCTTTTCACTTCTAGCACTTCGTATATTTACGCTGACAGCCTTTTCACTTCTAGCACTTCGTATATTTACTTTGACAGCCTTTTCACTTCTAGCAATTCGTATATTTACCTTTACAGCCTTTTCACTTCTACCACTTCGTATATTTACCCTGGCAGCTTTCTCGCTTCTAGCACTTCGTATATTTACTTTCACAGCCTTTTCACTTCTAGCAATTCGTATATTTACCTTTACAATCTTTTCACTTCTACCACTTCGTATATTTACCCTGGCAGCTATTTCACTTCTAGCACTTCGCATATTTACCCTGACAACCTTTTCACTTCCAGTACTTCATATATTTCCCTGACAGTTTTTCCACTTCTGTCCAAAATTGCAGAAAGCACACAGATCCCGTAGCTAAGTATGCGTTTATGTGTTCATATCACTGTTTGTGTGTTCATCTCTTCTTCCGTGATGTGTTAAGATCTTATGTGCATTGTAGTTGTCCCCGATGAAGGCTCTGTGGGCAGTAACACATGTTTCAATCTTGTTTATATTCCAGCGTAGTATCTGAACCGTGCCTATCAATTTATGACTTGTTTTCTAGACTAACTGAAATTACAAGAAGGCAGACGAAATTAATGAGACACAGAAAGGTGGCCCAGAATAACTTTGCAACACCTGAAAGGATCAGGTGTAGACGAAACTGTGAAAGATAGATATGAAATAATCTGGATGCTTAAACGGTTTAAAAACATTTTGATTACATAGATTTTCCCAAATTGCTGCGGCCTATGGGTGGAATATATAAGACTATGAAATTAATAAAGGTTTAGTTTCGTCGCGTATTATGCAGACTGTGTGCTGAAAAGCTTTTTATTTCCCCATTGACATATAATCTAGGTTTTAATGGGGTTCGAATCCGTGTCTCCTAAGATATTTGTGTCCTAACAACTTGACCACATTGTCCTCTAGAAAAAACAGTATGGCTGAGAAAACAACGACCATCTGAAAAGGAAACCCTCCATTGAAATTCTCACAAAACAGACTGACTGTTGTGGAAGACATTTATTGTTCACCCTCCTCGGCATGACACATGTTGGTGGTTATTTTCTGTATTCACGCACGTATGGAACGGAAACTGTAGTCTCAAAACAGGCATTGCTGTCGAGGTTGAAGTGTAAGAGACTTTATTGTACCTGCTTCCTGTAAAATGGCCGGTTGAAGCGACAAGACGACTAGCCACGAATCTCTGTATTTATACCCTTGGGCATTGAGTCAGTCTGGATATTCTCCTGACCCATTGAGTCAGCCTGGGCATTCTCCTGACCAACTGGGTCATCCTGGACATTTTTCTGACTCATTGAATCAGTCTGGACACTCTACCGGCAAAAAAAGTCAGTATAGACCTTCTCCTGGCTCAGTGAGTCATCCTGGACCTTCTACTGACCAGCAGATGCACCAAATTAGTTATCCTAGACCTTCTCCTGGCTCAGTGAGTCATCCTGGACCTTCTACTGACCAGCAGATGCGCCATGTACCTTCTCCTGAGCAAATTAGTTATCATAGACCTTCTCCTGGCCAAATGAGTTATCATGGACCTTCTACACGCCATATGAGTTATTATAGACCTTCTCCTGGCAAAATGAGTTATTCTAGACTCTCCACTAACCAATAGAGACATTCTTGATCTTCCCCTGTCCATTGAGTCAGCCTGGGCCTTCTCCTGGTCCGTTGAGAAAGATTTGAACCTTCTCCTGGGGAAATGGGTCAACATGGTCTAATGTGTCTGTACGGACATTCTCCGGGCCCATTGAGTCAGCATATATATCTTTTCTCAACCTATTGAGTTAGTTTGGGCCTGGTCTTGCCCCATTGAGTGAGCTTGTGCCTTCGTCTGGTGCACCGATCACGAATTGTGGGAAACTCCAAACATCAAGTCAGGTCTGTTTGTCGGTACGCACGTCATTCACTCTGTTTGCAGTGTCATTTTGGTCCAACTGCTTTCATTTAGGCTGTTGACATTGAGTGCGTTTCTATTGTTCAAACACGGGAAGGGTTTCGCCATCTTGTTTTGTCGCCCATTGTTTGCTTACAGTCTGTCTACCTGTCTGCAAAGGTCAGGTGGGTAGTTTTCCTATCTTACCCCAGTTGATGCGAAGGCTTATGTCATGGTCCAGTGTAACCTTTTGACCTGACCTCGTCTCACTTCCACGCCGTGCATTTGGAAACAGGCAGTGGTACAGCAGCCTGACCTACGAGGTACGGTCAGATAATGTGATTCCAACAGTGGCAAGCTGAATGATAAGCCTTGAGTTGTATTATAGCGAGGCTATTGCCAGTTTACACCAGAGATTGAACTTATGTATGCCCCTGTAGAAGTACAGGTGGACTTAGACTAAGACTAAGATCATCATTACCACCACCATCACCATCTCCATCACCATCAACATCACCACCATCCTTCCTACGATCATATAATCTCATCTGTGTACTTATAACCGTGGGCATCACGAGAAGATAAACTGTCCATTCGTGTGCCATCTGTGAAGCCATTTAAACTTTTAATTCATGACTCTGTAGTGTCAGTCCATCTTTTTCTTATTCCTCATTCATGCTCTGAAGCCATACTGTTATGGGCTCGTGCGGTAGTAGGCCAAATATTTTCTTGTCAAAAATCAAAACCATTGAATCCCTCATTCTCTGTCAGTATTTGAAATGTTGATGGTTCACCCGCGGCCATCTGTAGTTATATTACAGTTGGCCAAGGTTCATTCGTATTTATGTCGACTTTCTCAATTTTTCATTTTGTCTGTAAAAGACATCGATTTCATGGGCAGAAAATCGATTTTTGAAACGTCACGATTTTGTGAATCAAGAGATCAAATTCACGGAAATAAAAAATAGTTATAGAAATCAATATATATATATATATATATATATATATATATATATATATATATATATAATCAGATGAACATATTAATTTGGAGAGGGGCGGGGGGGGGGGGGGGGGGTGGCTATTGATTTATTTTGTCAGGGAATGCCAGAAATATTCATTGATGACAGAATAAAGTGATCGAATATGTTGAACAGAAAATCAATTTAAGAAATAATTAGTAGAGCCTATTTGTCTATCAACCTTAGAGTCCCGATGTGCACTGCTTTAGCCGCCGTATTGAACTGTGTAATGAAGCCGAAGCTGCAGCATTGAATGAGCTGGCTTCAGTTAGTGGCTCATGACTGGGCTGCATGCATCAATTGGGGGTGTGTCTGACGTTTCCATAAACAAAACTGCTTTGGTTCACGTAGATCAGCACACTTTGAGTAACTTGACTTAACGTTTTTATACTTGTTTAGAAGACTCATTAGAGTCTGTTTACAACCAGTTACATTTGCATTACCATGCTCTAAAAGCTATGCGCATCCAATCTATTGTTAAATGCATTAATTGTCCCGGCCTCCACTACCTCCTAGGGCAATGCATTCCAAGCATTCACCACTCTCTGACTAAAAAAATATTTCCTAATATCTAATCTGGAACTTTCTTTAGCGAATGTGCATCTGTGCGCTCTTGTTCTTGTCGGTGGTTGTATTTTGAAAAAAAAATTGTCATAGTCTAATTTATCCGTTCCTTTTATTATCTTATAAACCTGAATTAAGTCACCTCGAATTCTTCTCTTTTCTAAACACTGTAGGTAAGTTTTTTTTAGTCTTTCCTCATAACTGTAATTCTGGAATCCACCTATCAGTTTTTTCGCTCTTCTTTGTATCATTTCCAGAATGTTTATATCTCCTCTACGAAAAGGACTCCACACCTGTACACAGTACTCTAACCTAGGTCTAACCAATGCTTTATACAGTTTGACAATCACTTTCTTACTCCCATGTTTAACATTTCTTTTTAACATACCTAACATTGCATTTGCCTTATTCACTGCTACCTTGTCTTGCTCACTTACTTTACCTTTATGCTCTATTATAACCCCTAGGCCCCTTTCCTTTTCTATCATTCTAATATTGTTCTCGCCCGTTCTGTAATTTTGTTCCATATTGGATCTACCCATGTGGATGACTGTACATTTATCTATATTAAACTCATTTTACCATCTAACAGACCAGTCTTGGATTTTATCTAAATACGATCTCAATATATAACTTCTGCTATAGATGAGACACTCCTACATAATTTTGTGTCGTCCACAAATGTTTCAATCATAGATCCTTAATCAATGTCCAAATCGTTTATATATATATAAATATATCAAGAACAATATTTGTGTTAAAACTGAGCCCTGTGACACTCCACTTTTTACTTCACACCACTCAGAGTACTCCTTATTGACTATTTATTAGACTGGAAAATCTCTGCTGCCCCCTGTGGGTTACATGCATGCCGAATGTTTATATGATACAGCTGTTCCATTTCTGCGCCCACTGCCTTGTAGAATAACTTATCGTTAGAAAGGCTTCGGGAAAATACCCCAAACATCTGCATCGTCTTCTGCCCCCAGTCGTCTTAGCCATATCTTGCGACTGAATCAGTGCAGTTGAGGACTATAGAGTGAGGCTGACATGCGCAACCCGCCTTCAGTATAACCAAATTCACGCGTAAGTCGCTCTGTTTTAATTTCACGTTAGTTTAAACTATGTCTACTATGAAAAGCCCAATAAGAGTGCATTTGAAATTTGGTGCATGTAACATTCGCACACTCCTGATCGTGTGCAAGACATCTTCCACCCCTGTAGAATGGCAACATCCTCCACCCCTGTGAAAGGGCAACATGCTCCACTCCTGTAGAATTGTAACATCCTCCATCCTTGTGGAAGGGCAACATCCTCCACCCCTGTGGAAGGGCAACATCCTCCACCCCTGTGGAGGGGCAACATCATCCCCCCTGTGGAAGGGCAACATCCTCCACCCCGTAGAAGAGCAACACCCTCCACCCCCGTGGAAGGGCAACATTCTCCACCCCTGTAAAAGGGCAACATTCTCCACCCCTGTAGGATGGAAAAATCCCCCACCCCTGTGGAAGAGCAACATCCTCCACCCCCGTGGAAGGGCAACATTCTCCACCCCTGTAAAAGGGCAACATTCTCCACCCCTGTAGAATGGCAACATCCCCCACCCCTGTGGAAGGGCAACATCCTCCACCCCTGTGAAAGGGCAACATCATCCCCCCCTGTGGAAGGGCAACATCCTCCACCCCGTAGAAGAGCAACATCCTCCACCCCTGTGGAGGGGCAACATCCTCCACCCCTGTGGAGGGGCAACATCATCCCCCCCTGTGGAAGGGCAACATCCTCCACCCCGTAGAAGAGCAACATCCTCCACCCCTGTGGAGGGGCAACATCCTCCACCCCTGTGGAGGGGCAACATCATCCCCCCCCTGTGGAAGGGCAACATTCTCCACCCCTGTAGGATGGCAACATCCTCCACCCCTGTAGAATGGTAACATGCTCCACTCCTGTAGAATGGTAACATCCTCCATCCTTGTGGAAGGGCAACATCCTCCACCCCTGTGAAGGGGCAACATCATCCACCCCTGTGGAAGGGCAACATCCTCCACCCCGTAGAAGAGCAACATCCTCCACCCCCGTGGAAGGGCAACATTCTCCACCCCTGTAAAAGGGCAACATTCTCCACCCTCGCGGAAGGGCAACATTCTCCACCCCTGTAAAAGGGCAACATTCTCCACCCCTGTGGAAGGGCAACATTCTCCACCCCTGTAAAAGGGCAACATTCTCCACCCCTGTAAAAGGGCAACATTCTCCACCCCTGTGGAAGGGCAACATTCTCCACCCATGTAAAAGGGCAACATTCTCCACCCCTGTGGAAGGGCAACATTCTCCACCCCTGTAGGAAGGCAACATCCTCCATCCCTGTGGAAGGGCAACATCCTCTACCCCTGTGAAAGGGCAACATCCTCTACCCCTGTGGAAGCGTAACATCATCCACCCCTGTGGAAGGGCAACATCTTCCATCTCTGTGGAAGGGCAACATCCTCCACCTCTGTGGAAGGGCAACATCCTCCATCCCTGTGGAAGCGCAACATCCTCTACCCCTGTGGAAGGACAACATCCTCCACCCCTGTGGAAGGGCAAGATCCTCCATCCCTACAGAATGGCAATTCCTCCATCCACGTGGAAGGGCATGTCCTATTTCCTTGTACTAAGTGCAGCAGACAATTCAGCTCTCGGATTGGCTTATTTAGTCATTTTTGAAGTTAGGCGAACAGTAAATTTGGACAAAGTTGCCCCCATTGAGTACGGTGGACCAACAACAATTTCTTGCATCATGGTCAGCGACCTATAAAAGACCAACACCCTGTCCCGCCTGCAAGTGGTGGCCCTGGAAACAGTCTACAACCTTGCAGCCTGGTTAATATATTAAAGCTCGAAGAGGAAAGGCAAACCCGGTGCTCAAGAAGGACCCGCTGATGTCGGATAAAGTCGGGTCGAAAAGGTAAGGTATTGCATCCTTGCTGTACAACACAACAACACAACGTCACGAACGACCTTTTCTATCTGAGAAGCAGAGCGGCTAGAGTGCTTCCACCTCTTGGCAATAGAGGCGGTTTCGATTACTGGTCTCTTCACTCTCTAGTGTACCCTATTGTAAATGTGTACTTAACTTTATGTCAAGGAAAGCAAGGTAGCGAGAAAGAAAACTGATCACTATCTCAGACAAATTTGAGATCTCGTCATCCTCGACGGCATTGTATGATTCATCATAACTGACCTTACCGCCCGGAATGGGGGTGTATAGATCCGACATTGCATTTAGTTTACAATTACCAATTGTTAAGAAATCCGGAACCATTTCTGTGCAGTGTATTTTCCGTAACAATGATTTTTACATGGTGAGGTTGCTAGCTTCATTCACATGCCTTTCTACCTGTCTCAATCTTTCTGGAAGGAAGTGCCTGCTTTAGGACCCTATTTACCTAAAATCTTCGTCTCAAATGGCCTGTAAATATTTATCTGCAACAAGTCACCCCAATGCGACAATGAGAATCACGTCGGTGAAACGTTGTTACGAAGAAGTTTACTGTTGCTGTTACCGGCAGTAGCTGACAGAGATACCAACTGAATGCAGACAGCACATGGAAGTGCACATTATGACAAATTGGCTTGTGAAATTTGCAGACGATTTATGGAAATCTCAGGCGTGACAAGTAGGTATTATCTGGAGACAAGACTGGAGTTTAAAACATTTTAAAAATCATATATCTATTGGCGTTCGACCGGTTTCATCGATTGCGTCTCCCAACTTCTTCTTCTTCTTCTTCATCTTCTTTTTCTTTTTCTTCTTCAATCAACTGATGCTATACATCTAGCCCGGTGAGGTTCAAGAAGGAGACTGCGTATCAAGTCTTCGCCGGTCCCACACAACTTTTCGAGCATGGTCGCTTCCCCGGGCCAGACTGCCTCTCTTTGGTCTGTATAAGTAGCGCAGTCCTGCGGGATATGTTCCGGTGTTTGCTTGGGTGCTCCACAATCGTACATGACAGTATCTCTGAGACCCATTCTGCTGAGGTGGGCCTTGAGTCTGTAGTGTCCCATCTGAGTCTGAAGATCTTTGTCTGCCCATCTCTGGCAAGTTTATTTATGCTCTCATTTTCTGGCTTACATTCTTTGAACTGTTCTCTCCATTCCGTCCTCATGGTTCTTGTGATGAGAATCTTTGCTTCTTAATTGAAATATGGATGGTGAGTCTACGTGCAGCCACATCCGGCTTTGCGATCTCATCTGCTGTCTCGTTTCCAAGGGCCGAAATCTATAGTTGGACGATCTGTTTTTTGGGACAGCAATCTAATGCTGTATTTTATTTCGTGTATGATTCTTTCTCGTTTGGAGGGTTTGAGAAGGCTTTGGGTACCCCCATGGAGTCTGTTAGAAACTTCTCCCAACAAAGGGACCATGTGCAACACCAAGTAACGACATGGCTCTCCAATCTGTGCAGCTGTAGTTCTGTTAGATCAGTCCCATGGCAGGGGACGGCGTGGCCTAGTGGTTAAGTGGCACGGCTCACAACCCGAAGGTGCTGGGTTCGATCCCCATCACAGCACCGGCCGTTACCCAGGGGAAGCAAACCCTTAGAAAATGCAGGAGGAAGCAGACTCTTACATGAAATGCATGCTGAAGTCGGATGCACTGGGCCCATAGGCGCAAAATAAAAACCACAGTGCAACGCACTGGGGATTAGAGAAAATAAGGCGAATGCAAAAATTAAAAAAAAATTAAACAACAAATTTAAAAAAAAGTCCCATGACAACACTCTTCATGAACTAAGCCGCAGCATATGTAAGGTGGGGTGGCAAGTTCCTTTCCTTGCTGATTTTACCTTCCTCAACCCATACGTAAGGTACCCATGTACAGCTGGGTTGACTGAAGGAGCAGTCGTACTAGACAACGCCTCGGAACCCTGGCAGGCTGGTCCGTCCGTTAACTCAACACTGACACGCTGTAATCCCAGTGTCTAGTAAGCCAGCTCACTGTCGACTAGGCTACACACTCCACAAAAAGTAAAGGTAGACACTGTTGTCGGAAATGTAGTGTTAGAGCCTTCATTGTACTAAGCCACAGCGTTGTGGGGTGGGGGGGGGGCAGTTGCCTTCCTCGCTGCCTTTTCCCTGCCCTAGCCGTCAGCCAAGTACCCATTTACAGCTGGCTCGACTAAATCTGCCGGTAGTGTGAGCCGAACCGCGTACCTTTGCCATGAAAAGCTATAGCTTTACCACTGCACTTACGTGACTTAAAATCTGAGACCTGGTACAATGAAGTCTCTAACTGCGATCTGTATCTGCAGTATCTGTTCTGGGACTGGCTTTAGCTGTTACTTGCTGCCAAGTCAAAAAGTGCCAACATCAGCTGTGTAGTTGTTGATGAGTACGCACAATGAGAAAGGTTGCAGTAGCTTTCCTCACATTCCGAGCGTGAAGAAGGTGGACATTGGTCCTCCAGGCGGATGTGCTTTGCTTGGCTTTATCTGCGTGTCGCTCACTACTACCAGCTGTATCAGGATAACATATATGGTTTGAACGTTTTCTTTACACCGTAAACTGAAATCAAAGAGGGAGCATACAATTACACGCCCACTGGTAATAATTTGAGCCAACTGGTGTCTGAGCGGCCAGGGTGGAGTTGTTTATTTTGCGGTGTCTTGTGTCTTAGGCTTCTTTGGATTTCCACGTGGTTCCTTACCTGGCCCCAAGCACAGGTAAACATTACAGCTGTCTGTTTTCCACGTAGAAGATGCGTCACATGTGTTCGGCTAAGCTTTCGTTATTTCTTTGTCTTCAATCCTTGGATAGGGTGCACTTCAATCTTTGTCTTGTATCCTTTCACCGACTATTCGGTCATATTCAGTTCTAGGAGGCTGCGTAAAGAAGTCGTTAGTGACACGACTATAAACCAAACATGACTATATTCCTCTTCTTCTTCTTCTTTTCTTCTACTTCTTCGTTTGTTCTCAAACTCCCACTATTAAGCCCTCAAAACGGGCTTTGCAAGTAGCAGGATGTTGTTTAAAGAACGGAACACGTTGTGGAACAGTAGTAACAGATCGACTGCGAAATTGGCACCTTTCGGTCGACACATCCGACTTCAGTAGGCATTTTTCAGTACCAGGTTTCTTTCCCTCTTCGATCCCTCTCGGTAGCCAGTCTGTTCTGTTGCAGCCTGTTATCCAGGATCATCGCGTGGAGGAGTAGAAGGGTCTTGCAGCTCTGGTTTGCTTACCCTGAAGCTATCAGTCAGCTTTGGGTCGCTGACATAATCCTATCTGTTTAAATTGTCTGATTATACGAAACAGGTACCTTATTATTTATATTAATATAGTGGTCCTGGTTACTAATATTTTGTCAGCATTTATATATATATATATATATATATATATATATATACATATATATATATATATATATATATATATATATATATATATATATATATATAAATATATATTTATATATTGCTTTTGAGATCGGCGCAAAGTCATATTGAACAGAGATGAACGATTGTGTTTGCGTACACGATATAGACTAGAATAACTCTTGACAGTTGACAATCTACAAGGGAAAGTTATTAGTCGCTATTGGGCAACGTTTCTTAGGGTAAAGACATTCATACCCAAAAGACCAAAAAGAAGAGGGAAACCCCCCAATCAAGCAAAGACAATGCAAGCGAATCACTTGTTTGTTTGGCAGTCGATTGCAAGTATTTGCAAAAAAGGACCTCTACATCCTAGGGGTAGAAGAGGAGCGGTTAAGAAAAGAAGTCTTTTTGTAATCTTGATTGAACGAGACCACATCGTATTTGTGAGATGGGGTGACCAGCACCCTTTCCCTTTGCATTTCATTTACAAGCAGTAAGCCATGTGTCCATTAACAGTTAACAGTTTGGTCTACTTGAGCGTTTCCCGATAATAAGAGTTGAACCCGTACCTTTACCGGGAAAAGCCAGTGCTCACCTCTGTGCTAATCAGACGCTATGTGGTACTCTGTGGGAGGAAAGAATGGGCTATTGTGACCTTCATATGCAAGTTGAAAAGGCAGCGGAACAAAGTTTGGAGTGTGATTAGCAATCTCGCAATGTAAAGCCATTACTACTGAAACGACTACTGCAAATATTTGGATACACGCTTTTTAGGATGATCTTATGTTTGAGGGGGGTGGGGGCGAAGATGTTGAGCTCTTCATTCTTGTAATTCTCCAATTTTTTCTGAAGTGGGCTGAGTTCAGCTGGCCGATTGCCTTGACAGGCTTCTGTCTTATTGAGAGTGTTGTCACCTGGAGGACTGAGGTTCGAGTCTTTTCGCTCGAAGCCTACATAGATTGTTCATTTTACTGTGTTGAGTTTTGCAGATTTGAACTGAGAACTATTGTAAGAAATACTCGTTATCTCAACGAATGCTCTTGACTTTCTGTGTTCTGAAAGAGAGCTGCGGGAACACATCATCAAATAATATAATGATAAAGTAAATACAAGAATGAAAAATAACTTGATTTCCAAAAGTGGTTTAGAAGAAGAAGTAGAAGATCTTATTTAAACGTGATGTGCTAGATTGGTTTCATTGTCATTGTCCAGATCGTAGTTTTGTGTGGTTTTTGATTGATTTGTCAGGGGGCGGCCAAAACCTGGGTTTGGATTTCTCGCTGTCAGAGTGAATACCAGCTCCACTAGGTTAGAAGTTCGGAAGTAATAATCACTCAACGCGGGGGAAGCGGAGATGCGAACCCTAAAGTTAGCAATTTTCCACTTCAAAGGCAATTGTCCTATTCCTCTAGGCCATTCGTGTCTTGTCTCCAGCCCTTCTCCAGTTACCTCCCCTCTGCCCGGGATAAAATGACGTTTATCTTTGCAACACTGCCGTTTCCTTAATGTCAGAAGTAAGGCTTCTCGCAGAGACAACCCCCTGGTATAACCAAAAAGAGCATACCCTGACTGCGGTTGAGATGTGTTTCTCACCAAAAGGAAAGAACACTCTAGTAAACAAACAGAAAACAGAAGAGACAGATGAATTATTTAATCAAGAGTGCCGGTATCAATTATCATTGCCTCCCTTTGAACAATGGAACTTTTCTCTACCTACAGAAAAGATAGATTGCTGGCGTGATTGACAGGGATTTGAGGAATGTAACACTAAGCACAAACGGTGCTTTTTGGCACGTTATTTTTGTTATTCCGACCTACATTAGTCACGTGAGCATAGTATCGCTACCTGAGACGAGTTTCTCACGAGTTAAAAACATGGAGGCACTGGATCCCGTTTTAAGAGGACGAACTATTTTGGTTCTAATATACAAAGTTAATTGACTGGAAGAATAAAGTTGCCAGTTTGTGTGTCTATGTTTACTATATGTATTGAATTTATATCACCACAGCAATTGCTCCAACAGTCAGCCATAACGCGAGAAAGCAATCCAAGAGAAAATTGGTCTTCTTTATATTTAATAGGAAGACGTTTAAAATGCATCCCACCACTTAACGCTCTTTCCTATGACACATAAAAGAGTAATGTTACTCATTGTAGGTATTCAACAACAACAATAACAACAACTGTGCACTTGCACATGAGTAATCTCGATCCATGAAATATAACGAGTCTTACTGTTGATCGATTGTCGATATTAAGGTTTGTTTATCTCCGGGACTCAATGATAGAAGCACCAACAACATAAACATTATCAACACCAATATCAACGACTGAAACAACTAAGATATTTGTGAAGTCGCATGGGTCAACCAGAGGCCTTGTTTGTTTTGAACGCATAATTCAGTAATCAATCTCTTCAATTAGTTCATCTCCCCTCAGTACCCAATTCCCAACTTATCTCCCTTTGTATCCTCGTCCATTCATTCTGTCGCGGTGTGTCCTACAAAAGCCTTTATGAAGAGCTTTGTAACAGGTATACATACATCTGATCGTGCGAAAGACAAATTGAACAGATAGTTTGGCCCATTCGTTTGTTGTTGCTTCAAAAAGGGACATAACTCCCAGATGTCATTCTCCTATTAAAAGTGAAGTAAAGAAAGTAGCATGTTCTTTACAGAACATCGCTTCTTACGACCGCCACCTATTTGGCTGTTATACGTTTCTTGGCAGGTGTGCAGTACGGTAGGTTGCCATTACTTTCAGTACGTGCAGAAACAACAAAACCCATGTCTGCCAAACATTCAAACCGGGTGTATTTGGGATTATGAAATGGACGCTTCACCGCTCTCTTCCGTCCCTCTCTCTTCTTACTTGACTCTGTTTCATTTGACTCTGTCCTACAATCACACTCTAGCACAACTTTCACACGCGCCCTCATGGTGAGGCCCTTCCATTGTACTTTGGTTGGGCTAGCTTCTGAGGGCGCACACACCTAGCATAGGTACATACAGATGCACACATACATCCAAGCACTGGTGTATGCGTCTTAATATCGCTATGTTGACTACGGTCTGGGGTGGAATAGGCACGCTTCCGCCAGTAGAAACTAGTGAGGCAAACCCATACAATTTTTTTTTAAATTAAAAAAACTTCACCACTAGAACACGCATTCTCCATCATTCTCCTGTTAACCATTTAAACATCTTCCAGGCTTAGCATGGACCCTCTACCAATCTGATTGCCAGAACATTGTTGCTGTCAGCTTGATGCGACGGTCAAATTAATAATCTATATGTGGTTGCACTACCTACAGCTCCTCTATATTACATTACCTATTTCGCCTATTCCACACTCAACATGAAACCTTTCCAATGCTCGTTTTTTATCGCTCTTTTGGCTTGGCTTGGCTTGGCTTCGTTCGTTCTCAATCTCCCACTACCAAACCCTGAAAGGGCTTAAGTAGCAGAATGTAGTCCAGAGAACGGAATGCGTTGTGTCGTAGTTTACAGCTTGACTGCGATGTTTGCACCTTTCGGTCCAACACATCCAACCCCAGCAAGCAATTTGTGAGTACCTTCTCCTTAGTCAGTCTACTCTGTTGAAGCCTGTTATCCAGGATCACCGCGTAGAGGTGTAGAAGGGTCTTGGCAGCCATGGTTCGCTGGCCACTGTAGCTTATGCGCTGCCTGACCGCTCTTTTGAGCCTTATTGTATTTTTTAGGTCTGTGTATATAAGTGTGGTCTCTCAACGCCTCGCTTCTACTTCTACAACTGTGGCTTTAGTTATTAACCCCGTGTGTCTCAGGCCCGTGTGTTTGTGTGTACACTGCTTCTTTATCCATGTTGTTTCCGTGTAATGTAGAGTTTAATAGATGTTATTTTCATTAGTATGTGTCCATTGCACAATCAGTTTAGTTTTTCTTGACAATCGTTACGTCATTCTTAGGTTAGCCACATGTGGACAAATGAAACATCCAATCAAATCCTTAACATTCTTGTGTTTACAAGCGTCGTGTGAGAAAGCAGCCATGATGGAAATGGGTGGGAAATATTTTTCATTTAAATATTTAAACTACCATTAACGATGTCTGCTAAAATCAAGTTACGAGGGCAGATTATAACAAGGACTACTATCATCAAGTTACCAGGGCAGATTATAACAAGGACTACTAGCATCAAGTTACCAGGGCAGGTTATAACAAAGACAACTAATATCAAGTTACTAGGGCAGATTGTAGCAAGGACTACTAACATTAAATTACAAGGGCAAGTTATAATAATGACTGTTAACATCAAGTTACCAGGGGATATTATAACAATGACTTGGCAATAATTTACAAGGCATGTTAATTACACTCGCTGTAAACAGCAAAGTTAAATAATAACAAAGGCCGTTAATACATGTTACAAGGGCAATTAATGAAAATGACTGTTTAACAACATTTTACAATAGCAGTTAATAACAAGGACTCATAACAACATGTTACAAAGGCAGTTAATAACAAGGACTCATAACAACATGTTACAAGAGCAGTTAATAACAAGGACTCATAACAACATGGTACAAGAGCAGTTAATAACAAGGACTCATAACAACATGTTACAAGAGCAGTTAATAACAAGGACTCATAACAACATGTTACAAGAGCAGTTAATAACAAGGACTCATAACAACATGTTACAAGAGCAGTTAATAACAAGGACTCCTAACAAAATGGAACAATATAAGTTAATTACAAGGACTCATAACAACATGGTACAAGAGCAGTTAATAACAAGGACTCATAACAACATGTTACAAGAGCAGTTAATAACAAGGACTCATAACAACATGGTACAAGAGCAGTTAATAACAAGGACTCGTAACAACATGGTACAAGAGCAGTTAATAACAAGGACTCATAACAACATGTTACAAGAGCAGTTAATAACAAGGACTCATTACAATATGGTACAAGAGCAGTTAATAACAAGGACTCATAACAACATGTTACAAGAGCAGTTAATAACAAGGACTCATAACAACATGTTACAAGAGCAGTTAATAACAAGAACTCATAACAACATGGTACAAGAGCAGTTAATAACAAGGACTCATAACAACATGGTTCAAGAGCAGATAATAATAAGGACTCATAACAACATAGTACAAGAGCAGTTAATAACAATGACTCATAACAATATGTACAAGAGCAGTTAATAACAAGGACTCCTAACAAAATGGAACAATATAAGTTAATTACAAGGACTCATAACAACATGGTACAAGAGCAGTTAATAACAAGGACTCATAACAACATGTTACAAGAGCAGTTAATAACAAGGACTCATAACAATATGTACAAGAGCAGTTTATAACAAGGACTCATAACAATATGTACAAGAGCAGTTAATAACAAGGACTCATAACAACATGGTACAAGAGCAGTTAATAACAAGGACTCATAACAACATGTTACAAGAGCAGTTAATAACAAGGACTCATAACAATATGTACAAGAGCAGTTAATAACAAGGACTCCTAACAAAATGGAACAATATAAGTTAGTTACAAGGACTCATAACAACATGGTACAAGAGCAGTTAATAACAAGGACTCATAACAACATGGTACAAGAGCAGTTAATAACAAGGACTCATAACAACATGGTACAAGAGCAGTTAATTACAAGGACTCATAACAACATGGTACAAGAGCAGTTAATAACAAGGACTCATAACAACATGGTACAAGAGCAGTTAATAACAAGGACTCCTAACAACATGGTACAAGAGCAGTTAATAACAAGGACTCATAACAACATGGTACAAGAGCAGTTAATAACAATGACTCATAACAACATGGTACAAGAGCAGTTAATAACAAGGACTCATAACAACATGTTACAAGAGCAGTTAATAACAAGGACTCATAACAACATGTTAGAAGAGCAGTTAATAACAAGGACTCATAACAACATAGTACAAGAGCAGTTAATAACAAGGACTCATAACAACATGGTACAAGAGCAGTTAATAACAAGGACTCATAACAACATGTTACAAGAGCAGTTAATAACAAGGACTCATAACAACATGTTAGAAGAGCAGTTAATAACAAGGACTCATAACAACATAATACAAGAGCAGTTAATAACAAGGACTCATAACAACATGGCACAAGAGCAGTTAATAACAAGGACTCGTAACAATATGTTACAAGAGCAGTTAATAACAAGGACTGCTAACAACATGTTACAAGAGCAGTTAATAACAAGGACTGCTAACAAAATGTTACAAGAGCAGTTAATAACAATGACTCATAACAACATGTTACAAGAGAAGTAATTAACAATGACTCATAACAACATGTTAAAAGAGCAGTTAGTAACACATACAGCTAACAACAAGTGTACATAAACCACTGCCGTGTTTCAAGTTCACATTTGATAAATAGAACTACACGTAACCTAACCCTTGTTTAAATAAACATATCTAGTAATACAAAGTTCAAATAGGTCTCCTTTGAAGAGGGCTCGTATCGTCGACCTTCAGCAAGATTGACAGATAGCGATGGTGTGTGATTCCAGTCCTACGTAATCGTGCATGTCAGCCTTCACACACTTCAACGATCGATGTCTAGCCACTTCCCACACTTTCACGATTGACGTGTATGTCTCCTTCACTAAATCTGTCCCCCGTCACTAAGTGTCTTCCGTTATTCTAACTTGACTAAGTCTGTCCTCCGTCATTTTAACTTTACTAAGTCTGTCTTTCGTCACTAAGTCTGTCCTCTGTCATTCTAACTTTACTAAGTCTGTCCTCCGTCACTAAGTCTGTCCTCCGTCATTCTAACTTTACTAAGGCTGTCCTCTGTCCCTAAGTCTGTCTTCCGTTATTCTAACTTTACTTAGTCTGTCTTCCGCCATTCTAAGTTTACAAATTCTATTCTCCGTCACTCTAACTTTACTAAGTCTGTCCCTCGTCACTAAGTCTGTCTTCCGTTATTCTAACTTGACTAAGTCTGTCCTCCGTCATTCTAACTTTACTAAGTCTGTCCTTCGTCACTAAGTCTGTCCTCCGTCATTCTAACTTTACTATGTCTGTCCTCCGTCACTAAGTCTGTCCTCCGTCATTCTAACTTTACTAAGTCTGTCCTCCGTCACTAAGTCTGTCCTCCGTCATTCTAACTTTACTAAGTCTGTCTTCCGTTATTCTAACTTTATTTAGTCTGTCCTCCGCCATTCCAAGTTTACAAATTCTATTCTCCGTCATTCTAACTTTACTAAGTCTGTTCTCCGTCACTAAGTCTGTCTTTCGTTATTCTAACTTTACTAAGTATGGCATCTTTCATTCTAACTTTACTTAGTCTGCCCTCCGCAATTCTAACTTTACTAAGTCTGTACTCGATCATTATAATGTTTCTCCAACTATGAAGCTGAAATCACTGCACTTGAAGCAAGCTTGTACCATCTAAGAATGGTTTTATATGTCTTTCCTCCAAAGCCCACAATTTGTTATTTTTCAGACTGGATGTCCGTCCATTTATCTTTAGAATGTGCTGGACATTTTAGACCTGATTTATTCCGAATGTCTCTAGGGATTGACCACATTATCACCTACCAATTTGTCGAAATAGCTCTGCAGTGATTCTCTGCACCCTAAAGCACACCTGACAATGATAAGGCAGACAAACTAGCAAAAGGAGGGATCAAGACAAGAACAACCACACACAGCAAAAACTCAACAAACATCCAAACAACTCATTAGAACAGCAAACAAAAAACTGGACTGAACAGATGGGTCATGGTAAACACAGGGAGTGGGGTCTGCAAACATATGGCAAGCCCCAATCCAAATGTCAGCATCAATCAACTCACAAGGAAGGATCAGAGTACCCCTTTCCGACTGAGAGCCCAACACATCCCACTTATGAGGTACTTGAACATAATTCAACCACAACCCACTTCAGAGTGCAAGTTGTGTGCACACGCATACGAAATTTGTTCATCATCATCCCTTTGAGTGCTCGGCGCTCAACAATGTTAGGAGAATACTTTTTCCTCCGAGGTCATCTAAATAAAACACTTTGTATGGCACTAGGCAACAGCTAACACACACGTGCAGATACCGTTACATGGCATTGGGCCGCAGGGCAAGAGCCTAGATGCTTCTAGATCCGTAACCACAAATATGGCCTAAATTAATATGTGTGCATTTGGCAATATTTGCGTTTTTGTGTAATCAAATAAACCATTTCTTGCTTGGCCTACTCTGTAAAGTAACCCATAACATTACTGCCGTAGGGTGTGAGGTGTTAGCGATCTCACAAATCAAAGGCCCGGCTTGTTGAGGGCGGTAGCCATCTCCTCTCCCTTGTCGCTTTTACTTCCCGGACTGAACCGGTACCCATTTAAGGCTGGGTCGACCCGGAAGCCTTTGCGGTTTGAAAAAACATTACCGCCTCAACTGGGGAATGAACCCAGGACCACTCAGATGCGAAACGAGAGCGCTAACCACTGCGCTGCCTACTCTGTACTAAGTGACATTCCGCGATTCACTCATTCTCGGCCGCGCTCTGACTAATGGCATTGTCCTTATGTATTGTGTTTGTTAATTTTCTGATTTCTTAGGTTTTTTTCGGTTGTTATACAGTGTCTAGACAAGATTCCGAGGTGACTTAATACAGGTTCATAAGATCATCAAAGAAAAGGATAAATTAGATTATAACACGTTTTTGACAAAACTACCTACAATAACAATAGGCACGGCTACAAATTAATTAAAGAAAGGTCCAGATTAAATAATAGGACATATTTTTTAGTCAGAGAGTGGTGAATGCTTGGAATGCATTGCCACAGGAAATAGTGGAGGCAGGGTTAATTAATGCATTCAATAATATATTAAATGCCCATATTTTTAGATCAATGAAATGTAAATTAAACTGGTACACATACTCTGGAGTTTCGCCTAAACCAGAATAAGGACGTTAAGTTCATTTCAGTTATTCTTCCCTGACGAAGTGATTGTCGTCTTAGTACAGATTTCGTTCTTGTATGTGGTTCCAACTAAATTTCTGAACATATGTTTCCGTGTTTTGTAATGCCCGGATACAATGTCTTACTTCCTCTCTCGGTATCTGAACATACCTTTCCATGTTTTCTAATGCTCGGATTGAATGTCTTACTTTCTGTCTCGGTATCTGAACATACCTTTCCGTGTTTTCTAATGCCCGGATACAATGTCTTACTTTCTGTCTCGGTATCTGAACATACCTTTCCGTGTTTTATAATGCCCGGATTGAATGTCTTACTTTCTGTCTCGGTATCTGAACATACCTTTCCGTGTTTTCTAATGCCCGGATACAATGTCTTACTTTCTGTCTCGGTATCTGAACATACCTTTCCGTGTTTTATAATGTCCGAATACAGTGTCTTACTTTCACTCTCTCTGTATCTTAATATACCTTTACATGTTTTTAATACCTGGATACAACTCTTACTGCCTTTCTAGAAAATTGAACATACCTATCCGTATTTTTAATACTCGCGTACAATTTCTTACTTGTTCTCTCTGTATCTGAACATACATATCAATGGTTTAATATCACGACGCAGATGAAGCCAAGCATAGCACAACCGACTGGAGGACCACCGTCCACCTTCATCAGCATGCTCGGGATGTAAGGAAAGCTACTACAACTCGCCACTTAACGTCCTTTTCAGGGCGCACACAATAATCAACTTACTCATTGTGGGCATTAAACAACAACAACGACAGCCGTGATACAATCTCTTACTTTCTCTCTCGGTATATGTGATACAATCTCTTACTTTCTCTCTCGGTATATGTGATACAATCTCTTACTTTCTCTCTCGGTATATGTGATACAATCTCTTACTTTCTCTCTCGGTATATGTGATACAATCTCTTACTTTCTCTCTCGGTATATGTGATACAATCTCTTACTTTCTCTCTCGGTATATGTTATTTCACTTCTCTGCAAACTGCTTCTTCGAGGAAAATAAGACAAAAATCCCCATCTTCATTGACCTAGATTGCTCATCAGGTGACCTAGATCTCCGTCTCTTAGAGAATTGGTAAGTGACAGATTGATATACCAGCTTGGAAAGTTACATATCTACAGGATCAGAATCAACGGATTAATGTTTCAGAGAAAACGTCAGCTTCAACATTAAAATACATTTCATAGTTGAATTTTCAAAAAGGCTAAAGTATGCATTCTCAACCTATATCAGTAGAACCTGAACGGAATGTCTGTGGGTGTTCAGCTATAGATAGTGATTGAATTATTTGCAGATTTGGGGCAGCACTGGGCAGTTAACACGAAAATATATTTTCTGTTTATTCTGTTTTGGCTTTTGACTTGTGATGTCTTAACTTATTACATTGCCAATAAAAGATAAATGTTATTAGAATTAAATAAAACAAGTTGACAGTTGTAAATTACAAATTACTGGCAACACTAAAGTACCTTGATCCGTGGATATAATCATTTGTAAACAGACCTGAACATTGTTTCAGGTTACCTGAAGAATAAAAGGGCCGAAAAAAGGTTAGACTAAAGGAATACAAAGAAACAATAATCTCTTATCAGTAGATGATCTCGGTATTCTAAACTCACATTTCCGGTTTGTTTTTGGTTAAAAGCCAACACTAATTTTGTGAATAGATTATCTTGTTCATAAGGGGGTCCACCAGGGAGATCCCCACTGAACCTCTTCTCCGCATGCTTTGAATCAGTCATTTTAGCTGATGCAACTGGGGCACCTTTGGTATCTATATTGACAGTAGACACCTCAATCACCTTCGATTTGCCGACGACATAGTGCTCATCGCAGAGTTAACTACAGAAGCCAATCAAACGATCCAGCTACTCGATTGTGAGCGCAGGAAAGCGGGACTGGAGATGAATGTCTGGAAGATCATAGTGTTGCGAGATCGTTTCACCAATTGTGACCCAGTCTTCGTTGCTAGGATGCAAAATCGAGGATGTCAACGAGTACATCTATATTGGGCGCCTCCTCAATATGAAGAATAACCTGAATTGACAAGACGTCGCCGCCCGGGCTGAGCTGATTTTTTGTCCATTAACACGGTCCTTGACGGTTGCCACGGCCAGAACCTACGAATCTCTCTTCAATTTCATTGTGCTCCCTGCTATGTGCTACGATTCTGATACATGGATCCTAAGAAAGTCACTGGTGGACAAATTGAGAGTGACCCAGGCCACTCTTGAGAGACGGTTGGTAGGAATCACTCTCTGGAACCAACGTATACAAAAGCTCCACAATTCTGACATAAGACGATTGTGCTTGGTGAATGATGCAGTAATCTATGTAAAAAAGGCAAAATATAGATGGGCAGGTTACATGTTGCGACGAAATGATGGTCAATTGAGCACGGCGACAGCAATCTGGTATCCCCGACGTAACAAGAGACCGCGGGGAAGACCTCCAATACGTTGGTTAGAATCATTTGCTGTACACAACAACATCCGAGACGCTTCTGTAGGAGGGTTTACCATGCACTGGACTTCTGTGGCTCAAGACATGGTCTGCTGGAGACGAAGTTGGGACTCACAGCTAGGCTGAGGAACGGTTCATCATGATCAAGAATATCATATACATTGTTGCCCATCGACGACCATTATCGGACGGTTTGTGTCTTGATGATGTAACATGTGCTGTATTGTGATTAAAGTGAGAAAGGAACTGCGTTGGTCATCATCCTCACTTTCTACTACCGAACTACCTTGGACCAGTGGCGAGACAATCAGTGGAGACGACTGGAGGTAACTCAGGATGTAGGCATTCTGGTCTTACCTCCATTAAGACTATGGGTCATTTGTAACTTGTGGGTTTTGATTGCCCACCGTTTCCGCTCATCGCTTTGATAGGGGAGTGCTTTTCCTCTCGACCACAGCTTCAACATCCTATCAATCTCAAGAGGCAATGGACTTCATGCTAGAGAGGGGCCTTGGTCAGTTGTTGCCTTTGCTTTTGCCGCATACGTTTAAAGTCAGCATCTTGGCGCATATTGAGCTTTCCTGCTTGCCAGCCAGCACACAAAGCCTGCCTCCACCAAGGACTGTCTATGGCAAGTTCCTCCCAGTTGAAGTTGTTCATATCCAGCGCTGTCAGGTCACGCTTTCAAACATTTTTTTAGCAGAGGAAGGGTCTACCTTTGCAACGGGTTGCCTGTGAGGAACTCTCCGTAAAGGATGTCTTTTGGAATTCGCCCGTCCTCCGTTGGGCACACGTGAACAAGCCATCGCAAGCGGCGCTGTCGGAGGATCGTAACAAAACTGGAAATCTTTGCACGGTTCAACATGTCGTAGTTCCAGCACGCTATAACCCATTCAGGTATTTACTCGTATATATACGAGAACCGTTCAAATCAAACCGGAACTTTTTGTTCTTGTTCTACCTGAATGGGTTATAGTCTGCTGGAACTACTATCATCAGTTAGGAGCACTTGTATCCTATTACTGCTAGGAAGCCCACCTGCCATGGACCAGTCACATGACAGATTAATAAAAACGGCGGACAACACTGTTAGTGCTTGCATGGAACAGCGTAAAGTGATGAAGTTTATTGTGAAAGAAGGCATGAAACCTTCTGAAATTTACAGAAGACTGCAATCACAATACGGTGATGAGACACTCAGCAGCAGTAAAACATTTGAATGATGTAAACGTTTTAGAGATGGATGTACATCCGTGAGTGATGATTAGATATTATGAAATTATTGTGTGGCTAGTTAGTGGTCAATGCTTGGAATGCATTGCCACATGAAGTAGTAGAGGCAAAGACAATCAATGCATTTAAGAATAGATTGGATGCTCATAGCTTTTAGAGCAAAGAAATGTAATTGAAACTAGTTTTATACAGACTCTGCAAAGTATTCTAAACTAGTATAAAGACGTTAAGTTAAGTTATGATCCCGGCCGTGGTGTCTCAAACACACCATAGTCATTCCTCTGAATATCCAGATAATATAACGCATCCTTGAAAATCGACGCATAACCTGTCGCAAAATTGCACAAGATACAAGTTTTTCTCTGAGTACGGTGAACACTATTATTCATGAACATTTGAATTTTCGAAAGGTGAGTGCACTTTGGGTACCAAGACAGCTTTCAGTTTTTGACCGGCAGAGAAGAGTTTAAGCCTGGACTGAATTGAAGTTACGTTTTGACATGAAAGGGCATAACTTTCCTGCCGGACCTCACACGTGGCGTGGTAAGCTTTGTTATTTAATTAGGCGAGAAGAGACACGCAAGTCTTGACTTTACTTGCCCCAACCACTTTTTCGTTTAAACGAAGTCAGGAGCTGAAGTCGTCTCTATTGTGTCAAATTTCTTTTCTGCAAGCCTGTGTTGTATTTTTGTTAAGTCTTCAATCTGTCTATTTGCCACGTGATTTTCATCGTGTCTTGTAACCAGATCTTGTTGGTTTTTTTTAATGCGTACAATGGAAGTTGGTCAGATTGCATTTTTTTTTAAATGAGCGAACTATTTTCTTTTCTTGTGTTGTCATGTGTTCAGCTTTTATTATTTATATTATTCTAAGAGCTTTGGTCCATGACGGCCTAGGTGATCTGTGACCATTTAGCCTGGTGGAGTCTTTAAGCGGAGCAACAAACTCCCTCCTGCTCAACCGGCCCACAACCATCAATCGTAGAATTACTCTAGCACATGTTTATCTTCGTCATTTCCTCAGGACATCCGTTGCCATGACAATGTCTTACTTTCGAATTTTAGCACTGGCAGACATACGAGCTTTGTACTGGCAGACATACGAGCTTTGTACTGGCAGACATACGAGCTTTGTACTGGCAGACTTACAAGCTTTGTACTGGCAGACATACGAGTTTTGTACTGGCAGACATACGAGCTTTGTACTGGCAGACATACGAGCTTTGTACTGGCAGACATACGAGCTTTGTACTGGCATACATACGAGCGTTGTACTGGCATACATACGAGCTTTGTACTGGCATACATACGAGCGTTGTACTGGCATACATACAAGCGTTGTACTGGCATACATACGAGTGATGTACTGGCAGACATACGAGCTTTGTACTCCGGATGCCGACACAGCGGCAATGTTATATTTCCTTCACAAATCCGTGCCCAAAATCGCAAGAAATTTATGTTAACACGAATTCATGTTTTGCAGTTAATATTTTCACGCAGTCTAAGTTATCAACGACATTAAGATTTCCATATAGATATATGCAAAGGATACGCGAATTTAGCAAAGTGGCGAATATCTTAAATATTTTTGTAAAATTATAAAATAGTGTAACTGACACATGGCATTTTATAGTACAACACGGCCGAATTCTTTCAAGGCGATTCTAAGGTGTATCATTACCACACAAAGAGGAACGCAAGCTCTGTGTATGTTACATTATATGTTATCTTCTGAATACATGGAATGGTAAATAATTCGTAAACAATGAGGACCCATAACCATATTCTGGTGCATATAGTGGGGTAAGTGGTGGAGGTGTCATTCACATGGATTGACATGTAGAATAGCTTAATCCCAACCTGACTACTCTAAGAGATTCACGAATGTTACCTGCTGAAAAAAATGGCAATCTATCTTACTGCCAGCATTCTTCTTCCCTTTAGAGCACGTCCTCTTCACATTTCTTCCTGAACTCAATGTCATTTTTTGTGAAAAGCCGCACCTAATTACCACTCGAAGCAAATATCTGAGGCAGTCGTAATCAAGTATTTAACATCATACAATTTAAAAGTGTTGTTCTGTCCTTTCATTCCAAACCCCACACGTTCTAATGAATTATGTTGTGATTGGTAAGGTGGGAGTCGAGGAGAAGACTGGCTTTCTTGCGTAATGATTTTGTTTATGCGAAACATCTTTGTCTTCTTCGTATGCCTCATAATCTGCAATAACGCTGGTTTTAAATGGGTGTCGTCAAAGGGAATTTTTGCCTCTGCAAGCCATGTCATGATTTGATTGTTTGTGCTTGATGAATTGGAACTGTGTCTTCATGCGCTTTGACATTATCATATCATGCATTGTTCATTACCAGCATGGGGACGGCGTGGCCTAGTGGTTAAGTGACACGGCTCACAACCAGAAGGTGCTGGGTTCGATCCCCATCACAGCACCGGCTGTTACCCCGGGGAAGCAAACCCTTAGAAAATGCAAGAGGAAGCAGACCCTTACATAAAATGCATGATGAAGTCGGATGCACTGGGCCGACAGGCGCAAAAATAAAAACCACAGTGCAGCGCACACCGCCTTGGGATTTAGAGATATAAGGCGAACGCAACAAAAAAAAATACCAGCATGACTGTCTTTCAAAAGCAGGGAAGAAAATGTATTCTATCTAATCCCAGAAAATGTGTAGTTTCATTTCAGTCTGGTATTCCATGTTGTCTGTAGACTGCTTCAAAAAGAATGTCTGTGTCATTTCCAAGCCTATTCCCTCTGCTACCAGCCAGAGCTACGTGGCATTTTCCTTGCCTTGTCTCTGTCAACTGATTAACATTCTTTCTCATACATGTGGTGCGCATTAACACACTCGTCGTCCAAATACACAGATCGTAGTCTTCTATCCTTAGATCGCGGATCTGCCTCATGTATTTGCTTCGAGTACCAATCGGGTGCGGCTTTTCACAAACAATATTTTTGCCATCAGCAGCATTTCGAAAAACGAACCCGCTACCTCTTACCACTTTCCGAACTATAGTTTTCTAGATTTAAATATCGTATTCTGCTTGTACCCGAACTTGAGGTTTCCCGAAAGTGACAAGTTTATTTACCTTAAGCATTTTCAAAATATCACATCTTTGTCCAAATCATCAACTAAAAAACGCATAAAAAGAACAAGCTTCAATCATCTATCAAAAGCCCTTCCAGAAAGGAACTGTGACATCATATCAAAATGTCCAACAACATGGGAAGTGATACAGGCATATGAAAATACAGACCAACAGCCCAACTTCACGTCTACACAGATGGATCATCAGAGGAAGCATTGAGGAAAGTAGTGGCGGAACTCATTATACTTCTATAGGATGGAACCGTTATAGGAAAAGCAAGTGGTGCCAGGGATCTCTCGACAGATCTAACAACAGAGCAACTGGCAATAATTGAAGCAATCAAACTATTGAATGAAAAGGGCTTAAAGGATAACAGAATAGTGTGTTTGTGTGACAGCATGGACATTTTACAGGCCACACAAAGAGAATCACAAGATAGTATGGAAAAGGAACTGAAATGCCAGCTAAATAAACTCTCCGACCACAACAAAACACCATATAGTGTATTCCAGCTCACTGCGGTATACCTGAGAATGAATGGGCGGACAGACTGGCCAGGGAGGGAAGACAAAGAGAACAATTCACCCGTGCCACTGCCAGATGTCAAGGCACACATCAAACAAAAATATAGACAACAGTGGATAGAGAGAACAAACAGCAAATACCTACATGACCCAATCAATAAACTGAATGGGGGGGAAACAGTATACCACAATTTTCCGTCTCAGAACAAGTTATTGCAGACTGACACATGGATAAAACGAAAGCAGCACAGACTGCACAATGCACATGTCAGAGAGGAAACTCCAGAACACATCCCGCAAATATGTCTACTGCACCAAGGTTCCCGTGAGAAGACCCGGTCCGAGGAAAGTAAAATACAAATAACATTCAGTGGGACTGACTGATAAAACGTCGTGACACAGGGCGTTGTCTGTGCTAAGAACGATGACATATTTTGAGATTTAGTCCTTCCGCTTTTTTTTTGCCCTCTGCTAAAATCCAAGTAGTTTGGGATGTTGTCCATGCGTTAAAATCTGAGAACATGTGTGACCAGGGAGTCAGCTTGTATCCGACCTCTACTACCAAGCTAGAACTATTCAGCTTGGTAGAACACCGCTTGGAATAAAACCAGACTGGTATAGGCTTCCGTGGCTTGAAAAAGTGCTCGTCTGTGACGAGTAAAATATTTTGCTAGACCAGTTAATAAAATCAGGTTAGTTATGTTTTTAATCGTTATTACATAACGGCTCTCGCACGATTATTAATGATACTACGGTTACAATAGATTGTACATAAGCCAGCTTATGATGGTGAATCTAAATAGACATCCGCTACCACAATTTAAACCTGATAAAGCCATCGATCAATGGTCCTACAGTGTTAAAACTACGAAGCATGTTCAAGGACACAAATGCCATGTCTCTGACAGAAATACATCTTTTCTTAAGAATAAATAGACTAATACAATATTTTTGGTTTGGTATGTAGAAATAAAAGTGGATTGTTAACATAAATTTAATGACTGTAGTCTGACCATGCTGACTGGTGAAATTTATGACTGACTGGTCAGTCACCATAACAATTTTCAAGCTCTGGATAGCCCCGAGGTTAGTCAGTGACCCCAAGTTGTCAAACCCCAACGTGGTAGGGAAACCAGAGATGTTACATTATTGTTTCTATTTTCGCTAATGAAAACATAATGCTAATATAAAGTTCTGTAGTTCGGACACAACTGACAAATTGGTTGCTGAGAGGAGCAGAGTGAACTGTGGGTGCAGTTGATTTATGTGATACTTACTGACAAAATGCGGTGACCGGAAGCCACACCTGTTGTTTGAATGGTGTGTGTGTGTTTTGTCAGAGAGGAAGAGGGTGAATGATTGTGAGCTAGTACAGGAGTGATAGAATGTTCAGATTAATTTTGTGAGATGTGGAAGAGAGTGAGATATGGATATGATAGATAAAGGGTGTGATGAGAGAGTTCCGCGTTAGAGGGGTGATTCCGCATGAGAAATGGTGAGCGATCGAGTGATGGAGTGTTTGAATGAGCATTATATGAGAGGGGTGATCGATCGAGATACAGAGGGGATGAGTTTCACGAGAGAGGTAACCAATCGAGTGAGGGAATGTTTGAGTGAGTTTTGAGAGAGGGGTGAGCGATCGAGATACAGTGGGTGAGTTTTACGAAAGAGGTAACCAATCAAGTGAGGGAATGTTTGAGTGAGTTTTGTGAGAGGGGTGAGCGATCGAGTGACGGAGTGGGTGAGTTTCACGAGAGAGGTAAGCAATAGAGTAACGGAATGTTTGAGTGAGTTTTGTGAGAGGGGTGAGCGATCGAGATACAGAGTGGGTGAGTTTCAAGAGAGAGGTAAGCAATAGAGTAACGGAATATTTGAGTGAGTTTTGTGAGAGGAGTAAGCGATCGAGAAACAGAGTGGGTGAGTTTCACGAGAGAGGTAACAAATCAAGTGAGGGAATGTTTCAGTGAGTTTTCTGAGAGGGGTGAGCGATCGAAATACAGAGTGGGTGAGTTTCAGGAGAGAGGTAAGCAATAGAGTAACGGAAAATTTGAGTGAGTTTTGTGAGAGGGGTAAGCGATCGAGATACAGAGTGGGTGAGTTTCACGAGAGAGGTAACCAATCGAGTGAGGGAATGTTTCAGTGAGTTTTGTGAGAGGGGTAAGCGATCGAGATACAGAGTGGGTGAGTTTCACGAGAGAGGTAAGCAATAGAGTAACGGAATGTTTGAGTGAGTTTTGAGAGAGGGATGAGCGATCGAGATACAGAGTGGGTGAGTTTCACGAGTGAGGTAACCAATCAAGTGAGGGAATGTTTCAGTGAGTTTTGTGAGAGGGGTGAGCGATCGAGTAACGGAGTGGGTGAGTTTCACGAGAGAGGTAACCAATTGAATGATGGAATGTTTGAGTGAGTTTTGTGAGAGGGGTGAGCGATCGAGATACGGAGTGGGTGAGTTTCACGAGAGAGCTAACCAATCGAGTGAGGGAATATTTGGGTGAGTTTTGTGAAAGGGGTGAGTAATCGAGATACAGAGTGGGTGAGTTTGACGAGAGAGGTAAGCAATAGAGTAACGGAATGTTTGAGTGAGTTTTGTGAGAGGGGTGAGCGATCGAGATACAGAGTGGGTGAGTTTCAAGAGAGAGGTAAGCAATAGAGTAACGGAATGTTTGAGTGAGTTTTGTGAGAGGGGTGAGTGATCGAGATACAGAGTGGGTGAGTTTCACGAGAGAGGTAACCAATCAAGTGAGGGAATATTTGGGTGAGTTTTGTGAGAGGGGTGAGTAATCGAGATACAGAGTGGGTGAGTTTCACGAGAGAGGTAAGCAATAGAGTAACGGAATGTTTGATTGAGTTTTGTGAGAGGGGTGAGTGATCGAGATACAGAGTGGGTGAGTTTCACGAGAGAGGTAACCAATCAAGTGAGGGAATATTTGAGTGAGTTTTGTGAGAGGGGTGAGTGATCGAGATACAGAGTAGGTGAGTTTCACGAGAGGTAACCAATCAAGTGAGGGAATGTTTGGGTGAGTTTTGTGAGAGGGGTTAGCATTCTAGTGATGTAGTTTTTCGGTGAATTTTAACAACGAGAAAGAGGAATGTAATAGAGTCATTGATCGAGCCTTAAGAGAAAAGAATGAGTGATGGAGTATTTAATTGAATGTTATGGGATGTTACATGAGGCATGATGTAGTTCTGGAGATAGGTCAACCACTTTTGCATTGACGATTTCAATAGCAATGGTCTTATATGATGAAGTTGCTAGCCTCATTCACGTCTCTCTTTGGTTGCCCTTTACGCCAGGCTCTGAGTGTTAGAAATTAATGTGTGATACTTTTATTAGAACCCAAAGCTGACTGCTAGCGCCAGAGCCAGTGACACAGGACTGCCAGAACCCTTCTCCTTCTTCACATGGTATTCTGGATAATAGGCTGCATCAGGGAAGACTGGGTAAAGAGAAGAGATCGAAGAGGGCAGGCTAACCATATACCCACAAATGTCAGCTGAAGTCGGATGTGTCGAACCGAAAGAAATACGATTCTTTTGTTATCACGAAGATTTTTGTCATACTTTTATTATAATGGACATTTACCTGTCATAATTTTATTATAATGAACATTTTTATATCATAATTTTATTATAATGAACAGTTTTTTTTTATTCTCTTATTATTCCTGGATAATAATAAGCAGAACTCCAGGAAGAAGGATCCACGAAACAGCTCTTGACTATGGTATGGAGATTCACGCTGGAAAGACAAAATTATCGACCGACAACGCCGAGGGCTTCAACAGCAGGATAAAAGCTAATGGTCAGGAACTCGAAGTGGTTGACTGTTTTAAATATCTTGGGTCGATTGTCAGTGATGAAGGATGAAAATGTGAGGTCTTGGCCAGAATAGCACAGACAATACCGGCGCTTGCAGGGCTCAACAAAATCTGGCAAGATAAACGGTTAGCACTATGCACGAAAATCAGTTTAATGCGTACATTGGTCCTGTCAATATTATTCTATGCTTGTGAGACATGGGCAATTACAGCTGACCTTCTGCAGACATGAGATGTTTCCGAAGACTTCTAAACCCTACAAAGATCGAGTTACAAATGAGGAAATACGAGGAAGAATTACAACAGCAATAAGGTATTTTAAAGCCGTCACATCTTGGCAACTGTCAAAAGAACGAAACTCGCTTGATACGGTCACATATCAAGATAAAATGGTCTTGCAAATACGATCCTGCACGGAAAGGTGCAAGGCAGACGACGAAGAGGCCGTCCCCAAAAAGATTTGGGAGGACAACATAAAAGAATGGACCAATCTCCGACCAGAAGAGGCACGTGAAGCGACCTTGACAGAGAGGGATGGCGTGGGGTTGTGAAGATCTTTTCATGTGTGCCCCAACGACCTCACTGGTTACCAAATGACCCGACCTGACCTGAATAACTTTTATTATCACAAAGAATTCAATTGTTACTATCGCGAAGATTTTCAACTTCTATTTTCACGAAGATTTTAAAATACGTCTGCAATTCAGCTGTCAGCACCCACCCGAACATCAGCATGGCAGCGAAACAACTGATAAACTGGTTATGACGGGATTGTGCCACTGAAACGGAAAATATTTAATCGAACCGACTTCATTATATCCATAACGGCTCAGTCCCTTTCCTTACTGAAACTCCCGACGACAGAGAGCTCTTTCCGTAGCTTCGTCGAGTACCCATTTACAGAAAGAAGCTATGATATCATGAAACTCCTGTCATTCTCGGTCTGTCAAACTTTACGAAGTGATTCGAACCTAGTACGTTGAAATTGTTTATCCCGCTCACAACTCTAGACCAGCGAATCTTAAATAACTTTAAGAGAAGTAATTGGTGTCACCAGGAGTTGTTTCGAATGCCCACAATGAGTATATTACTCTTATGTGAATCCTGAAAAGGGCGATAAGTGACTGGTTGCAGTACCTTTCCTCAAATCTCGAGCGTGCTGATGAAGGTGTACCAGGGTCCTCCAGGCGGTTGTGCTATGCTTGGCTTCATCTACGTGTTGCTCACTACTGCGGAGATCACGTCAAACCTCATATTGTTAGCCAGACCGTTGTCTTCGACAACAGCCCGTTTCCAGGACGACCACTGAGGAGGTCAGATAAGGGTCTAGGCCAGTATATTTCTCTTGACTATGGCTAACGTTCTCTTATCAGTGTTTTGCCTGACCAGACGTTAGCCTCATCGTCCCGTGCCATCAGGAGAGATACTTATAGAAATGATGACATTAAAAATATGGTGAGGACGGCACATTGTGCTGAATACATATCAAGACAGAAAATAAGATAGTTTAGTAATCTCATGAGAATGCAACGCTTACAGCGGCTGACACAACACACTTAGCCCAAGAAAGGCAACCTGAGATTCTCACGGCACTTAGCGGCACAAGTGGGCTGAAAAGGATGTAAATTAAGTAGTCATTTGTAAATATATCATGAATGGACACAGTCGTCACTTCTTGAGCGTGCACAGTCGTTACATCTTAGGCGCTTAGAGCCGTCACGTCTTGAGCGTGCACATCCTTTAAATCTTGGTCATGCAGAGCCGTCACATCTTTAACGTTCACAGCTGTCACACCTTTAACGTGCACAGCCGTCACATCCTGAACGTGCACAGCCGTCACATCATTAACGTTCACAGCCGTCACATCCTGAACGTGTATAACCGTCACTTCTTTAACGTTCACAGCCGTCACATCCTGAACGTGTATAACCGTCACATCTTTAACGTGCACAGCCGTCACATCTTTAAAGTGCACAGCCGTCACATCCTGAACGTGCAAATCCGTCACATCTTTAACGTTCACAGCCGTCACATCATAAACGTGCATAACCGTCACATCTTGAATGTTCACAGCCGTCACATCCTGAACTTGCACAGTCGTCACATCTTTAACGTTCACAGCCGTCACATCTTTAGCGCTCACATTCGTCACATCTTTAACGTGTATAACCGTCACATCCTTAACGTTCACAGCCGTCACATCTTTAACGTGCACAGCCGTCACATCCTGAACGTGCAAATCCGTCACATCTTTAACGTTCACAGCCGTCACATCATAAACGTGCATAACCGTCACATCTTGAATGTTCACAGCCGTCACATCCTGAACGTGCACAGCCGTCACATCATTAACGTTCACAGCCGTCACATCCTGAACGTGTAAAACCGTCACTTCTTTAACGTTCACAGCGGTCACATCTTGAACGTGTATAACCGTCACATCTTTAACGTGCACAGCCGTCACATCTTTAAAGTGCACAGCCGTCACATCCTGAACTTGCACAGTCGTCACATCTTTAACGTTCACAGCCGTCACATCTTTAGCGTTCACAGTCGTCACATCTTGAACGTGTTTAACCGTCACATCCTTAACGTTCACAGCCGTCACATCTTTAACGTGCACAGCCGTCACATCCTGAATGTGCAAATCCGTCACATCTTTAACGTTCACAGCCGTCACATCATGAACGTGCATAACCGTCACATCTTGAATGTTCACAGCCGTCACATCCTGAACGTGCACATCCATCACATCTTTAACGTTCACAGCCGTCACATCATGAACGTGCATAACCGTCACATCTTGAATGTTCACAGCCGTCACATCTTTAACGTTCACAGCCGTCATATCTTTAACGCTCCCATCCGTCATAACTTGAACGTTCACAGCCGTCATATCTTTAACGTGCACCGCCGTCACATCTTGAATGTTCGCAGCCGTCAGATCCTGAACGAGCACAGTCATCAACTATGACAATGGAATTTGATCATCATAATTTGGTCAGTATCTTCTACCTGTGTTTTATTTCTCTCCATCTTTGTGCCCAAGTTCTCGAGTTTCTCCGTCTTTCTTTATCGCCCCCACCTGGCCTCATCCATTGTGTAGATGTTGATAACAGGGTGCCCGCTACTTCACGTCAGGTAACGGTGGGCTCTTTGTTTGCGGTTTCTGAGGATGTGCGACGAAGACTCCCAGTTTCAGTCCAAATGAATTGGCCCCGGGCAAGGGGGACCGATCTATTTGAATTTGACAAGTGTCACAACTAAGGTCTACCAGCACCTGTCGACGTTAGGTCAAGGTGGTTCATATAGGAGACAATACAGGGCACTGTAAACAAACATTGTTTGTTCCGTGTAGTAGGGAAACAGATAGAAATAAGGGTTATCTGTGAGAAAGTAATTCTCCAAAATGTTGCAATAAAGTAAAGGGCAGAGGGGATAGGAGACTAATGTTTGGTCAGGTCTGGTCGGACGATGTTAGTTAGGGCCAGGCAAAACATACTGCTCAGATTGTTAGTCAGGGTCAGGCAAAACATACTGATCAGATTGTTAGTCAGGGTCAGGCAAAACTTACTGATCAGATTGTTAGTCAGGGTCAGGCAAAACATGCTGATCAGATTATGTTAGTCGGGGTCAGGCAAAACATGCTGATCAGATTATGTTAGTCGGGGTCAGGCAAAACATGCTGATCAGATTATGTTACTCGGGGTCAGGCAAAACATACTGATCAGATTGTTAGTCAGGGTCAGGCAAAACATGCTGATCAGATTATGTTAGTCAGGGTCAGGCAAAAGATGCTGATAAGATTATGTTAGTCAGGGTCAGGCAAAACATGCTGATCAGATTATGTTAGTCTGGGTCAGGCAAAACATACTGATCAGATTATTAGTCAGGGTCAGGCAAAACATGCTGATCAGATTATGTTAGTCAGGGTCAGGCAAAACATACTGATCAGATTATTAGTCAGGGTCAGGCAAAACATGCTGATCAGATTATGTTAGTCAGGGTCAGGTAAAACATGCTGATCATATTATGTTAGTCAGGGTCAGGCAAAACATACAGATCAGATTATGTTAGTCAGGGTCAGGCAAAACATACTAATCAGATTCGGGTACGGCGTCGGCTAGTGGTTAAGTGAAACAGCTCACAACTCGCAGGTGCTGGATTCGATCTCCATCACAGCACCGGCCGTTACCCCGGGAAGGCCTAAAAACATAAAATTAATGCCGGGGATCAAGATTCTGAGCAGCGCATGAGCTGCAGTGGTCAGCGACGCATAGCTGACTGCTAGCGTCAGGGCTAGCGAACCAGAGTTGCCAAGACCCTTCTACGCCTCTTCGCGGTGATCCTGGATAACAGGCTGCAAATGGGCAGACTGGCTAAGGAGAAGGTATCGAAGAGGGAATGCTAACCCGGTACTCAAAAAATGGTTGCTGTAGTCGGATGTGTTGGACCGAAAGGTGCAAATATCGCAGTCAAGTTGTAAACTACAACACAACGCATTCCGTTCTCTGGACTACATTCTGCTACTTAAGCCCTTTCAGGATTTGATAGCGGGAGTTTGAGAACGAACGAAGCCAAGGCAAGCCAAATTAATGCCGAAGTCGGATGCACTGGGCTGACAGGGGAAAAATAAAAACCGCAGTGCAACGCACACCGCTATGGAAATCGAGAAATAAGACGAACGAAAAAAAAAAATTATGAGATTATGTTAGTGAGGGTCAGGCAAAATATACTGATCAGTTTATGTTAGTGAGGGTCAGGTAAAATATACTGATCGAACGATGTTAGTCAGGATCAGGTAAAGTATGCTGGCCAAGACCCCCACCTCACTTACACGCAGTTCTCCGTGGAAACGAACTGTTTCATGGCAGTCTGGCTTACCAGGTGGGATCTACTTCATCACCATAGTAGTGAGCAACACGCAGATGAAACAAAGTATAGCACAGCCGCCTGAAGGACCCCGGTCAACCATTAGCACGCTCGGGAAGAGATGAAAACTGCTTCAGCTCGCCACCTAACGCTCTTTTAAAGGCGCACAAAAGCTTCAACATTGTGGGCATTCAACAGAAACATTGACACGATCAGCAATAACAATTAAATGGGAAACAAGTTCAGGCATGTAAGTGATTGACCAAGGATCAAAGAAGATGTAGCGCATATTAATGACTTATCTTTATCTGACAAGCAAAAAAATTGTTCTAGAAAATGAAGAGCATTCACTGCCAGAAACCATTCAAATGAAATGTGAAGGAGTCCGGTGATACGTACTTAGCAGCCTTCCTCTTTCCCGTAAGCTAGAAGACCGTTTGTAGTTACATCACATCTGCTTATATCATAAACTGTATGTTGCCACCTGTGTCTGTTGTTGGATGCGAATGCCCACAATGAGTAGGTTACTCTTCTGTGCGCCCAAGAAAGGGCGTTAAGTGGCTGGTTGTCGTAGCTTTCCTCACATCCCGAGCGTGCTGATGAAGGTGGACCGGGGTCCTCCGGGTGGTTGTGCTATGCTTGGCTTTATCTGCGTTTCTCTCACTACTACGGGGATGACGTCGAACCTCACCTTTATTAGCCAGACTGTTGCCCTCGACAAACAGCCTGTTTCCAGGACGACCAACGAGGAGGTCAGTGTGAGGGTCTTCGTCAGTATATTTCTCCTAACCCTGGCTAACATTGTCTGATCAGTGTGTTGTGCCTGACCAGAAGTTAGCCTCATCGTCCCGTCAGGTGAGGGTCTTCGTCAGTATATTTCTACTGACCCTGGCTAACATTGTCTGATCAGTGTGTTTTGCCTGACCAGACGTTAGCCTCATCGTCCCGTCAGGTGAGGGTCTTCGTCAGTATATTTCTCCTGACCCTGGCTAACATTGTCTGATCAGTGTGTTTTGCCTGACCAGACGTTAGCCTCATCGTCCCGTCAGGTGAGGGTCTTCGTCAGTATATTTCTCCTGACCCTGGCTAACATTGTCTGATCAGTGTGTTTTGCCTGACCAGACATTAGCCTCATCGTCCCGTCAGGTGAGGCTCTTCGTCAGTATATTTCTCCTGACCCTGGCTAACATTGTCTGATCAGTGTGTTTTGCCTGACCAGACGTTAGCCTCATCGTCCCGTCAGGTGAGGGTCTTCGTCAGTATATTTCTCCTGACCCTGGCTAACATTGTCTGATCAGTGTGTTTTGCCTGACCAGACGTTAGCTTCATCGTCCCGTCAGGTGAGGGTCTTCGTCAGTATATTTCTCCTGACCCTGGCTAACATTGTCTGATCAGTGTGTTTTGCCTGACCAGACGTTAGCCTCATCGTCCCGTCAGGTGAGGGTCTTCGTCAGTATATTTCTCCTGACCCTAGCTAACATTGTCTGATCAGTGTGTTTTGCCTGACCAGACGTAAGCCTCATCGTCCCACCTGCGTCTGTTCGATACCAGTGTTTCGTCATTTTTATGACGGTTTTGCTCGCTATTTTCAAACATCTGATACGGGACGGCGTGAACTAGTGGATAAGTGACACGGCTCACAATACTAAGGTGCTGGGTTCGATCTCCTTCTCAGCCCTGGCCGTTACCCCGGGGAAGCAAACCCTTAGAAAATGCAGGAGGAAGCAGACCCTTACATAAAATGCATGCTGAATTCGGATGCATTTGGCCGACAGGCGCAAAATAAAAACCACAGTGCAACGCACAACAACTTTGGGGGAATAGAAGAAATAAGGCGAACGAAATAAAACAAAAAACAAAAACAACCTGATAAGCGCATATTAGGGCGACGTCTCTTTCTAGTGCCAGAAACTTTGCCACATGGTGTCATATTGTATCACATGGCCGTGCCATTGGAGTTTGTGTATCTTTTACAACTCACAAGAGATCTAATCATGGTCAGACTGTTCTGCGTAATTTGACATTTGCGACACTGCTTGTATGTTATTCCAATGATCTATCTAAAGCATCCCATCTTCCTTGATTTGATTGGTGTCAATTCGGCGAGAGAATGACTGATTGCATTAGTTTGATCTTAATATAGATGTATATGTTGTTATAGTTCGACAGTGGCGTCAATGAGGTGGGACTTGGTATTGCTTGTGTAGTCCTTGCTCTCAGTTCTGCTTTGGCTCGCTCTCCTCCAATTACAGATCCCAGATATTTAAATTGCGAAACTGTCCCAGCTTTTTTGTACGTTTATAGTACTGTTATCGTTGAATCTCTCTTTGTTATTCGTCTTTCTGACACGGATTTCTGTGGCATATTTCCTAGATATGGGTATCACATTTGATCAATACTGGAATCGATGAATTGGCTAAATCACAAATTGGAAGCGTAGTTAATGATACATGGATCGAATGTAGATGAGGTCACAATACATTGCATGGCGACTGCAAGGACAAACTGACTTTATTCCTCAGCCATTTAACCATGGCCGTGGTCCAAATCAATCGGATGAAATGCCGTTGTTATAAATATGTTTTTTTTAAAATGAGTTTGCCATGGTGGATTCAATTCCGAAAATGAAACTGATTTTACACAGAAGTGTTATTTACCTTTGTTTTTATTAAGTCATTTCTAGAGCAAATGTAGTGCACGCAAAATTGATTGGTAAATTAAACGCCTTAAATCTTTACTGGCTTTCTTTCTCATGTTTCTGCTTGTTTTCTTTCATGATGCGATTATATTTTGCTTTGGTAACCAATTTGTTATAATATAACAAGAAAAGGTCGAATGTGCATCAGTATATGAGCTGACATCAGCTGGTAGCTTGCGTCAGGGTCAGTGACCCATAACTAACTAAAAGCCTATTTCGCCTCCAAGTGGCGGCCCTGGAAACATGTTGCAACCATGCAGTCTCGCAAAGAGAATAGGGATAGAAGGGAGAAAGCAAACCTGTATTTAAAAATAAACCAGCTTTGTCAGGCCGAACGACGCACATAAAGCAGCCTCGCCGTGAACTACCCCACAGCGTCACAATGTCCTTTTCAGAACGAATGTCCAAGAAGATAAAACAACAAGCCTTCGCTAATAAGTCTGAGACGTATATTACAACACAGGTGTTCAAATACAGTTACTGTTGACGTGTTGTTGGGGATGACGTTTTAGTGATATCTTTGTGCTACGTCCCAGTTTTGTGAAATTGGAGTGAATTGGGGCTCAGTGGTCTACCGAGGGCTCAGTGGTCTACCGAGGGCTCAGTGGTCTACCGAGGGCTCAATGGTCTACCGAGGGCTCAGTGGTCTACCGAGGGCTCAGTGGTCTACCGGGGGCTCAGTGGTCTACTGGGGGCTCAGTGGTCTACCAGGAGGGGGGGGGGGGCTCAGTGGTCTACCGGGGGCTCAGTGGTCTACCAGGGGGGGGGCTCAGTTGTCTAGCTGGGGCTATGTGGTCTACAGAGGGCTCAGTGGTCTACCAGGGGGGGGGCCTCAGTGGTATACCAGGGGGGGGAGGCTCAGTTGTCTACCGGGGGCTCAGTGGTCTACCAGGGGGCTCAGTGGTCTACCGGGGGCTCAGTGGTCTACCAGGGGGTGGGGGTTCAGTGGTCTACCGAGGGCTCAGTGGTCTTCCAGGGGGGGGGGCTCAGTGGTCTACCAGGGGGTGGGGGCTCAGTGGTCTACCGAGGGCTCAGTGGTCTACCGAGGGCTCAGTGGTCTACCAGGGGGGGGGGGCTCAGTGGTCTACCAGGGGGTGGGGTCTCATTGGTCTACCGGGGGCTCAGTGATCTCGATGCAAGGTATCCGAGTCGGGTTCCGGAGGTCGGGGGTTCGAATCACGGTGGAGACCGGGATTTTTTTACGTGGACCTTCTGGTAAAAATTCCCATTATCTCTGCGTAATTAGATCGGACTCCCGTGACCAGTGTCGAGCACGTTGAAAATCGCTTGGCAGTTAGTAATCGAAAAGAGTAGGCTTAACGGCCGCTGCCTAGACAAAATTAAAAAATTCAATTAAACGATCTATCCAAATTAGTTATACCTTCCCCCAGGCCTAGTTAACCGCAGGAAGTTCTAAAATACTTACAACGCATAGCGGAAACCTTCGGCTACCTGGCAACAGACATTAAACATGCCTGTTTTGAATACCAGGATTCCAAGTGTAGCAGTGAATTATCTTTACAAAAGAGGAAACTGTGGATCCAAATATGGATTTTTTGATTAATTGATGTATTCATATCTTTCTTTTATGTATTCATTTTTTCCTTTATGATTTGTTAGCTCATATTCCTCTTTTAGTTTAGTTTTTGTTTTCATCTCAGTGTGTCCGTCCATATCTGTAAATGTTTTCTTTACACTTGAGTGAATATGCTTCTGCTTTGTCTTCCTGACCTGGCATTTTAAAATCCCAACCTCCAGTCTCTGTCTGGTTGGTCGATAACAAAGGAAAGTCTCGGGAGCCACATGCCCTTATCCGCACTCCGTGTTTTCTAATAGGGAACATTCAGCAGGTGGATGGACACCTGAACAATGATCAGACAGAGGTTCATTCGCTGAAATGGTCCTGTTTGGTCCCACAAACGACAGGTGGATGCCCGGTTGCCTGGGGTGTGCTCAGAGATGCGGTTAATCCACGAACAATAGCACTTCTACATGGGATGTGTGATGGTTTAAGCAGTGCTGGCATCCATCCTCACAGACCACGTGTCTGTTTTTATCTTGTGGTCAGTCATCCGACTGATGACCAATACCGAAATCAAGTTTGTCATCCATTTCTCATACCAGCCTTTCTACAAGCTGAACCTTGTATCACCTGTAGAGTTAGCTCAACATTCTTTTGACGAAGACATATCCCTTTGAGCGATTGACAGTCTCTTTGGTTATATCAAGGCGTGTGAGTAAAAAATATAAACTAATCCGCACCATATCTAAACTCTTCAGCGCTAAAAGGCTCTGCGAATTGCAACTCTCTGTACTGTTCCAATGTAGTCAGTGAAACAACATTATCTCTTTAGGATTATCTCAATAAGCAGGTGTTAGTTCAATGAAGATGATCGCACAATTCTAGCTATTTGAATACATATGGGACGAGTTTGGCGGATGAGTTCAGCATTATCAAATGTCTCCCATTTTTCTGTCCTACGTCCTTATCTACATCGGTCTCCACCACACACCCCTCCCCCTCCCTGAACTCTACGAGATAACGTAGTGTGAAATAAAATGCAACTAATGAACCAGTTGCTGATTATTTCAAATACCGTTTGCCAATACTTTCTACACTCTGATCTCTCCACGAGAGAAGCAGAGTGATACATGGCCCTCCCCAACCCAATTGCGAGATAAACTTTATGGCGATGAGAGAAGCCTGAGAAGGGTAGCCAGGTTTATGAGGGAGATATATGTGATTATTTGAGAGCGAACGAAGAAGAAGAAGAAGAAGAAGAAGGATAAGAAGAAGAAGAAGGATAAGAAGAAGAAGAAGAAGAAGAAGAAGAAACAAAAATAGCAGTTGCTGTAAGTTGTAAATAATGTTTGCCGTCAGTTGCAAATTACGGTTGCGACAACAATTACAAAAAACGGTTGTAACAAGTTGCAAAAGGAAATTGGCACGAGATGGAAATAACGTGCCTACCATAAAATTAAAATAAGTTATAAATCGTGGTTCTCATGTGTTGCGAATAACGGTTGCCATAAGTTAGATAAAAGGGCTTCCTTGACTATAAAATATTGGTTAAAAAGTGGAACATGATGGTTGCCACAAGTTGCAGATAACAGTTGCCAGCAGTTGGAAATCACGATGACCTCTACTTGTATTTTTTTTAAACATAAATATTTTCGTATGAATTTTACAAGTGAATGTTACTGTGTGAGCTGAGCTCTGGCTTATACCGTGACATCTATGAGTACATGCATATTGATGAATGTTTGCATTACATAATGATGTGGCCACGACTGGATTTACAAGTAAGCAAAATAAGCGCGTCAACAAAAAATAGGCCCCAAACAATAATAGGAAATAATAAAGCAAATCCTTAACATAATTACGAGCTTAAACTGTGTAAATATAAACAGTCTCATTTTACCATCATAGGAACGAGTCCAGATGCCTGATGCCTACTTGGCTATAGAATGCATTTTGGATTTACAAAACTATTTAATGATGTGAATTCTGCTTTAACCCCATACCTCCATATGTCCTGAGTCCAGACCTCTGGTTTATACATTCAAATAAATATGATCATGTGATCTTTGGTCTCATCTTTGTCAGCCGTACAATGGTGGGTAGTAGCTTGTCCGTGTAAACCGTGCAGTGCTAGGTAGTAGCTTGTCCCTGTCAACTTTTCTGTGGTTGGGTAGTAGCTTGTCCCTGTCAACTGTTCTGTGGTAGGGTAGTAGCTTGTCCCTGTCAACTGTTCTGTGTTGGGTAGTAGCTTTACACTGTCCCATGTACAGTGTTTGAGTAGTAGCTTAACCCTGTCAACTGTTCTGTGTTGGGTAGTAGCTTAACCCTGTCAACTGTTCTGTGTTGGGTAGTAGCTTTACCCTGTCAACTGTTCTATGTTGGGTAGTAGCTTTGCCCTGTCAACTATTATGTGTTGGGTAGTAGTTTTACCCTGTCAACTGTTATGTGTTTAGGTAGTAGCTTGACTCTGCCAATTGTCCTGTTTTTATGTAGTAGCTTTACCATATCACCTGTTCTGTGATTAGGTAGTAGCTTTACCCTGTCAACTGTTATGTGTTTAGGTAGTAACTTTAACCTGTCAACTGTTATGTGTTGGGTAGTAGCTTTATCCTGTTAACTGTTATGTGTTTAGGTAGTAGCTTTAACCCTGTCAACTGTTATGTGTTGGGTAGTAGCTTTATCCTGTCAACTGTACTGTGTTTAGGTAGTAGCTTTATCCTGTCAACTGTACTGTGTTGGGTAGTAGCTTTACCCTGTCAACTGTACTGTGTTGGGTAGTAGCTTTACCCTGTCAACTGTACTGTGTTTAGGTAGCATCTTGTCAATTTCCGAGCAAATTCTGGGTTGTGAATGAATGTGAGAGTTGAAGAGAGTAGGGAGGGTGCACCATCGCATAGATGCTCATAGAACAACAGGTGCAATTAATCCCCCCCCCCCCCTTGCGTGTGGTGCAAGAGTTATTATTGATGTAGGTTCCAGCTTTAATAACACGGACTTGTTTGGTTTTAAGGATGCATGTACACCATGATGATTGTCTTCTTGCTCCAAGGGACGTTATGAGACCACTATTACAGCTGGCTCCTCTACAGCGAGCCTGTGACCTAGCATTTGCAGTGGCGGTTTCATTGCAATTATATTTCATGACGAAGTTGTTAATCCCAAACACAACCTTCTTTAGCAGCCTTATATCCATTATAAGTTATACGGTTATTAATCTGAAATAGCTGTCTTTCTTCCGTTAACAATATGTCAGCCTGTTCATTACCGGGGTACTGAAGTAAGTAAGGTGGAATCCATTGTTTCCCAATTCCTTCCAACCTGTGACAAAGGTTTTAAAGTATTAGCACTTATTTATAGCACATGCTAATATCTTTCAGACCTTTGCGCCAGCTGTGAGATAAATCGTTATCAGAAGCCACGTCAGACATCGGGTATGATAACCTGAGCTTACGCGTGGTTATCAGATGATTATCTAGTTGTCAGGATTGTTGCTGCTGCTACTCTCGGGTTACGTGTTCTTCAATGAGCCTACGTGTATCGGGTTGTTCTTGTTTTGTTAATTACTTGTTGTTATCCATGTCGACATCTAGAATCTATTTTTGTTAATGCCGCCCCCCCCCCCCCCTCATATTTCTCCTTTCCCATATTTGACCACAAGGAAATGTATTGTAAACCGCGATGAGGCATACGTTTTTTTTCATATCGGACGTGAGATAAAATTTAGCGTGCACAATGCGTGGCGACTGCGGGGATACATCACTTTTAATTCTAGGCCATTTAAATTCTTCCGGTGGATCTCAGCAATGAGGTTAAACGACATGATGTTAGATGATGATAGAGACGATTTTCCTTTCTCCGTGTCAATGGGTCACCATTAAGTTTATCCATACCCGCTAACTGCCCCCCCCCCCCCCCACCCGCCCCCTTCGCCTCTGACAGTTTTACGTCACTACCTTTTAAAAGTAAGTGTTTTTTGGAGTGCATGTCTTCATAATTAAATTCCATCCATTATTCACGTTAATCCTTTTGTGTACACAATAATCACCACGTTCATCATTCACGTTAATCCTTGTGTGTACAAAGGAATCACGGCTTCCATTATGCACGTTAATCTTTGGACGTTAAAAATAAACACGACTCACGTTAATCATCGTTCATAGAAAATAATCCCCACTTTTATCATCACTCACCTTTTCGCTTCAATGTGAAGCTGGCCCCTTTACATGAAACCTGTATAAGAAATATTGCAGCGGCTGATTATAGTGGACATATTTTACATAATGAGCTTGCTAGCATCAGGCACAGTTCTCTTTAGTCATCTTTTACGACATGCTAAGAAGGTGACAATGGTCCTATTATTTTCATCATGATTACCAATCGGACAAATAACCACCACAGCAATCTAAAAATCAATCAACACTTTTTTCAGCACGCTGTGGAACATGTGTCTTCAGCAAATACACACAGAGTAGTTTTGCTCCGCACTATTTCCCTTTAGCGCTATCTTAGAACTGTTTTATTTGCCATGTGTGTATTGGAACGTCTATTGCATTGGGTTGCCACACGCGAGATTTGAACTTCAATGCCGGCTGTGACACGCGAAAGTTGGATTTGCATGACGGCTGTGACACGCGATAGTTGGATTTCCATGCTGGCTGCGACAAGCGAATGTTGGATTTCCATACTGGCTGTGACACGCCAAAGTTGGATTTCCATGCCGGCTGTGACAACCCAAAGTTGGATTTCCATGCCTGCTGTGACACGCCAAAGTTGGATTTCCATGCCTGCTGTGACACGCCAAAGTTGGATTTCCATGCCGACTGTGACAACCCAAAGTTGGATTTCCATGCCTGCTGTGACACGCCAAAGTTGGATTTCCATGCAGGCTGTGGCACGCGAAAGTTGAACTTCCATGCCGGCTGTGGCACGCGAAAGTAAACTTCCATGCCGGCTGTGGCACGCGAATGTAAACTTCCATGCCGGCTGTGACACGCGAAAGTAAACTTCCATGCCGGCTGTAGCGCGCGAAAGTAAACTTCCATGTCGGCTGTAGCACGCGAAAGTTGGATTTCCATGACGGCTGTGACACGCGAAAGTAAACTTCCAAGCTGGATGTGACACGCGTCAAATGGAGAAAAAAAGGAAACAAGAAATACAAAGATAATTGGGTTTTGTTTGTATTTTTTGACATGGACAAAGGTGTTATAGTCTTTATACCCACCACCATACACAACCCTCATTAGTCACATCTTACGGAAAATGTGTCAGATTGCATAGTTAATATTATTTGCTTCCACTTCGAGCTTTTGTTCCACAGGAGCACACATTGGGTATTCCCTATTCTAAAAATTGAGACGTAAATACAACAGTACTTTTAAATACGAGCTACAAAACTAATTATTATTCAATTCCTCACCTGATCCGAATGTACTACTGATGCACGCGTTTCTCAACTATAGTTGTTCTTAATATGTGTTTAATTGCTTTTACCTATTGACACCTGTTAACATTGACATGACAGTTATATGTTAGGGTCAGAAATTCGTTTCCGTGAGCTATGAAAGTACGTATTGTTGCAAATCGACACGAAAATGTATAGTCACTACATCTTTGTTGAGCTTTCCTAAAGATACTCTCTTCGTCATAACTGAACTAAAGGAAACAGATGCACAGCAACTGGAGGTCATCGTATATTGAAAACACGTGTACACTTGGATTGCAGCCAGCAATGTGTTTTCAAAATGGCGTAAAGCGGGAGGTCGAGGGAATTTTTACTTTGGCAGGGAATTTTATCTGTGGGATTTGAAAAATATCGTTTGATGTACCGTGCCTAATTGCATAGTCGTTTGTCATTAGCAGGATGTACCCAGCATCGGCCCGTCGCTGTTTCTTGTAAACCAGTGAACTTGATATCTAGTGCCAGACATTACACTCCCCGACCTGGTTATTCAGTGCAAGAAGTGTACCTCTAGTAACCTGTAATTTTCTTTCTTGCTGTGAGTCTGTGGTTTTATTGCTCAGCTATGTGTAGTTATTGTCTCGTGTACGAGGGGTGTTCAAATGAAACCGGACCTAACTGCACAAAGTGAATATACGTACGATGCTCATGATGATGTCACTGTTGATGTAAACAGCACATACCAACCGTCAAGTTTGCAAAATGTAATTATCCTCCGTCTCATAGTTTCCTCAGCAGGTTGAAAACATGGCGGGTATGATACGCAATCCGTCCAGAGTTGATCAGCGAGCGGTGATTCGTTTTCTAACAGCTGAGGGATGTCGACCAGTTGACATTCATCGCAGAATGCAGGCAGTGTAAAGTGACAAAAGTGTGTCGAAGACACCAGTGAAGAACTGGACAACGATGTTTAAAGAAGGACGTGAGTTAACGAAAGATCTTCCGAGACCAGGTCAGGCGCATATTGTTTCTATGGTCGAGTCGGACTTGTTTCAATGGTCGAGTCGGACTTGTTTCTATGGTCGTGTCAGAATTGTTTCTATGGTCGCGTCGGAATTGATTCAATGGTCGAGTCAGACTTGTTTCTATGGTCGAGTCGGAATTGTTTCTATGATCGAGTCGGAATTGTTTGTATGGTCGAGTCGGAATTGTTTCTATGGTCGAGTCTGACTTGTTTCTATGGTCGAGTCTGAATTGTTTCTATGGTCGAGTTGGAATTGTTTCTATGATTGAGTCGGAATTGTTTCTATCGTCGACATTCAAACAGATCGATGAGTACATTTATGGTTATTTGATTAATTGCTGTTTGACATGGAGTTGTTAGTATACCGGCCAATTTAATTGTAGCTTGGTGTACGTAAAACTGTTAGAATATCGGCCAGTTTAACTGTAGCTGGATGTACACGAAACCGTTAGAATGCTTGCATCCTAGTATGGAGAGATCGATTCAACCCACAGTAACTTGGTAAGGACTAAGTATCTTTATTCGAATTATATTTTTAAAACCCTGACTGCACACTACACATTGAAAGCAGAACAGCAAGCTTTATTACTTACTTAGTCGCTCCTCTTCTACCGTGAGGTGTAAAGGTTTGCCAAAGAGAACGCCACACTGCTCTATTCGCCGTCTTTTTCCTGGCCTCTTTCCAATCCAGCCCTTTATCACTTAGGGATTGTCGTATGTTGTCTTCCCAACATACTTTAGGACGTCCTGGGGGTCTGCGTCCTTGACTATTTATCTCCCATGACCGCTTTGGTATCCGATCTTCTTCCATTCTACAGACATGGCCAAACCACTGTAGTTGGGACGGCTCCACTCGTGTCTGCAGGGGTTGAACTTCAAGATTGCTACGCATTGTCTGGTTACGGATCTTGTCCCTTTTCGTCACCTGAACCGCCTTTCTTATGTACCTCATTTCTGAAGTTTGTAATTGCCTTTCTTGGGCTGTAGTCATTGCCCATGACTCACATCCATATGTCAGAACAGGCACATAGGTCGAGCGGTATACATCCATCTTTGTTTTCCTGCTTATTTCTCTTTTACTGAGGAAACCTCTGTTTATTGCATGGAAAAGTCTACCTGCTGCTGCCCTTTGTGCAGTTAACTCCTCTTTGATACCTCCCCTGCTGTCTATTACCACTCCTAGATATTTAAAGTTGCTGACCTGCTCCAGTGCTCGTGTTCCTAGGGTTATCTGATGTCTCTTTTCATCTCTGGCGATCACCATGGTTTTTGTTTTCGAGTGGCTGATGTACATTCCTCTCTTCTTCCACTCTTCTTCCCAGACCTGCAAGTTGATCTGGAGATCTGCTTCGGATTTCGTGATCAGGGCCACATCATCTGCAAATGCTAGTTCAGATATGTGACTTGGTCTCATCTTCCAGTACCCTACTTCATACTTTTTTGTCCGTTCCTTGCAGGCTTTGATGACTTCATCCATGAGAAGTATGAAAAGATACGGTGATAGAATGTCCTCCTGTCTTACTCCGCTAGTGGTCTTGAACTCTCCTGACTTTGGATTTGATGCCCGTACATAATTTCTGTATGTTTTATAGAAACTGTATGACAGAGATCAGGGGTCCTGGTATGTTTTTCCTTGTCAGGCACTCCCAGAGTTTGTCCCAGGGAACTTTATCAAATGCTTTCTCCAAATCCAAAAAGCAGAGATGCATCTCTTTATCATATTCAAGAGCCTTTTCACTTAGCTGTCTGAGTGTATAGATAAGGTCTTGAGTACTTCTGTTTGCTCTAAACCCACATTGAGTTTCATCCACATTTGGCTATGCTTTACCTCTTAATCGCCGTTCTAGAATCCTAAAGTAGACTTTCCCGGGGACACTAAGAAGGGAAATACCTATGTGATTTTCACCTTGTCGATTGTCACCCTTTTTAAATATTGGTATTATTATTGCAACCTCCCAGTCTCTTGGTATCTTCTTGTGGCGCCAAGCTGCCTTTGAGAATCTTCATGAATAGTATCTCTCCTGCCGTTCCCATGTATTTAACCATTTCTGGTGTTATACCATCATGTCCTACTGCTTTACCAATCTTAATTTTCTCCAATGCTGCCTTTAGTTCTTCCATTGTGATATTATCGTTTCTCTCCATGGCTCCCTCTTCTTGAATTGGGACTGTTACTTCCAGAGCTTGGTTTTCCTCCACTCCAAGGAGATCTGAGAAATATTCTTTCATCTGTTAAATTACCTCTTCTGGGGCGGTCAACAGGGCACCTTGTTTATCTTTAACAAATTTCAGGGAGCATTTCTTTTCCTTCCTCATGTTCTTTAAGGTCCTGTAGAAGTTTCTGGTTTTCTCCAGCATTATTTTCCAGTTTCTCTCCAAATTCTTCCCAGGATTTCTGTTTGGCCTTGAGCACAGTCTTCTTTGCTTCTGTTCTAAAATTTACATATTCTTGATATTTCTTTGTTTGCTCTTCTGTATTCCTAGCCCCTAGGTATTGCTTCCATGCCTTTTTCATTTCTCGTATTATTCTTTTCACTTTTTCTGTCCACCATGGTGTACTCTTTCTCTTCCACCCTTCTTTGGTTTGACCGCATGCCTCTGCTACAGCTCTTTGAGGATGTCTTTGAATTTTATCCAGATCATTTCCATATCTTCTTCAGATTCCTCTATCCTTTATATTGCTGTTGTTATGAGCCCTTGGTATCTCCTCTTAACATCTGGTTCTCGTAGTTTGTAAGCCTTAATTTTATTTTCTCCTCGTGTGTTATGTTTCATGCTTGCTGATGGGTGTTGCCTGGCTGGATAGTGTTTTTCAATTTCTCTCTTTATTTTAACTAGGTAGTGGTTGTTTCCTATCTCTGGTCCTCTGAACACTCTAGCATCCTTTACATACTTGAAATCAGTTTTCCTCACTATTGCTTAGTCAATTATGGATCTTTAATTTCTTGCCGGCTCGCATCTTGTGTAGGCATGGATACGCTTGTGTTGAAACCTTGTATTTTTAATGACAAGGTTTTGTTCTCTGCAGAATCTCAGCAGTCGTTTTCCATTGCTTTTTAAGACATCTTCTCCGTGTCTACCGATCACTCCATCCCATCTAGAATAGTTGTTTCCAACTCTTGCGTTGAAGTCTCCAAGGAGAAGTATTTCATTATGGCAATCGTCAATGGTCCTTTGAAGGAGCTCATAAAATTCATCTTTTATGCCAGTGCACTCATCTTCGTTTGGTGCATACACAGTGACGATATCCATTTGACTATCCTCCCCTTGTAGACTTAGAATCCCCAGTCGTTCTGAAATGAACTTCCATCCTTTAATGTTTGCTTTGTTATTACTATCCACTGTACAGCCAACCACTGCCCTGGCTCGTTCACTCATGGGAACTCCGCTGTAGTATAGCATGTTGCCGTCATGGTCCAGAACGCCCTGTCCCTTTTTCTTTGTTTCTGTAAGTGCCAGGACTGTCAATTTTGCTCTCTTCATCTCCTGTATTAGTTCATGTTCTTTTCCGTTTATACTTCGTACACTTCATGTTCCGTTAATCGTTGTCCTTATTTCTCGCCTGTTCGTCGCCGTTGAGGTCAGTCCGGTTTTCTCTATGTTTTGACTTGTAATCGTTTTTTTAAAGACAAACAGGTGATTAGCCTGCTGTGTCTTTGCATGGTGGAGGGGCTGACTCCTTACAGCCTCCATGCCTGCCGACCCATTTTGTCCACGGCTGCTTATTTATTCGCAGCTAACCTCCAAATTAGGAGGCCTTTCAGCAATCCGCAACCCTGCTGACGCGCCTGGTAGGAGGTAGGTTCCTCCCCCAAGGAGCTTTATTACACAGTCACATAAATAGCTGCGGTGGGACGCTATCAATTGAAAAACTCCGTAATTATATTTTTTTTGCCATGTATATTTTGTGAAACGCATCCACTCTTGATAAAAACAAAGGCAATCAGAAGACGCAATAGTGAATACGATTTCTCAAACATAATTAAGGAAGTTTACAACTTCATCTGTGTGGAAAGTATAGTAATATTGACAAAGAATAGAACACAAACCAGGAAGTCAGCACGAGGATTAACATACCATGTTTGCTTTCAGTGGCTCTCCGCCCAGCACGGAACTCGGCAGTTTGCTCGAAAAAGAAACATTTAGACCGATCGACACAAATATTTAACATGCACTTAAATTGCGGTACTGTAGTGTTATAAAATATATTTGGAGATACGTGACAGGTATGCATGTATACAAATTATATCACAGGAAGTTATTACAGTAACAATATTAGAAAGATAGAAAAGGAAAAGGAAACAGGGATTATAACAGATCACAAGTAAGGTGAGTGAGGAAGTTCAGGTTGCAGTAACAAAAAGGCAAACGCAATGATAAGTATGATAACAAAAAATATTAAACATAGGAGCAAGGAATTGATTGTCAAACTGTGTAAAACATTAGTTAGACCTCGATTGGAGTACTGTGTACAAGTGTTGAGTCCTTATCATAGAAGAGTTATAAACATGCTAGAAAATTTGCACAGAAAAAGCGACAAAGCTGATGGTGGGATTCCAGAACTATAGTTGTGAGGAAAGACTCATACATGTGAATCAATAGAGGTTTGTAAGATAATCAACGGAAATAAATTAGACTATAAAACGTTTTTTTTCGAAATATAGTCGCCTACAAGAACAAAAAGGAACAGCCAAAAAATTAATTTAAAGAAGGTTCAGATTAGACACCAGGAAATATTCTTTTAGTCAGAGAGTGGTGAATGTTTGGAATACATTGCCACAGCAAATAGTGAAGGCAGAGTCAATTCAAGAATAGATTGGATGTGCATAGGTATTTTTAGATTAAGTATATGTAATATAAACTGGTTGTAGACAGACTGCAAAGTCTTTTAAACCAGCATAAAAACGTTAAGTTAAGTTAAGCTACAGTAATCCTCGAACAGTATAGTAAATTGCGCGGTATATGTAGTACACATACTCAATAGTACTTAATTATTGAAATGTTTATAATCGTGTTGATGTTTTGTTGGAATTTTAAAGCCTGCATTCTATTGTATGTCTCATCCGCTTGGTGAAATATCTCGTTGACCAAATGCAATTATATAACAAATGAGAACAGTGTTTTTTTTTTTCTTCTTCGCCGTTCGTCCTGAATAGGACGTTGTGACGTAGATTACACCAAGGCTGTGATATCTGCGCCTTTCGGCCCGACACATACGATTTCAGCTGGAGTTTTTGAGTACCGGTTTTACCTTTCCACTGCGACCCCAATCTCTTTGCCAGACTACATTAGTGGCTAGTGCTGCCTGTTTCCTGGGCCACCACATGGAGACGGATTTGGGTCAGTTCTAGTTTGCTGATCCTGTTAAAAGCAGCCAGTTATGAGTCATTGGCTGCAGTCAGCTTATTCACTGCTGCATCTTGGCCCCAGAACAGTATCAGAGATCGTGTTTTTGTAGCTTCAGTTCTCGTAGACGAGCGTCTGAGTAGCAGGATGATAGAGCGCTTGTCTCTCATAGCAAATGTACCAGGTTCGATCCTAGTTGTCGACATGCTCCAATTGACCCAGCTGTCAATTGGCGCCTTGAATACTATTAGAGAAGGAAAGGCGGCAATGACTGGAACATACCTCATACTACAACCTGTCCCTTAACTCCCGTTTCAAGGGGCACATAAAAGCAAACTTATTCATTGTGGGCATTAAACAATAACAACAACAATTTTGCCACCTAAATGAGGTCTATCTTTCCCTTGTCTCCCAGACAAAATGAGGTCTAACTTTCCCTTGTCTCCCAGACAAAATGAGGTCTATCTTTCCCTTGTCTCCCAGACAAAATGAGGTCTATCTTTACCTTGTCTTCCAGATGAAGTGAGATCTATCTTTCCCTTGTCTCCCAGACAAAATGAGGTCTATCTTTCCCTTGTCTCTCAGATGAAGTGAGTCTACCTTTAACTTGTCTCCCAGACAAAATGTGGTCTACCTTTCCCTTGTCTCCCAGACAAAATGAGGTCTACCTTTCCCTTGTCTCCCAGATGAAGTGAGGTCTACCTTTCCCTTGTCTCCCAGATGAAGTGAGGTCTACCTTTCCCTTGTCTCCCAGATGAAGTGAGGTCTACCTTTACCTTGTCTCCCAGATGAAGTGAGGTCTACATTTACCTTGTCTCTTAGATAAAGTGAGGTCTACCTTTACCCTCGCCCCCGACGAAATGAAATTATTGCTGTCTATCACTATCACACGACAATCCAATATCGTCTGGTGTCCAATTTATTACTGGTTTTTTTTTACGTTTTGCTTTGTTTTTGGCCAGGCACATCACATTTAACCAACAAGAACGTCGATTTATTTTTGACCAGACATATTGCGTTCAACCAACCAGAACGTCGCTTTGTTTTCGGTCAGGCATATGACGTTCAACCAATCAGAACGTCGCTTTGTTTATGTGAATGAACTTTTTGCCTCTTAATGTTCAAACCCTGACGCTGAAAGGCACACGTAGGACACAAGCAAAAAGAAGAAGAAGAATGTTCAAACCAACGTCCATATCGCAGGAGATACAAACCAGGTGAGGTAAGGGGTTACCGATAAAAGCCGCTGGAGAAAAGAGCAGAGGTACTGTTGTGATTAGCCTAGTACGAGCATTCAACAACAACAACCATTACTGTTCAACATTAACATGAACAGAATAACAACAGAAATCAGCCACATTGCAACACAAGAAGAGAAATTTAATAAAAGAAGTAAATATCACGATTCATTACATGAATTAGCCGTTGTAGTCGACCAAAGCCTTATATACAAAAACTGGAAAAGCACAAGAATACACTTGGTACAGCCTGTGAAAGATATAATATAATGATTAACACAACAAAGATGGAAACTATGAAGATTAGCAGAACATCAGATCCACTTCACATGCATATATATAACCAATGCCATAATTAAGCAGGCGCAAGAATTCAAATACAAAAGAAGTATTAAAAAAAATAGAATATTGAATTCTTGATAGGGAATTTTAGAATAGATGTCAGAAAACCAGCAATACAACAGCTCATAAACAGGGTTTTTATATCAGCTTTGTGCTAGAAAGGTCATACTAGGTTTTTATCCGAGGCGGAAGTGAGGAACATTACAACGTGGAAAATTATATGCGTAAAAAAAGTCATTGATGTGCCAGGAGAGATAGAATGAGAAAGATGAGATTAGGAATATGATGAAAAATATCTCTTGTACTGTATACATTTCAAGACAGGGCTAAAGATTCTGAGCATGAGCTGTAACGGTTAGTGACCCAGAGCTGACTATTAGCGTCAGGAACAGCGACCCAGGGCTGAAAGTTAGTGCCATGACCAGCTACCCAGAGCTAGTAGCGTCAAGACCAGTGACCCAGAGCTGACTATTAGCGTCAGGACCAGTGACCCAGAGCTATTAGCGTCAGGAATAGCGACCCAGAGCTGAATGTTAGTGTCATGACCAGCTACCCTGAGCTTTTAGTGTCAGGACCAGTGACCCAGAGCTGACTATTAGCGTCAGGACTAGCGACCCAGAGCTGACTATTAGCGTCAGGACCAATGATCCAGAGCTGACTATTAGCGTCATGACCAGCTACCCAGAGCTATTAGTGTCAGGACCAGTGATACAGAGCTGACTATTAGCGCCAGGACCAGTGACCCAGAGCTATTAGCGTCAGGACCAGTGACCCAGAACTGACTATTAGCGCCAGGACCAGTGACCCAGAGCTGACTATTAGCGCCAGGACCAGTGACCCAGAGCTATTAGCGTCAGGACCAGTGACCCAGAGCTATTAGCGTCAGGACCAGTGACCCAGAGCTGACTTTTAGCGTCAGGACCAGCGACCCAGAGCTGACTATTAGCGCCAGGACCAGCGACCCAGAGCTGACTATTAGCGTCAGGACCAGCGACCCAGAGCTGACTATTAGCGCCAGGACCAGTGACCCAGAGCTGACTATTAGCGTCAGGACCAGCGAAATTAGAAATGAACATTTATATCGAAATCATGTAGATGTTCTGCCTTTCAGATAGGCGAAAGGGATCTCGATATTTTAAAATGTCGCATACATTAATCATTGGCTCTTTGCGTCTTCTCAGAAGTTAGTAATTGTGCTTTGAAAAAAGTGATGTAACTGCAGGAGAAAATGGCGCGCCTCCGCCAGTGGAAACTAGTGAGGCAAACATCTAAGCAACAACAACAACAACAAAGTCAATGACAATAATGAATGTGACGTAAGACAAATCTGAGCAAAGAAGCGTCTTCCACAGTGTATGCAAGGAAAGTCAGGACCGTTTGCGGCATCGCATGGTATGGCATGTCTTCTCAAACGCTCAGTCCTTACACTATCCGCAATAAGTATCTCCTTTGTCTGTATTCTATGCTTAATCCTGTCCCTCCAAAATAACACTTTCCATGGCGTCGTTTTCCCATAATTCCAAATAGATGCCGCATTATTCATATCCCGCTTGCTTACATCCTTGTACCGAAGTAGTGGCCGGGCCCGAGACCTTTACCCCGACTGTAACTCCCATAGAGATGATCTTTCGGTGTTCTGCCATAATCCATTCTCAGGATGAAAAAATCAGCCTGGGGGCAACTCTTCTCTCTCTTCTCAACTCACTCTGTTTCATTTGACTATGTCCTACAGTCACACTCTTGCACAACTTTCACACGCGCCCTCACGGTGAGGCCCTTCCATTGCACTTTGGTTGGGCTTGCTTCTGAGGGCGCACAAACCTAGCATAGGTACAGACAGACGTACACATGCATCCAAGCACTGGTTTATGTGTCATGATATCGCCCAATGGACTACGGTCAGGGATGGAATGGGCGCGCCTCCGCCAGAAGAAACTAGTGTGGCAAACATCTAAGCAACAACAAAACTTCGAAGACTAAGCATAGAGAAGATCGTGCCAATGCCTGTTCTCTCCAACACCTCTGCGTTGATGCTCGTATAAGCAACTAATACATGTATTAATTGTTTCTATGTGAAGCATAAGGCCAATAAAACAGCCTTTATCGTGACATTTGTAGTCATGATTTCGTAGCAATAGTTACAACAGTATTATATTGCTAGCTCTATGCGTAGCTTCCTTTAGTATCCTTTACCAACATGATTGGACAGTTATAGTAGGTTTAGTTTGATTAGTCTGGGTATCACTGGCGTATAAGCGGCTATGTCTCTGAAATGGTAAAGGGTTGTTGGTTTGTCAGTGTTGTCACTAGGGGTACATTTTTTCTTGATTAAAATGGACAACAATAGCAGACCCGTGCAAACATATGTCCGTCAGACGAGCTGCACGGGATCAAGATGCTGAGTAGCGCATGAGCTGCAGTGGTCAGCGACCAATAGCTGACTCCTAGCGTCAGGGCCAGCGAACCAGAGCTGCCAAGACCCTTCTAAACCTCCACGCGGTGATCCTGGATAATAGGCTGCAGCAGCGCAGACTGGCTAAGGAGAAGGGATCGAGGAGGGAATGATAACCCGGTACTCAAACATTTTTTGCTGAAGTCGGATGTGTTGGACCGAAAGGTGCAAATATCGCAGTCAAGCTGTAAACTACGACACAACGCATTCCGCTCTCTGGACTACATTCTGCTACTTAAGTCCTTTTAGGGTTTGGTAGCGGCAGATTGAGAACTTACAAAGCCAAGCCAAGACGAGCTGCACGATACGAAAGAAACAGCGGTTTAACACTCCACCCCCTTATCGCACCCTCACACATGTCACACATCCCCATTGTACACTTTTCCCGTCCTTCAACCTTCTAATCTTTTTACCATAAAACCACCCACTTGTATCAACCAGAACGTCTCACATGCGTTGTTCAATTTTTGAACTGTCTCTTATTTCTAACGACAATATTTCATAATAATCAAAAACAGCGTCTCCGGTCTACAGCAATTTTGAACAACTTATGATGGCATCCCGCATTTCGATCAGCCAATCAAATCTTCCCTCCAAACATCGGAAATACAGAAAAACGGACATTTGATAAATAATTAGATAGTCTGGCAGAATCGTGAAGAACATCTTCCTGTCAGCTGAACTGTACAATATGAAAAAAAGCAAAAGCAGTTCAAGAGTTAAAGGTTATCCCCATTCCCACACCACGTCCCTGCCTCACATCTTCATTGCACTTTTCTGCAACCATCTTCCATTTCTCATCCCCCCTCTCCGCACCTCTCAACCAGCCGTTTCTTCCTTCTTTAAACGGCACATCACACAGGCAATCCCCACCCCCGACCCGTCTATCTCTTTAATCCGCCAACCACCCCAGGCACATCTCTTCCTCCGAGAGTGTCTTGCTCACACTCTTGCCAGCTGAGAATTCTTAGAACAGAACCAATTTACTAGATATGGAGGAACCAAAAAAAACAGCACGGTATCAAACAAACGATTAGTCCTTCTCAAGACTATTGAACACCTGGCTCTGTTTAGAGCACCCAAACAGATATGCTATCAGTGAAGAAACTCGAGCCTTACCATGACTAAATTATAGCAGGCCGCCTGCTACATACTGGAAAAGAAATCAATTCCAGGCGAAGTGAAATAGACTGGTCAAAAGACGATACCCTGACTAACAAAAACTATCTCACTTACTTTCTCACTTCCCGATACTTTAGCCTGCTATTCTAAGCAAGCCTGCTTTCAGAGCATTCTCCAAAGACACCCTCACGCATTGTATTGATCTGTCGTTATGTACTGTCTCTTTTGAACAAATCTCCTTGACACTTGTTATTTGTTTATCTACTCTTGTGCTTTAAAACGAAGCTTTGATAGGATATACATTAATACAGCAGTGCAATGTTATCAGATAATGTTCCCGCGAACTGATTAGATTTTGCTGTATGGCGATCGGTATCAAAATGATATCATTTTGTTTCCATCCCGATTGGTTGGTTGGGTGGAAGGCGAAAGGCTGGTGTCGTACCGTCGAGTCAGTAATTAACTCGTAAATATCTGGCATTAGACGTGATGTCTTCCTGAAGGTACATACCAGATTATTCAAAGGATTTAACTATTATGTTGGTGCACAGAGACGCGTTAATATGGTAGTTATGTGTTACCAGATTACCTAGACATTATACGTGAGATGGTAGCTATGCAGGACTAGAATACTAGATATTAGACGTGACATATTCGTTATGTGCGACCAGAATACCCCGATATTAGATATTATATGTTTTCCTTGCTTGAAAGATATGATTGTTTCCCGTTGATACATCTATGATTATCTTAAAGGAACAACAATTTTTATTTATTACTTTTAACTGGGCTTAAAAATTGCGTTAAATGTGAAAGAAATTCGATTATGCATCTCCATTTCGCTCCTAACGAAGCATAGGACTGCCATTGTTGATGCCTCGTTGCAGGTAATGTGTGCAAAAACACGTTGTATGCTCTAGCAGTGATGGATTTACATGGTAAAGTTGCTAACTCCATGCACGCCGCTCTTCAACCACCTCTGCAATATGCATGACGATGTAGTAGTCCTATATTTTCATTTTCGGTAAGTGACTTGAGACCAGGTGTTCCACGAGAGCGTATATTGAATCGAAAGGTCTTAATCGTATCGTTTCACATTAGAACAAGTTACAACTTACTTCACAGTCCAGAGTGAAGAAATAATTTAACAAAAGTGTATTTTAGGACAATAGCAGAATAGGAACATACTGGAACAAACGACAAAGTTGATGAACAAATAAACATGGACTAAAAGGAAAGAAGATCATCCACAGTGCACGAGGTCAAGATGCTGAGCAGCGCATGAGCTGTAGTTGTCAGCGACCCGTAGCTGACTGCTAGCGTTAGGGCCAGCGAACCAGAGCTGAGCAGCGCATGAGCTGTAGTTGTCAGCGACCCGTAGCTGACTGCTAGCGTTAGGGCCAGCGAACCAGAGCTGAGCAGCGCATGAGCTGTAGTGGTCAGCGACCCGTAGCTGACTGCTAGCGTTAGGGCCAGCGAACCAGAGCTGAGCAGCGCATGAGCTGTAGTTGTCAGCGACCCGTAGCTGACTGCTAGCGTTAGGGCCAGCGAACCAGAGCTGAGCAGCGCATGAGCTGTAGTGGTCAGCGACCCATAGCTAACTGCTAGCGTTAGGGCCAGCGAACCAGAGCTGAGCAGCGCATGAGCTGCAGTGGTCAGCGACCCATAGCTGACTGCTAGCGTTAGGGCCAGCGAACCATAGCTGCCAAGACCCTTCTACGCGGTGATCCTGGATAACAGGCTGCAGCAGGGCAGACTGGCTAAGGAGAAGGGATCGAAGAGGGAATGCTAACCCGGTACTCTAAAAATGCTTGCTGAAGTCGGATGTGTTGGACCGAAAGATGCAAATATCGCAGCCCACCTGCAAGCTACGACACAACGCATTCCATTTTCTGGACTACATTCTGCTAATTTAGCCCTTTTCAGCGTTTGGTAGTGGGAGATTGAGAACGAACGAAGCCCAACCCATTCACAGTGTGTAATCATGTTTGGAAGAAGAGTCATAAACAAAGTTGATAAACAATACAGGGTACAGGAAATGTAGAAGAAGATATTCGCTAACGCCCTTTAGAATAGCATAAAGCTACCAACAGAGGAGCTCAGTGCCGGATGGTTTCGTGAGCTGCCGGCTGACAAGGAGGGCGGCGGTTCGAATCCCCGGTATGGCATATGTTGTTTTTCTGTTGGGGGTGAAATAAACAAACATATCCAGCATACAACGTGATGACAGATAGAATTGTCACTTACAAGCTAGAAATTGTCGACTTCACTGCACTCCGGCATACCCATAGGTGCTCCGTGTCTCTCAGCAGTGGCGAAGCGTAATCTAACGACACAAGTAGGGAGGTGTGACCTCCTTTATTTGATATTTTTTGGCAAGCGAAAATCCGCTGGTGACTTGTCAGGTCAATCCCAGTATATGTTACCCACCGTTAGGTTGCTTGGCCCTGGAATACACGAGCGCCTATTTGTTGCAACTGGTGTTGTGGAAGAATACATTAGAGCAAGGTAGACCCGCAGCCTGGCAGACGCCATCTATACCGCTCAGCTAAGCACATAACCAAGATTTGAAGTTACAGCCACATAGTCCCCTTTTTGCGACATATTCTCTGCGGTGCAAGCATCCCTAGAATAATGACTAATTTTAGTAGATTTTTAACTAGAATTTTGCCCGAGCAGCGGCCGTTAAAACTACTCTTTTCAATTTTCAACTGCCAAGGGATTTTTAAGGTGCGCGCCCCTGTTTACAGGTGTTTGATCTCAGTACTCAGAGATCAGGCTTGGATCAGGGGACATTTTTACTGGATGATCCACGTGAAAAAAAGCTCGGTCTTCACTGTGATTTGAACCCGCGACCTCCAACCTCCGAGTTCAAATCTTACACTGTTCTACAACCGATTTATTGATTACTGATCAACCTTGGAATCAGTTATATATATATATATATAAATTATATACACACATAAATACTAGCGAGGGTAGGTCAGAATGTAATGCACCACACACTTTGTCTTCTCAGAAACTGGTTTTTTAAAATGCAGAATGTTCAAGGAAATGTCATGTAAACATATTTATTACTTAACATAATGCACATCAACTTATACGGCTAAAGGCCAGCGCCAAACAAGTGCATGTATGCACTTATGCACATAACAGTTGTTGTCATGATCACATATCCATTTCTTCACTGCCTTAAACACACCCTTCTCGTCCAAAAAACATGTGCCAATTGAGTGCATTTTTTAATGAACCAAAAAAATTAAAATCAGAGGGAGCCAGATGAGGACTATATATGGGGGAGTACAGTCCAACCCAATTTGGTTATTAGCTCATGTGTAGTCAGACTTGTGTGAGGGCGCGCATTGTCATTAAGGAGAAACAGTTCTGTTGTATTCTTGTGAGGGCGAAATCTGCTGAACCGTCTTTTGCGTTTGGTCAGTGTCTTCATGAAGGCTTGCGAAAGAATTGTTTCTCCTCATTGCACCATACCCATAAGAATTACACCTTCATTGTCCAAAAATGCGGTGATCATGACCTTTCTAGCGGAAGGTGTTTTACTTAATTTCTTTCTACGTGGTGATTGAGGATGATGCAATGTCATTGACTACCTTTTTGTCTCAGGCTCAACATGGTGAGCCCCTGTGTCAGAACCTTGTTACTGTCCTGGACAAAAAGTTGTCTCCATTTGCATCGAAGTTGTTTTTCTTTGCATGTTGTGTTGAGTTGTGAGACTTCGAGGGACCGATCTTTATCAAACCTTTTGAAAATCCCAGAGTTTTGATAATTTGAACTTGACTTCCCTTGCTGACTGAAAGCTGCAAGACCAATTGTTTAATGCTTATTCGCCTAGCACAACGAATAATGATATCAGCACGGTTCAACATGTCTGTCCTGGATGCTGTGGTAGGATTTCCAGAGCCCTGAAGTTGATGCAGCTCCGTCTCTCAACTTGCTAAAGTTTTATTTCTCTTAGCCCATTCACTGACTGTGCTCCTATCGACTGCACAACATCCATACACAGTACAAAAGTCTGTTGAATATTCACAAGTTTCTTTCTTTGGAACGAGGAATTCTATACCAATACGCTATTTGTAACACATGTTGTTCATATGCGTCATTTTAATCGTAAGTTGCGTCTGTTGTTCGAATGCGATGTAATTTCATACACACGATCAGCACATTCTAAATTTCAACTGTGAAAAATGTCAAATTTACATCTTTATTATTAGCTAAATTAAATGACTTGGTGCATTACTTTCTGACCTCCCCTCGTGTATATATGAAAGGGCCAATCACAACATACTGACTAGGACGTCGCGTCAGGGCCAGGAACAACATACTGACTAGGACGTCGCGTCAGGGTCAATCACAACATACTGACTAGGACGTCGCGTCAGGATCAATCACAACATACTGACTAGGACGTCGCGTCAGGGTCAGGCACAACATACTGACTAGGACCTCGCGTCAGGGTCAGGTACAACATACTGACCAGTACGTCACATCAGAGTCAGGCACAACATACTGACCAGGACGTCGTGTAAGGGTCAGGCACAACATACTGACCAGGACGTCGTTTAAGGGTCAGGCACAACATACTGATAAGTACGTCGTGTTAGACACAATAACTGACAAAGACCACTGTCTTCCGTGAAGCGTTCCTTAGAAACAGGCTGTTTTCGAGGCAGTCCGCAGTCGATATGTGGATGGACGTGATCCCCTTAGTAGTGAGTGTCACACAGATGAAGCTAAGCATATCACAACCGAATGGAAGACCGTGGTTCACCTTCATCAGCTCGCTCGAGATGTGAGGAAAGCTATTCAACCGGCCACTTAACGTCATTTTCAGTTAGCCCAAAAAAGTAAACTTACTCGTTGTTGGTAAGAAACAACAACAACAACATTTCATTTAGAGACTTATAGATTGAGTTTAAAAGTGCAAATTCCCTTTTTTTTAAATCTGGTAGTATTCCTTAAAGTTTATTATTACGACACAACACCGAGGAACGCTGGATAAGGCCAGTGAGTCGCGTTTTTCAGACCTCCGCTTCAGAGAAATACTTGGACTTTGTTGTTTCGAATCCTGGTTTCAGATCCAGCAGCATTCAAACTTCGCCCTTTGGCCCAATCCCCTGAACTGGTGTCTGCACGTGTCTGTTAGTTGGTGTTTAGTGTCACGCACTAAAGTACACTATAAAACTGCTGGACATTATCAGTTTATGATATGGTGATGACGCTTCGAACTAGGTGACGAGATGACTACTTGCGTCAGGATTAGTGAATAAGAGTTGTCCAAAACTGTATTGCTCCTCTAGGGGGCGGCCCTGGAAACTGGCCGCATAAGTGCCAACGGTAAGGCGCAGATATTGCAGTTTTGGTGTAAACTACACCACAACGCAACACACGCGTCGTTTTCAGGACGAGCGCGGAAATAGAAGAACTTTTGTCATACAATATTGTAATGATATAGGTAAATAATCCTACGGCATAAAGATGATTTCCTATGATTTTTATCGTGTCCGGTTAAAATAACAACATAACAACCGCGATAATAATACATTGCAACACTCAACACTCTAACGATTGAATGGTCTCCAGGTAAGACGTCGGCCTCGAGTGTTGGAGGCCGCAAGATCAAATCGCAGTGGTGACCGGGATATTTTCACGGGGACTTTCTGGTATTTCCCTTGATCTCTGTGTAGTAGAGATCGGACGTCCGTGTTAAGTGTCGCGCACGTTAAAAATCCTTAAGAAGAGGGAAATTGAAAAGAGTAGGCCCAACAGCCACTTTCCAGCAACATTCAAAATTATATTAAAAATCTACCCAATTTATTACGGGATCAATGCAGGTGCTTTAGAGTTTGTGCATTGTGCTGAGATTCTCCAAAAATATGGAGAAGAGTTGAGCACTCATGGGTTAACCCATTTGTAAAGACGTTGATTCTTCGATTAAACCTTAACGGTATCTTACGTTGGTCAAGTACCCATCTTTACAGAAGCTTATAGAAACATATGTACAACACTCTAATACTATATTACAGAAGCTTAACAAGTAAAATAAAGTGGAAATTCAGCAGAATTAACTACTGGTTGGAAATAGTTTTTTAAGACTCCATTGTACTAAGCCACAGCCTGCGTGAGGTGGGATCGCCAGTGCCCGTTCTTACTGTTTTTACTTTCATTAGCTCATGCGTCAGGTTTCTATTTACAGCAGGTCTTGAGGTAAGGTGTTTGCCTCGGGTGCTGGAGGTCGCGAGATTTTTTCACGTGGATCATCCGGTAAATATTTTCCCTGATCTCTAAGAAGTGAGATCAGATACCCGTGTGCAGCATCGTGCATGTTAAAAATACCTTAGGAGTTGGAAATCGAAAAGAGTAGACTTAATGGCCGCTGGTTGGGCAAAATTTAAAGTTAAAAATCTGCTGAAATTATTCTAGGGATTATCGCCCCACAGAGACTATTTCGCAAAAAGGGGAATGTATGGCTAAGACATCAGGTCTTGGTTATGTGGTTAGCGGAGCAGCATAGATGGCGTCTGACAGGCTGCGGTTTTACCTTTCTCTAATTTAAGCTTACCCCATCACCAGCCCCAAATATAGGCGATCGTATATTCCAGAGACATCATAGATGGCGTCTGACAGGCTGCGGTTTTACCTTTCTCTAATTTAAGCTTACCCCATCACCAGCCCCAAATATAGGCGATCGTATATTCCAGAGACAGCATAGATGGCGTCTAGCAGGCTGCGGTTTTACCTTGCTCTAATTTACGCTTAACCCACCATGGGAAAAAAGCATGAAAAAAATGTAAAAGTTGATTAAAGTTGAGTTTAATCAAAATTTAAAAATGGGTATGGTCAGATACCGCACCGACCAATAGGCCTTCATCAGGGACAACAATACTGAACTAACAAATCAACATATAAGGAAAAAATGGTCAACTTATCTGATAGTAGACACAGTCTGTCTAAGCGACCGGTTGGGCCAGATGCTTAACTGAAAATGAAGGGAAGCGGTCACACACAAGGTGGCTAGGAGAGCGTAAGAAGTGGAGGGGAATGCGCCGGATAAGCCAATGGTGGCCCAATATAGCGATCCAGATGGGAGAACAAAGAGAAGGTGATATAAGCCGGGAGGGTGTGATATTAATATAGGAGGGGGGGGGGAGGGAGCGAGAACTGATAGAAGAAATTGGGGGAGGGGGCAAAGGAAGACAAATAGATGGGGGCCAGTATGCGGTTTTAAGAAAAAGTATGGAAGATATTAATGTCATGCCATGCGGTTGGAGACAACCCATGCTGGAGATAAGTCTATTCTCAAGGGCGAATCGATGACGATCGTCAGAGCTTACCCAACCACCAGTCTCAAATATAGGCGATCGTATATTCCAAGTATATTCCAACAGATGCTGGGATTGACCTGGCAAGCTCCCAGCGGATATTCGCTTGCCACAAAATTTGAAACAAAAGAGGTCACACCTCCACACGCCGCCTAACGAAACTAGCGGACTGAAGATAGATCAAGGACGGGAAAAAAAACAAGGAAAAAAAGGCGATCGAAGAACCTAACTTAACTAGGGCAAGAACACAATGTAAGATTATAAAATACCGGAAATACTGTTATAAATTTCTCAGTGCACTTGTGCTAAAGCTTTAACATACACAGCTGTAGGTTAAGTGCATTTGGGGATTATACGTTTTACCGTATATAACCGTATAGACTTTGATAGCTAGCAACTTCTGTGTAAATGTTATTGGTGTTTTCTAGTTTACAGAAGTGGGGCGAAAGTTTTTTTTGGCCGTGTCCCAGCCAGGTGGCCACGAGAGTGTAACATTTTTTTAACACTTATTAGAGGATTGGATTATAGGATGCCAATGTGCTAGTTTTTATAACAGAAAATGGGTTTTTATGCCCATGCTTGATTTGTGAGACTTAATTATTCGAAATGTAGTTCTAAAATTCTCTGTTAAAACCTAAATTAAAATCAGTACTACGTTCAGAAACATGGCATGCCATTCAGATTTTCACAATAACACTTCAGACATGAAGAGATCAAGTATCAAGAGATAAGCTTCATAGGTGGTACAGGCAGGGAGAACAATTGGACAGATGACTACAGATGAGGCGATAGTTATGGCACACTAACAATAGAATGAGAGATTGCCACAGTCATTGTAACCCTAGGCTGGGGATGCAGAGAGTGGTGCAACGGGAGAGCAGAGTCGAAGTTAACAAACTGATAAATTATAATATGCAGTATAGGATTGCCGTCATATATGCCGATCAGTGGTGCTGCGAACAACAGAAATAACTACAGCTAATAATTAGAGATGGAACGTGCAGATGAATAGGAAGCATCCTCAAAATGGAACTTAACCAAGACTTAAAATAAACTTGCACTAGATTGGAGCCCACATAGGAAGCAGAAAGTTTTCATAATCAACGACATTGATGTACAAACTTGAATTCCATTCCAATGATTGCTCCACAATTATCCGCAATATGGCTATCTGGTCAATACATGATCTATTCTGTCTGAAACCCGCCTACTTATTCCTTATCCTGTTATCCCCTGCCTTTTTCAAACCTTTCTAGCATTACTCTATTTAACACCTTTTCCGGCACTGATAATAACATTATTCCTCTGTGGTTTTTGCATTCCGGTAAATCTTCCTTCTTAGGCAATTTTACCAGGTAGCCCCTCACCAATCTTTTAGTAGACTTTCTTGCTCCCAGGTGGCGCCTATCAAGTTATGGAGTATTTTAGTAGATGTTTCAACACCTGCTTTTATGGCTTCCGGTGGTATCCTGTCAAGTCCTACTGCTTTTCCGTTTTTTAGAAACTCTATTACCCTTCTTTACTTGGATTATCACAGTTGATCGGCATGTCCTCTGCTGGTAGGATGTCTGGTGGGTTGTCTGGTGCTGGTCTGTTCAAAATCTCTTCAAAGTATTCTACCCATATTTTCTTCTGTTCTTCAAGGTTAGTTATCTTTTCCCCAAGTTTATTTTTGATTGGTCTACCTTGTTGTTGATACTTTATTGATAGTTTCTTGGTAGCCTCATACAGACCTTTCATATTTTCCTGTCGTGCAGCCTCTTCCCCTTTCTCAGTCAGACCATCAATGTAACTTCTTTTGTCGACATTCATGCTCTTTTTAACCTCCTTGCTACTCTCTACATGCTCTTTCTGTGCTGTGCTTTTTGTGGCTCTAGTTTTACTATTTAGTAAGGCCATTTTCTTAGTTCGCCTCTTCTCGATCTTAGTGATTGTTTCTGCTATCCATTCTTTATGCTACCTTTTCTTCACCCCTAGCACTTCCTCGCATGCAGCTTCCCATGTACTTTGTGCTTGTTCCCATTTATCCTCAATGCTGGCCCCTTCATCTAGCTGCTCCAGTGCTTGATATTTATTCCTAAATGTTATACGGAACTCGTTTTTTTAATGATCTTCTTTCAGGAATTGTAGGCTGTACCGTGGCCTGCTGTGCTGTGTCTTGCTGACATCGTTCTGTTTATCATCAACTTCAGCTGTACCTTCAAAATCACTAAAAAGTAGTCTGAGGCCACATCTGCCCCCTGTAGACCATGACATCTAATAATGATCGTCAAAATGTGGAGTTTACGCAGACGTGGTCAATCTGATTCTTCGTTTTCTGGTTTGGGGATACCCATGTTGCATTATGAATGGCTCTATGTGCAAACATACTTCCTCCCATGACCAATTTGTTTCCTGCACAGAAATCTGCAAACCGCTCTCCGATTTCATTTTAATATAGCGTTTATTAATTGATAGTCATGCTATGAGCGGCGATCAGCAAAGGACAAGCTATTGACTAACTTACTGACTTACTTATTGAGTCTTTATTTTCTTCATAATATTTATGGAGATTTGAATGCGCCTTGACTATCATCAACTGCTAATATAACATATTCAGTGCACTATCTTCAGTTTGAGATTTGTTACGTGTGTGCATATTTGTTCCCGCTACAATTTGTTTAGGGCTAGTCCATCAGTAAGATTGATATTATCTACGCTGATCACCAAGATTTGTTGTCTTAGTGAGACGCCGAGCATTGAACAGTTTGTTACCAGTGGCATCGGTTTATTCATGTCCGCGCATGTGCCTTGTCAAGATGGTGGACTACTTCCTGCTACCTTATGTAAGTACAACTAGTCTTAGTGTCAGAGTTACTCAGTGAACTTGAGTGAAAGATGGATTGACTAGTAAATAGCTGCTTCTTCTCCTTCATCTTCTTCTTTTTCTTTCATATTCTTCTTCAATTTCTTCTTGTGTTCGCTGAAACATATTTACACAGTCAGAGGAATCCCCTTATGAACTCGGCCGTTGCGTGGTGCTCCTCTTTAGCCCTTTACAGCTTTGAGCGTTAGTTTAGAGTCATTAGGCCAGCTGGCAATATTTCCTCAACTGGCAATACTGAAGCCTGACGTATAAAACATGATCCACAGTTTGTTCATTCAGTCCACAGGTGCATAGAGCCGAAGCAGAGAGACCAACTCTGTACAAAAAATATGATGAGATTTTACTTGTATTTAGTCTGTTACGCCATATCCTTAGGCGAAGAATGGTGATCTGTCCCTGCCGGTAAGAGTGTAGTAGTCACCGGCAGGTTGAATTTCATCTCTTCTTACAGCCTAGATATCTCCAATTTTCTTACAGTATGTTATGTCACTGTCTTCTAGTTCTTACTCTTCTTTTCTGTTCGCTAGTTTGTCTGCATTGTCGTCTGCAGACACACCACAATGGGATGGTAACCCCTGAAGTATAGTTCGTTTATTGCCAGCTACCCTAATTAATTCATTCATCGAATCTGGGAATTTACTGACAGCTACCATATTTAGTTCATTCATCAAATATGAGAATTTACTGACAGCTACCATTTTTAGTTCATTCATCAAATCTGGGAATTTACTGACAGCTATCATAATTAGTTCATTCATCAGATATGAGAATTTACTGACAGCTACCATATTTAGTTCATTCATCAAATCTGGGAATTTACTGACATCTACCATATTTAGTTCATTCATCAAATCTGGGAATTTACTAACAGCTACCATATTTAGTTCATTCATCAAATTTGGGAATTTACTTAAAGCTACCATATTTAGTTCATTCATCAAATATGATAATTGAGCTCACTTAAGGTCTTGCAGTACAAATAATTCATCTGTCAAAAAAAAGTAAGTCGCATGTCTTTTTACAGAACGTAGCTGCTTACAACCGCCACCTATTTGGCTGTTATAAGTTTCTTGGCAAGTGTGCAGTACGGTAGATTTCCATTACATTCCGTACAGGGATGAGCATTCGCCCGAGGAAAAAAACCCAGTATTTGCCAAACTGGACACAAGTGGGAATCGAACCCGAACGTTGGGATTGTGAAAACCGAGCGAGTTTCACCCCTAGTCATCTGTCAAGACGGCCCATATGATGACGTCAGAGTTGCGGCTGTGTATCTTATTAGCAACTTAATCTAAAGCCTGAACTTCAGCTGTACAGCTGGAACATAATTTACCAGCGGAAATACCCTTTGTCTCACAATAGTTTTCAGGACACGAGAGAAAGATACAAGCGTCTCTAATCTTAAAAGCATTTGATGCTGGTTCATCTGTATCCACGTTTGTTTTGGATAGTTTTCTTCAATTATATTCGATGCAGTGGTTCGCTTTTGCAGATCAGTGCATGTTTTCGGTTGTAAGACCTCTGACTAATGTATCAATTTGTAGATTATCGTTGTCCTGTTACCATAGTAAAACATATAGGTTCGGCTTCTGTGGTGCTGCATTCAATAAGTAGGCCAGATTGATACTGATTGTGTGTGTGTGTTTGTGTTTGTGTGTGTGCTTTTGTGTGTATTACTTTGTGTGTGTGTGTGTGTGTTTGTGTGTATTACTTTGTGTGTGTGTGCGTGCGTGTTTTTTCCTCAATGTACAAAGCTGCCCCGTTTTAGACGTCCCACTGCCAAATTGTCTAGCCTTGACTTCATTAGTGACACTGACATACTGTTGCGATTATTCCATCTGGATCATGCTTGTTTGTATCTCTTCTGTGTGACCGTACGTGGATCATGCTTGTTTGTGTCTCTTCTGTGTGACCGTGCCTGGATCATGCTTGTTTGTGTCTCTTCTGTGTGGGAGTGCCTGGATCATGCTTGTTTGTATCTCTTCTGTGTGACAGTGCCTGGATCATGCTTCTTTGTATCTCTTCTGTGTGACAGTGCCTGGATCATGCTTCTTTGTATCTCTTCTGTGTGACAGTGCCTGGATCATGCTTGTTTGTATCTCTTCTGTGTGACAGTGCCTGGATCATGCTTGTTTGTATCTATTCTGTGTGACAGTGCCTGGATCATGCTTGTTTGTATCTCTTCTGTGTGACAGTGCCTGGATCATGTTTGTTTGTATCTCTTCTGTGTGACAGTGCCTGGGTCATGCTTGTTTGTGTCTCTTCTGTGTGACAGTGCCTGAGTCATGCTTGTTTGTGTCTCTTCTGTGTGACAGTGCCTGAGTCATGCTTATTCGTGTCTCTTCTGTGTGACAGTGCCTGTGTCATGCTTGTTTGTGTCTCTTCTGTGTGACAGTGCCTGAGTCGTGCTTGTTTGTGTCTCTTCTGTGTGACAGTGCCTGAGTCATGTTTGTTCGTGTCTCTTCTGTGTGGCCGTGCCTGGATCATGCTTGTTCGTGTCTCTTCTGTGTGACCGTGTCTGGATCATGCTTGTTCGTATCTCTTCAATGTGGGAGTGCCTGGATCCTTTCCTTTTCATATCTCTTCTATGTGACAGTGCCTGGATCATGCTTGTTCGTGTCTCCTCTGTGTGACAGTGCCTGTAATCCAGTAGCCTTCAGTATCTCAGTTATCGGTGTAGTATTCATGGCTCATTTGATAGGCCTGAAGCCTTGACCTTGCCAAATGCTTGTTAATGTGTGTTAACAGCTGTTTAGCATGCTGCTGATCGGACATGTTAGTCATGGTCAGGTAAAGTATACTGATCAAGACCCCTCAATTCGACGTATTTCTCCCTGAAGACTGGCTGTTTTCATGGCACCCTGGCTAATGAGGTGAGGGATCAACGTGATCACAATAGTAGTGAGCGATACGAAGATGAAGCCAAGGTTAGCACAGCCACCTGGAGGACCACATTCCACGTTAATTAGCAAACTCGGGATGTGAGGAAACATACCCCAACCCGCCACTAAACGTCCTTTTCAGGCGCCTAAAAGAGTAATTTTACTCATCATGGCCATACAACAACAACCACAAAAACAACAGCAGCAGCAGAAATCCGTTATAAATCGGCTCAAGGGTTCGTTCATTTGCTTTCTTACCAGTACGTGATAGTTTTCACAAGTAGGCGTAGCCGTCTTTGGGCCTTGTCTTATGTCAATATGCTTTTTCCATGTGAGTCTTTTACCAAATGTCACCCAGGCCCGAGTGAATGAGCTGGGCAGCAGTCAGTGACTCATAGACGGCTCTTTGAATCAGGGTCAGTGACCAATAACTGACCAAGACCCTTTTCTGCCTCCAAGTAGTGGTCCTGAACACAGACTGCAGCCTGGCTAAAGGATTATGAATCGAAAATGGATGGCAAATCCGGTTCTTTTTAAACGTCATACTGAAATCAGATGTGTCATGCATAAAGACGCAGACATCACAACCTCGCTGTAAATATAACATTACAATCGTCCTTTTCATAACGAACGCTGGAGAAGAAGAGGAATAAGTAGAATAATAATAATAATAAGAAGAAGAAGAACACGGAGATGAAGAAGAAATTCAACCCAAGATAAGTAGGGTAACCTGTTCTCCTTGAGCAAAAAGACAGAAAGTAGCAATTCACTATTTGAAAGCAACTTATGACACGGGACGAAACAAAACATGACAAACGGTAAAACTGCTGGCCAAAGAGACAAAGTACGGCAGTGCAACTAGATAAATAACACGTTAATACCATATATAGAGATTTAGCCATTAGCAGAATTAGTAAGGTACTAGAAGTTGTAGAGGACTATCATTTAGAGGTCATCAGACGATACCACCATAAGGTACTAGAAGTTATAGAGGACTATCATGTAGAGGTCATCAGACGATACCACCATAAGGTACTAGAAGTTATAGAGGACTATCATTTAGAGGTCATCAGACCATATGATAGACAAGCGTAAAGTCTTCGTTCTCCTTCTTGTCCAATGATAGCACCACAAAACATGTGACCAATAAGTTGGGTCTCTTATACTTGCCTTATAGGAAGCACACCTTCAATCAATACCCTTATATATCCATGTATATTGTTGCCCAAAACCCTAACGTATGTTTTAGCAGTGCAGATATGGTCGCTATAGAAATATGTTAAGCATGATGATGATGCTAATCTCGTTCACACCTATCCTATGGTAGATCACAACAGTCATATTCTTGCTCCGTGTGATACACACATATGATGACCTTCATTTTCACCATGATTTTTAAATCCGTAAAATATATATTTGATGTGCTTTCTTCCTCTCTCTCTCTCTCTCTCTCTCTCTCTCTTTCGATATATCTCGTTCCCTTTTTCTATCTTTGTCTCTGTCTTTTCATTTTAGTCTATCTCCCATTCTCCACGACTGCTTTCACCTTCGTATTTAGAAAACCAAAAGTCCTGTACGTACCAGTGTGTTCAGGACTAGATAGATTAATGACGAATTAGCCGTTCATCTACGCTTCTGTAAGCGATGATTAACAGCCGAGTTAGCTGCTGTAAACGTTCCTGAGAATGTAGCTCAACCCTGGCATGTGAAGTAAACGGGTACTGGCACGGAATCATCTGTTTATTATCCTCCTTTTGGCTAAAGAACCAGGTATATTTTGTTCATGAAATCTTGATGATAGATCTTTCTCTACCGCTCTCAATTTCTGGTTATATTCTCTTGTAGCTTTCCCTGTTCTCAGATCATAATGACTGCAACGATTGACACTTGACGAGACTTAGCGCGCGCTGTTTTCTCGCGAGATTTAGTATTCTGTTTCCTCTTCGTCGTTCATTCTAAACAGGATGTTGTGTGCTAGTTTACAGCGAGGCTGCAACTGGCTTTTTGTGGGGTACCTGGTTTGTCTAACTACTGCGATCTCTATTCTCTTATCCATACTACAATAATTAAGCTTGTTTCTGTGGCCGCTGCTTGGAAACGGAATATGGCCATGGTCAGTACTGGTTCGCAATCTGGCAGGTCACCCTTATATTCTGTGTTGACAATAAAGCCATTTTTCCATTGTCGGAAAGAATCGATGAGGTGGGGGGGGGGGGGGGGGGGCAAAAAGGGGGGAGGGGGGAGTAGAAAGAAGAGGGTGAGGGGATTCTCTCAATTCCAACTCCATTGACGATTTATAGTAGTTGCGTCAGAGTTACATCATCTGCTGCTTTTAATATTTCACTATCTTGTAATTCCGCCTTGTGATTCTTACATTTCTAATGACTAGTTGAATCTCAGTTAGTATTCACTCATCGCATGATATTGGCATAGTAGGTGTGATGCTTTCATCATCAAAGTCTGGGTTTATTGCTGGTTTGGTTATATTTAACATATACTATGTCTATATAAAGATGGTAATATTGCATAAAGTTCTGACCAAGACGGTATCTGTATAAAACTTGAGTAAGGCATAGTTTTTTTTTTTTTAGCTCAGTTCTAATAATCAGGTTGATCACTACATTCCCTGTAATTCTCTCGTTTTTACAAAAATGTCTCCTGTGGTGTACCTGGAACCCGTACTTTGGCCCGGGAAAAGAAGAATATAATGACGGGATTCCTTCTCACCAAATTCCGTAGAGGTGGTAAAGGTTGTGGCTAGACTTGCTACTAGTATCTGACAACACGCATAGCAGGGATCTGGATACGTGAAGCGTTATCTGTGGAGATCAGGCTGACGGTTAGGCCAGCACTGCCAGGAAATAATGTCTCACTGTTACCACCTCAACTTCTTCCTTTTCGTCTTTTTCCTTTTCTTCTTCTTGGTTGTCTTCTTCTCAATCTTCTTCTTCTTTTCTACCTGTATCTATCTCCCTCTCCTCTCTCTCTCTCTCTCTCTCTCTCTCTCTCTTTCTGTCACTGTGCCTGTTTCTAGCTACATCTAGCCAATGTTTTTGTCCTTTATCACAGATTGATAGAACGAATGAAGGAGAATAAACTTGAAGATAAATACATTTTTGATAGTACCTTTCAGTTAAACCGAAATTGCTACAGCATTACATCTCATTACAAGTGAACTTAATTGACGACAGCTACATCGACTCACAAAAAGGGATAAAGGGAAAGCATTCCCCACGTCACAATCACCCTGAACAGAATCAAACCTCAACACACCCCCGAGTGCCAGCTGTGTAAACAACACCCATAATAAAGCGTCTGTCAGGATCTCTTTGAGTGCTCGACACGTAACGATGCTATAAAAATACTTCTTCCCCCAATGTCAGATAAATGGAACACTTTGTATGGAATTAAACAACAACTAACATACCCGAACAAATACTATTACAGGGCATTGGGTTGAAGGGCGAGAGAAGGCAGCTGGGTCCAATCCAACAGCAACAATTACCACTTCGCGCCTGCTGCAGACGAAATGGTTACAGAACACGAGTAAGACCACGAAGCAAATATATGTCTACAATCCTATTTTTAAAAGGAGTTAATAACAACCAATGCAACAGACTTAGCCCAAGAGCTTGAACTTATCACTTCACAGTAACCTCTTCCTCCCCAAACCCCACCCCTCCCCCCCCCCCACTCCACCCGGCCCCCCCCCACCCTCCCAAAATGGACAGAACAAAATAGCAAGCAAGTAGTTCAATTAAGTTATAAAGATGTATAGGTACGATATTATTTAGGAAAGCAAATAGATAAACATGTATACCCATCATGTAAACATTATGTGAAAACAGTATTATGTATAGCGGGTGCCATCGTTAAATAAAGCAGGGCAAGAAATGTAATATATTTTGTTATAGTGAAGTCAAACTCGTTCTGGGTCGCACAATATGTTGTAGCTGGCAGCATGATTGATAGCCCACGTTAAAAAGTCGATGTTACAAGGTGTCGTTATGTTTAGCATACTACACCTGACGACACAAGATATTTTTTGTATAAACGGGCTGCCACAGTAGACAGAGCAAGGATGACGGCAAACAGCAGAACCAACCCCAGACTCGCAACCACCTACGTCATCAGACGAGGTAAATCAGCACAACCAGACCAAGTTACACAGGCGTGCCAACAGTCATTGACAGTGCTAATGATTGGGAGATGGTAGTGGGCCAACCAGACAGTGGGACTTATCCTGATGTCTTTAAGAAGTCGCTGGGGGAGGAAGACGAACGTCTGGTCAGACAAAACATACTGATCAGACATGTTACTCGGGATCAAGATGCTGAGCAGCACATGAGCTGCAGTGGTCAGCGACCCATAGCTGACTGCTAGCGTCAGAGCCAGCGAACCATAGCTGCCAAGACCCTTCTACACCTCCACGCGGTGATCCTGGATAACAGGCTGCATCAGGGCAGACTGGCTAAGGAGAAGGGATCGAAGAGGGAATGCTAACCCGGCACTCAAAAAATGCTTCTGAAATCGGATGTGTTGGACCGAAAAGTGCAAATATCACAGCCAGGCTGTAAACTACGACACAGCGCATTCCGTTCTCTGGACTACATTCTGCTACTTAAACCCTTTCAGGGTTTGGTAGTGGGAGATTGAGAACGAACGAAGAAGAAGAAGACATGTTACTCAAAGACAGGTAAAGTATACTGACCAAGATCGTCACCTCGACTTCCCGTATCCCTTGCTAGAATCGGGCTATTTTCATGGCATCCTGACTAACTAAGTGAGGGATCAACGTGGTCCCCATAGTAGTGAGCGATACACAGATGACGTCAAGCATAGCACAACCGCTTAGACGTCCTCCGTCCACCTTCATCGGCACGCTCGTGATGTGAGGAAAGCTACAACAAACCGCCACTTAACGTCCTGTCCAGGGAGCACAAAAGAGTAAATCTACTCATTGTTGACATTCAACAACAACAAGTATCTGCACTCTCCTCCATCACAACACACCATCGGGATCGAGTTAACTGTGCCATTGGAATCTAGATTAGACGAACAACATTCATTCAAAATGGCCAATACAGTGACCTGACTACAGATCTGAGGCAAACGGGTTTCGTAGCCAAAGTCCAAGTTGTAGATGTAGGCGTAAGAGGTATGTAGGTCGCATCTATATATGGACTACTGCAGCAATTAGGCATGAGCGAACAGTCAAAAACAAGTGCAATGAAAGACCTTTGTGTAACAGCTGAAAAAAACATCTTGCTGGATGTGGAACAACCACAGGGACAAAGACTCGCACGACAGCAAGTTTCTATACAACTAAAATACAAATTTCAGCTGGACATGCCGTTGATAAAAACACAAACAAACAAAAATAAACTTAAAAATACATACATTCAACCCCCAAACTTTAGCAGAAGAAAACAAAAGAAACAAAATACGTAAGTCCGACAACAGGGAGGTTGACACTTGGGGATCCTGACCCTAATCCCCCCCCCCCGCCCCTAAAAAACACCCAACACCCCCCCCCCCCACCTCTCCCTTTTAGTGTAAAGACGCTAAAGAGACCAAACACTTGTACAGTGGGGACTGCTTCTATCGACCAGATTACCTCCTGTTGTGTTGCTCTGCATATAGTTTCTTATCACTTCAGTTAAGTAGGTTTGGGATTATAAAGAGGACTGCGATGGCTTCACTTGAATAGAATGTAAAAGAGTGAAAGGTGCGTACCTGCATAAAAAGACAGGTAAACTTTTAACGACCAACAACAACTTGAATAGAAAAGGGGATTGTATCGTGTGACATTAATAAGGATATCGACTGTATTTGACAAGTCACTATTCAGTTGGTGACAGAACTTGCTTTGTTACAGCACTGGCCCAGGATAGTCCTGTGGTTGATAGAATTACCTGCTTTTCCAGTAATCGGAAGAATGGTTAAGGAGAGGCTGCATGTGGCAGTTATAATAAAGAGAAATAATTGGGAGAAGTGACTACAGTAGGTTTGATGAAATAGGAATGTATCATCAAGCGACGAAACGGGATTGGGTAAAATAGGAGTGTGTCAGGTAGCGACAATGAGGAAGTGGGTGAAATAGAGAAGCGTGCCACAAAGAAGTGAAGAGGTATTGAGTGAAATAGGGGAGTGTGCTACAAGGCAGCGAAGAGGTATTGAGTGAAATAGAGAAGTGTGCCACAAAGAAGCGAAGAGGTATTGAGTGAAATAGGGGAGTGTGCCACAAGGCAGCGAAGAGGTATTGAGTGAAATAGTGGAGTGTGCCACAAAGCAGCGAAGAGGTATTGAGTGAAATAGAGAAGTGTGCCACAAAGCAGCGAAGAGGTATTGAGTGAAATAGAGAAGTGTGCCACAAAGCAGCGAAGGGGTATTGAGTGAAATAGAGAAGTGTGCCACAAAGCAGCGAAGAGGTATTGAGTGAAATAGGGGAGTGTGCCACAAAGCAGCGAAGAGGTATTGAGTGAAATAGAGAAGTGTGCCACAAAGCAGCGAAGAGGTATTGAGTGAAATAGAGAAGTGTGCCACAAAGCAGCGAAGGGGTATTGAGTGAAATAGAGAAGTGTGCCACAAAGCAGCGAAGAGGTATTGAGTGAAATAGAGAAGTGTGCCACAAAGCAGCGAAGGGGTATTGAGTGAAATAGAGAAGTGTGCCACAAAGCAGCGAAGAGGTATTGAGTGAAATAGAGAAGTGTGCCACAAAGCAGCGAAGGGGTATTGAGTGAAATAGAGAAGTGTGCCACAAGGCAGCGGAGAGGTATTGAGTGAAATAGAGAAGTGTGCCACAAGGCAGCGAAGAGGTATTGAGTGAAAAAGGGGAGTGTGCCAGAAAGCAACAAAAATAACTGAGAAAAACAATGATAAGTTATTTAAGGACGACAAAGAGATGGGGCCGGCCATGATAGTGACACATCTTCATAGCATAAATAACTGATGAAGTATTAGGGACAGGTATTTTGAAACACGCGCCAGTCGACCCAGCTGTAAAAATGGTTACTGTTAGAGAAGGAACGGCAGTAAGTAAAGGAGTTGATAAGACTATCACATAAAAAAATCAGGCCTACTGCAGTGAAGTTTCTAACAATTCATCCTCGACAGCAGTGACTGCTAGTGGACTACTTTTGCCTTACCTTATCATCCGAGAGAACAAAGTGGAACATACAGTCGGGATTATGAGAAATGCAAAAAGAAATACATATGATTATATTTGAAATAATTTTTGAAAATGTTCAACTAGCAGCGGCAGTAGCAACAGTAAAGAGAGGCTGGAGGTCTCCAAAAAAAGTAGCACTTAAAAAGTGTACAACAAACAGCGATAATTTTTAACTGTTATTAAAATTGATGACCTTGAATCGTACTTTTTCCTACCTTTGCAGTTTCACAGAAACAGGAACGAACGAACTACACCGTACAAGCGATATTGCAGATATTCGTCTGTAAGAAGTGTGGGGTTTTCTCTCTCTCTCTCTCTCTCTCTCTCTACTGATTCCTTAATGGATCATCTCCCCGGGCAAAATGGGACGAGCTTAATGCGAAATATACAGACATGCCCTGCTCTTTGGTCAAGTTAAGGAACTAGTGCACTGATGAAAAGTTGGATTATTCCTGGTTATGTGTTTCTAGAAGTGAATTTCTGAGGTACTTGGATATATGAATGCAACCATGGTCATTTAGAATTGGTTTTGTTCATTCTGTTAGAATTGTGAACCCTTTATGAGCATTGTTGTTGTTTGAAGCCACTCATACTGAGTTAATTTACCACTTAAGGACGCTCCTTTTGGTTACTGGCTACAGAGGCTCTTCTTCCATCCACACCTGTACTTGTAAAGGTGGATCTGGGTCCTCCTAGCTGTAGTACAGTGCGAGACTCCCCAGTAAGCTCAGCACTATGGTGATGACAGTGTCGATCCCCATAAAAATACATTTTACATGATGGTGTTTTGAGTCCTACGCACAACCGCCTTTAATCGTAATTTGCGATTGTTGAGCGTGCGAAGGCTGTCGTCAGGGTCACGTGCAACATTTTGACCATGACCCCACCTCATGACTACGTCACGCACCTGGAAATACGCTGAGTTATAACAGCCTGCCAATGAGGTTGGGACCGACATTACGATTTCATCGTCATACGCAAGAGCTTTCCAGAGTGGGAAGATAAGGATACTTATACCCTTCGGTCCGACGCATCCGTCTTTGCCAGTACATCTCTCATATAATTATATGAATCTTCCTCCACGACGGAATAATGCATAATGGATTTTCCATTAAATGTCGGTTCACATCGAATATAGGTGTATGTATGATTGTGAGGAAACTGTGTTTGTTATAACCATGATTTGATCGCTGAAGAATCTAAGGAATCGTCTGCTATTGTCATTCAGAACATCTTCACCGCCTGCCCCAATCACTCAGCCTCATGTAGAACAATTATTTCCAACTCTCGCATTTGAATCTCAAAGAAAGATAATATCGGCAATGTCTTTTCAAGCAGCTCTAATAATTATTCTTTAGCATCTCTTAGCGCATTGGTAGAGCACATCCTTTTCATGGCAAATATACGGGGTTGAACTCCCATTGATCTGGGGTAGTTGTCTCGCCGCGGCGACTCAATTTCAATCAGTGTTCGTAAAGCGATCTCAGTCCCGCCAGGCGGAGCGATAGCGCGGGCTTGCGGAAAACGCTCGCCTGCCTTTCCCCGTAGTGCGAATTGGGTGCGGTTTGTGGTAGTGGCTCCTCCACCGAGGTGCGCTAGTCTGGTCCGTATCAGGAAACGTGGTCCGTCCGTGGTGATTTATCTAAGGCTTATAGCAGAGCTCGACAGTACGTCTCGCTGGTGGTCCGACTCTCGCAAAGAGCTTGTGACCGGCAAATGGAAAGCAGGAATCGTTGCCTCGAGGCCCAGCGTTCTCCCTACGGAGAAGAAGGGCAGGCCAAATTGTGTCTCTAGTCCCAGTGAAATTCGTCGCCGAGGTCGTTGGGATCCGTTCTGCACAGAGCGCTGCCATCCCTCCTCGAGCGAGCCCGGTCGGTCGGTCGTCTGGTGCGTGTGGGAGGCCCCTGTCAGGCGGTCCTAGGTCGACGGAGTGAGGGACGGGTGGAACAAACCGTCCGTCCCGTCAGTCGGTCCCTGCGGCCGTCGTCCCAGCGAGGCTTTTTACACACCCTTCCTCCGCCGACCGGTGTGTGCTGTACGTACGTCTCCGACAGATATCTGGTTGATCCTGCCAGTAGTCATATGCTTGTCTCAAAGATTAAGCCATGCATGTCTAAGTTCACACTGTCTCACGGTGAAACCGCGAATGGCTCATTAAATCAGTCGAGGTTCCTTAGATGACACGATCCTACTTGGATAACTGTGGCAATTCTAGAGCTAATACATGCTTACCAAGCTCCGACCCTCGCGGAAAGAGCGCTTTTATTAGTTCAAAACCAATCGTCGTTTCCCCTCGCGGGGTTGCGGCGTCCCCACTGGTGACTCTGGATAACTTTGTGCTGATCGCATGGCCTCATGTGCCGGCGACGCATCTTTCAAATGTCTGCCCTATCAAATGTCGATGGTACGTGACATGCCTACCATGTTTGTAACGGGTAACGGGGAATCAGGGTTCGATTCCGGAGAGGGAGCATGAGAAACGGCTACCACATCCAAGGAAGGCAGCAGGCGCGCAACTTACCCACTCCCGGCACGGGGAGGTAGTGACGAAAAATAACAATACGGGACTCTTTCGAGGCCCCGTAATTGGAATGAGTACACTTTAAACCCTTTAACGAGGATCTATTGGAGGGCAAGTCTGGTGCCAGCAGCCGCGGTAATTCCAGCTCCAATAGCGTATATTAAAGTTGTTGCAGTTAAAAAGCTCGTAGTTGGATCTCAGGCGCAGGCGGGCGGTCCGGCTCGCGCCGGTTCACTGCCCGTTGTCTCCTGCCCTACCGTCTGCCGGCTCTCTCCCACGGGTGCTCTTCGCTGAGCGTCCTGGGTGGCCGGCGCGTTTACTTTGAAAAAATTAGAGTGTTCAAAGCAGGCCTCGGCTGCCTGAATAATGGTGCATGGAATAATGGAATAGGACCTCGGTTCTATTTTGTTGGTTTTCGGAACTGGAGGTAATGATTAACAGGGACAAACGGGGGCATTCGTATTGCGGCGTTAGAGGTGAAATTCTTGGATCGCCGCAAGACGAGCTACTGCGAAAGCATTTGTCAAGAATGTTTTCATTAATCAAGAACGAAAGTCAGAGGCGCGAAGACGATCAGATACCGTCGTAGTTCTGACCATAAACGATGCCGACTATCGATCCGCAGGAGTTGCTTCGATGACTCTGCGGGCAGCTTCCGGGAAACCAAAGTGTTTGGGTTCCGGGGGAAGTATGGTTGCAAAGCTGAAACTTAAAGGAATTGACGGAAGGGCACCACCAGGAGTGGAGCCTGCGGCTTCATTTGACTCAACACGGCCAACACTGAAATGACTGACATGCCGAGACCACTTTCCTGGGGTCTAATATGGAACTGGTGCTGGATTTAGACCCTCAGAAATCTGGGGTTATGCCCCCTGTGGCTCGGTTGGTCTGCATCCAGTGTTTGATAAAGGAATTGACAGAAGAGCACTATCAGGAGTGGAGCCTGAGGCTTAAATTGACTAAACACGCCAATAATGTAGAATGACTGTCAAAAGAGAGCACCTTCGATGGGTCTAATAGTGAACATGTGCTGGTATTAGACCCACGGAAGACAGGTCAGTCTCCAAACCCCCAAATGAAAGAGTGCCTGCTACGGTAATCTAGTCTTCACCCTGCCGAAATCACAGGCTCAATCAACTTGGCCATTGACAAACTAAAAGCCCTCTATTAATACGGTCTGGCAAATATTGAACGGGTGCTGGAAATAGACCCTCTGAAGACAGGTCAGTTTTACCCTACTAATGACAGGGCTTTGCTACGGTAATCCTGCTAAGCCCGAGAGGAGCCGCAGACACTTGGTTCACGTACTAGGCGGATAAGCCAACGGTGCAAGCTGAGGGATTACGGCCGAACGCCTCTAAGCCAAAAATCCCGCCCAAAAGCAGCCCAGCACGAATGCAAAGAGAGGCTTCGATATGGTGGGGACCTGGGGGCCACGCTCCAGCCCCGCCTGGTCAAGCCGCAGAATGAGGTCTCTGCCGTCCGCTGATAAAAGCGGGCGGGAAGCTGCTCGATATTCACCCCATACAGCGATGAGGAATGAAATCATTTGTAGAAGACTTAGTTCTCGGTCGGGTGCTCTAAGCAGTAGATCAGCTACCTCACTGCGAACTGCTGAGACTCAACCCTTGACCATGAGATATGTCCGCTCCCTAGGCGGACAACATCTCCGTGCAAGACTAGGCTTGTCACCTGGTCAAATGCACTATTTCGAGAGGAATCACAGGTCGCTGACATTTGGTCCACGTGCTTGGCTGATAAGCTACCATCTGAGGGATTACGGCCGAACGCCTCTAAGCCAGAATCCCGCCCAAAATCTCAGCGCCGCTGAGATGGGAGGCTACGACATGGCTGGGGCTTGTGTCCCGGCCCGATCGAGCCGCAGGAATGCACCTGGTAAAATGCACTCCTTCCTCGCTCTTTGCATCTGTCTGCTATCAGTCATTCCAATGGACGCAGAAGAGATGCAGTCCAGTGGACATTGCACCTCCTGTCCTATGGTGACAAGCTCCCGGGTGGCGGGGAATGCTAGGCGTACCATCACTGCAGATGAGCCGAGAAAATAAAGCGAGCAAAAAGATACCTCACTCATATGCATATGCTACGTTTCTGGCAGGACGTGACGATCCTGGGAAAAAGTCACACTGGACTGCCTCTCTTCTGGGATAGTACAAACTAGTACATAGTCCATCATATCATTGCCAAACGCTATAGACACGAGTAGGGAAGACTCGATAATCCTGCAAGACAACTTCCCAAGAGAGACAACTCTGACCAAAAACAACTGCTGCCTTGCAGTTAGGCTGGGGACAGCCAAAGGCTAAGGAGGGCAACCCTACAGAAACGCCTGTTGAAATCGGATGCACTGAGCCATTGGCTAACAAATTAAATCAGTGCAACGTAAATATCGCTGTAAACAGCGTACGATGAAGAAGAAGAAGAAGAAGAACTCCCATTGCCGTCAGGTCCAGTCAACCCAGCTGTAAATGGGTACCTGACTTACGGTCAGGGAAGGAAACGGCAGCGAGGAAGAGAACTGGACACCCCACCTCACACAAGCTGAGGCTTAGTATACTGAAGTCTCTAACACTTCATTCCTGACCAGCGGTTAAGTCTGCTGAAGGGAACTTGCCGGCCACCTCACCTCACAAGCTGAGGCTTAGTACACTGAAGTCTCTAACACCATTCTTGACCAGCGGTCAAGTCTGCTGAAGGGAACTTGCCGGCCACCTCACCTCACAAGCTGAGGCTTAGTACACTGAAGTCTCTAACACCATTCTTGACCAGCACATGATACGTTCACATATGAATTTCCATCTCTTGAAGTCGTCCTTTTGATTCTGATCATAGAACAACCCCACTGACTCTGTCAATATTTGGAACTCCCCTGTGGAAAAGCATTTTACCTTCAAGATCCTTTTCCTGTTTTCTAAATTTATGTGAGAACTATGATTTCAAATTTTGATTGATTAATTTCTTCAATGAGTTCGTCCACGTATCCGTTGTTATTTCTAGTAGTTAAATTACATACTAATTGCTCGGTTTTCACAATCCGATTCGATTCCCACCGTGAGATCAAGATGCTGAGCAGCACATGAGCCGCAGTGGTTAGCGACCCATAGCTGACTGCTAGCGTCAGGGCCAGCGAATCATAGCTGCCAAGACCCTTCTACACCTCCACCTGGGGATCCTGGATAACAGACTGCAGCAGGGCAGACTGGACTACATTCTGCTACTTAAGCCCCTTTAGTGTTTGGTAGTGGGAGATTGAGAACGAATGAAGAAGAAGAAGAAGAAGAAGATTCCCACCGTGTCTAGTATGTCAGACATTGGTTTTTGTTTTCTCCGGCGATTGCTCCTCCACGTACGGAAAGTAATGGCATCCTAGCGTACTGGACAGTTGCCAAGCAACTTATAACAACCAAATAGGGGGCGGTTGTAAGAAGCGACGTTCTGTAAAGGACATGCTACTTACTTTGCACACGTTACAATCCGTCGCCGCCTCTCCCTATTTGAGCATGTGGACCAATTTCCGGAGAACTTCTCAGTCCACTGGTCCTTAAAGCAAAGCATAAACATTCCGGTTGGAAAACGACCTTTTCCATTTTGGTTCCTCCCCCCCTCCCCCTCCCCTCCCCCCCCCCCCCCCCTCGGCCGTCCCCAAAATACCTGACTGTCAAATCGGAAAGACACAATTCTCACTGCATGAAGCCTGGGACTCATTGTGGTCACCAACGGTTGGCACCACGTGCCTTTGTTCCCTAAGCGGACTACCTGCCTTAAATCTATGTCTGTATATACTTGTAGACCAACTAATGTAGACAAACTAGTGTAGACCAACTAATATAGACCAACTAATGTAGACAAACTAGTGTAGACCAACTAATGTAGACCAACTAATGTGGACCAACTAGTGTAGACCAACTAATGTAGACCAACTAATGTAGACAAACTAGTGTAGGCAAACATGTCATAGTCATTTTGTGTCTTTGCATAGCGGGGTGGCTACCTCCTTTTGGTCTTTATTCAGGTCACATTTTTTAGTTCAAGGATGATTTTTGGATTCTGACAGTTAACTACCAAAATTAGAGGTCATTCTGCTATCCACCACACAGCTTGAACTGTATAGTTGGAGGATAGACATCTCTCTCATATATGCTTAATTACAGGACTATCCTTCTGGTTTTCCTGGAGTCGAAGGCCTATAAAGAATGATTTAATATCCCATGTTTTCCGTTTTGGACCTTTTTCTAGAACACTGTTTCAGGACATCAGCTGTCCCATTCTACTGCAGGTGGAACACTGTCTCATGATACAAGCTGTCACATCCTACTGCAGGTGGAACACTGTCTTATGACACCAGCTGTCACATTCTGCTGCAGGTGGAACATTGTCTCAGGGCACCAGTTGTCACATTATGTTGCAGGTGGAACATTGTCTCTGCAGGTGGAAAACTGTCTCATGGCACTAGCTGTCACATTCTACTGCAGGTGGAACACTGTCTCAGGGCACCAACTGTCTCAGTCTACTGCACGTTTTCTTTGACAGTTCCATCTTTCTCCCCATTTGTGGGATTCAGTCCAATGCATGTTCTAAGATAATGTTAGGTTTCTTACCAAAAAGTGTGTTCTATCCATCTCCACATCTGTCCCCCAATCCCCAGATGTATTGACTGTTAACGTTCTCATTGTCAGAGATACGTAGTGCGCATGACCATTTAACCCTACTGGTACATCCTGGTTATTAGTGAAGGTATGCAGTGTGACAGTGGACCTATTCTCGCTATTAGCCTGGCGTGTGACAGTGGACCTATTCTCGTTATTAGTGTGGCGTGTGACAGTGGACCTATTCTCGCTATTAGTCTGGCGTGTGACAGTGGACCTATTCTCGTTTTTAGTCTGGCGTGTGACAGTGGACCTATTCTCGTTATTACTCTGGAGTGTGACAGTGGACCTATTCTCGTTTTTAGTCTGGAGTGTGACAGTGGACCTATTCTCGTTTTTAGTCTGGCGTGTGACAGTGGACCTATTCTCGTTATTAGTCTGGAGTGTGACAGTGGACCTATTCTCGTTTTTAGTCTGGAGTGTGACAGTGGACCTATTCTCGTTATTAGTCTGGAGTGTGACAGTGGACCTATTCTCGTTTTTAGTCTGGCGTGTGACAGTGGACCTATTCTCGTTTTTAGTCTGGCGTGTGACAGTGGACCTATTCTCGTTATTAGTCTGGAGTGTGACAGTGGACCTATTCTCGTTTTTAGTCTGGAGTGTGACAGTGGACCTATTCTCGTTTTTAGTCTGGAGTGTGACAGTGGACCTATTCTCGTTTTTAGTCTGGCGTGTGACAGTGGACCTATTCTCGTTTTTAGTCTGGAGTGTGACAGTGGACCTATTCTCGTTTTCAGCGAAGATCAGCAGTGTGTCCGTGGATATATTCTCTCTTATTTCACACAAAGTCCTCAAGGAAACCAGTAAAACAAAAAAATTGGCAATTACAACACTGTATTACAAACGAAACTAAATAGGACAAGCCAGGAAGTAGACGTATCTACAATTACTGATGAAAGTATCTATAATATCATTCTTGAATGGATAAGCATCGAAATTAGTATATTTCGTCATATTACTTATGGTATGCTTTTTTTTTTTTAAATTGTATAATACAATACATCTTTTCTTCTTTCTGTGGAATTAATTATTGCATCTTGACATGAACAAACAATAACAACAACTAAAAGCCGAATTTTTTTACTGCAAAACAATTGAAATTAGTCATTTTTCTGGAAATGGCTTTTAAAAAGCCAGATGATATTCAAACGATTAGTCAAAATACCTCACGTTACTAAATTTATTCGATCAAGGAGTTTGTATTCTCGGGTGCAGTTGAACATGAATGTGATTGTTGTTACTAATTAGGCCAATGAAAACGTAGACTTGTACAAGAACCCTTGATATAAATGTATTTAGAAATACAACAACTAAAGCCTAATTAGAACAGCCGCCTAGCCGTTGTGAATTTAATATCCAAATAATTTGTTATGAGAAATGTATGCATTACAACACCAGCATTGTTTACAAATGGTCAGCTTGCCCCCATCCCTTTAACACAGAGAACATGAACATCTACACACAAGTTCAACCTATTTCAAGGCCAAACTCCCGCACATAAAGTATCATATAGGTCAGGTCAATGACCTCGCTATCAGTTGGACTTATTAACGGTAGTAGGAGATTGGCGTATGTAACAATTAGCATGTTTGAGAACTACCAAGCTGTCTCATAAACACGTGCTAAATTGTGATTCCGTACATAACAACTTCCACGTTTAACAACTACAACAACTTGAATTAAGCATAAACACGTGTTAAATTGTTAGTCCGGGTGTAACAGCTACCCCACCGCTTCATAAACACGTTTTAAATTGTTAGTCCGGGTGTAACAGCTACACCACCGCTTCATAAACACGTGTTAAATTGTTAGTCCGGGTGTAACAGCTACCCCACCGCTTCATAAACACGTGTTAAATTGTTAGTCTGGGTGTAACAGCTACCCCACCTCTTCATAAACACGTGTTAAATTGGTAGTCCGGGTGTAACAGCTACCCCACCGCTTCTTAAACACGTGTTAAATTGTTAGTGCGAATGTGACAATTACTACGCAGTCTCATAAACACGTATAAAATTGTAAGTCCGGTTGGAAGAATTACTACGCCGTCATTTAAACACGTGTTAAATTGTTATTTGTCAAATTCTTCTCATTCAATTGAATTTATTGATTGTACCAGCTACCAGATTGTTCCCGGAGCTGTGTTGCTGATTGTGCGTCTTCTGGTCTCGTTTGTACACAGAAAAGACCACTATGCCTGCCCGTTTTATTAGTCAGTCACAAACGTCTCTTATTGTTTCCCCCGCTGATCACGGTGTTTGGTTTTCCTGCCGACTTGTGTGCACGTTTCAACCTGGGGAATCAAATCTTCTCTGCCTCTAAATTTTCTTTTTTCATTTGTTATCCGAACCTGAAAGGGCAGCAACAAATATGAACCAGTCATGAATTTCGTAAGTGGCTACTAAGGAGGGTGAGCATGTGGCTAGCAACACAATCGTTTAGAAACTTTAAATCACAAAACAAAGAGAAGAAGATCTCCATACCCTCGTAGTATGAGAAATACGACCGTATGAAGTCGCACAGCGACTAAGTTAATTTGATGTTTTCGTCCACTGGGATACTCGTTGTTGGTGTGAAAATTGGGTCCATACTTGGCACGCGCGTACTGTTGAATTGGGATGAAAGAGCTGTTCTGAGGTCAATACAAATGTATCTTCCGCACGGGAGCCGCTTTGAGCGGAATGTTCGCTCAAGGTTGTAGCGATGGTTGATAAATGTCAATCGTTTGAGTAATCTATTGGTCGTGTCTAGACATTATAGGTTAATGTCGACCATATTACGCGTTTATGTTGTTGATGATTCATTTGGACTTCAACTCATCCTATAAGTTCAAGCTTATTATAGTGTTTTCTTGTATACGTTTGCGTAAACACATTTCCTTAACGAGCAGATAACACATATAATCTCATTTAACCGAGGTATACTAATAATTGTCAAGAATTGATCAAGTGGCAAAGAATAAAAACCAGAAAATTACAGCATATACAAACTTGGCAGAGATGGTCAGACAAAGATCTTCAGACTCAGAACGGGACACTACAGACTTAAGACCCACGTCCACAGAACGGATCTTAGAGGCACCACTACATGAGATTGTGGAGCCCCCTCCCCTCCCCACCAAGCAGACACCACAACATATCCAGCAGTACTTCCCCACTAATGCAAACAAAAGAGTGTTAGTCTAGCCCGGGGGTGCGACCCTGCTCAAAAAGCTGTGGAGGAGGGGGGAGGGGTGTTCGACGAAGACCTGAAACGCACAGTCTCCATCGTGAGCCTCACTGGGCTAGAAGCAAAGCATCGAAGAAGACGTAGAAGAAGAAGAAGATCGTGGCAACATTCAGACTGCGAAGTGGTCATTGCAGACTCGAACACCATTGTTGAACAAATACAAAAAGTACACACAGACCTATGATCATATGATGAGGACAGACAAACAGTATAACATATTCTTAATGCCTGTCGACTCCACGAAAGGAGCAAATTGAAAACATTAATGAATCCCGGACCTGCCAAAAACCCCATTTTATCTAAACGGTATAGATGTTCAACATTGTATTAGCAGCTTCTCCATAAAAAATATAATCCGGAAATACTTTTTTGAAGTATATTGGTGTATATATTGGTGTGTATGTTGGTGTATGTTCGTGTATGTTTGGGTATGCTGGTGCATTTTGGGGTAAGTTGGGGTATGTTGGTGTACATTGGGGTATGTTGGGGTATATTGATGCATGTTGGGGTATGTTGATGTATGGGGGTGCATGTTGGGGTATGTTGACTTATCGTGATGTATATTACTGTATGTTGGTGTATCTTGGTGAATTTGTGTGCATGTTGGTATAGGTTCCTGTATATTGGTGTATCTTGGTGTACATAAAAACGTCTAATGTCTTCCTGTCCCATTGAATCTTTTTATTGACATCATCCGTGTTAATGTATCAATGAGCTAAGATTTTTTTTTTAAATGTCTCTAATTCTGATAATTGTTAAAACGACAAACTTGTATTTCATGCCTTTTTGTGTCTCTAATTTTGAGAGCTCATGTTGGTATACAGACAAACTTGTATTTCATGCCTTATTGTGTCTCTAATTTTGAGAGCTCATGTTGGTATACAGACAAACTTGTATTTCATGCCTTTTTGTGTCTCTAATTTTGAGAGCTCATGTTGGTATACAGACAAACTTGTATTTCATGCCTTATTGTGTCTCTAATTTTGAGAGCTCATGTTGGTATACAGACAAACTTGTATTCCGTGTATGTGAACAAGACGGAACTCATATGTCTTAGTTTAGGGCACGACGATCCCGGGTGCCAGGTAGCCATGGCGTCTATAAATTTTGCCGTGGCGCCTATTAACTATATTGTTGCATCTGATTCTAGGAACATTGTTCTATCTACACGCACAATTTCCTCCTTGTTGTTGAATTGCTCACAATAAGTAACTTTACTCTTTTGTGCGCCCTAAAAATTACGTTAAATGGCGGGTTAAGTAGCCTCCTAACACCCCGAGCGTACTGATGAAGATGGACTAGGGTCCTCCAGGCTGTTGTGCCATGTTTGGCTTCATTTGTGCGTGACTCACTACTACGCACGAGGTTCACTTCGATCCTCCACCTTCTATTCCCTCCTCTCGTATATCCAGCACTATGCCTGACTCCAAGATTTCTTACCTGGCTCCTAGATCGTAAACAAATTTGTCCACCCTTGTCTTAGTTTCCTTCTCTGTCTCTTACGTTGATTATTCTTTTGTTTTTAGATCTTTTCACGAAATTCTACTATCGTTATGTTTTTGTTTCGCTTCTTAATTTTACACTTGTTTTATTGAGCTAAGAAACATAATTGTTTCCCATCTCATTCCGTTGATTAGTTTCACGTCTATTTTTCACGTTCCAAGCAACTTCTCATTTCTTCTTATCTCACTCCCTTCGACTAGTTTCCACTTTCAAGTCGTTCTATCTACAATCAAATGTGCCTTTATGTGTTAGTCTTCTATTTCGATCTTTCATATCGTTCTATCTACAATCAAATGTGCCTTTATGTGTTAGTCTTCTATTTCGATCTTTCAAGTTGTTTTATCTACAATCAAATGTGCCTTTATGTGTTAGTCTTCTATTTCGATCTTTCAAGTTGTTTTATCTACAATCAAATGTGCCTTCATGTGTTACTCTTCTATTTCGATCTTTCAAGTTGTTCTATCTACAATCAAATGTGCCTTTATGTTTTAGTCTTCTATTTCGATCTTTCAATTTGTTCTATCTACAATCAAATGTGCCTTTATGTTTTAGTCTTCTATTTCGATCTTTCATGTTGATGTACCTTCGTAACATTTCGAACGAAGTTAATTAATGTTTACGTCAATAGTAAGATGAGAGAGCAGACGCCAGCTATTTCTTCAAACAAACCAATTCCCTTCTGGACCGCGGGCTTCACCTTGACTGGATTCTCTCCCTGTCTACCACCTACCGGCGAGCCCTTCTATTCCTGTAATGGGATTCCCTGCGGCGTGCTCCGTGAAATTTAGGAGGTTTGCACTTGGCCTAGTAGTGACTTGAATACAACGGTGATAGCAGGTTGTACTACCTTTGCCTTTCCTAATGTTATCAACTGCCTGCTTACTGAACGTAGCGGTGGAAATCCTATCTTAGTTATTGAAACCCTCAAGTTTGCGCAGTCAGAGGTTTGGACATAACGTAGCCTCACTTTTAACAAAAATAATGTATGTGTCCTGTGTTTATTTTACCAGTCGAGGAGGACACCGTGCGTCGAACAGAGTCTAGTTTTCTCATTGTTGATTCACCCACTTAACAGTTGTAATGTATTGTGGAATGTCGTAAATTAGCCTCGTACGCTTTCCCGTTCGCTGGCTGTGTACACGCGGCTAGTTAGACAATTCACATCGGAAGTAGCTTGATGCGAGTCTGTACAAAAGTGCCTTGTGGGTTATTTAAAAATGAATTTCCATTGGAGAAATTGATAGCAGTTATGTTTTGCTGTCTTTCTAGGGCAGATTCGGGGAGAAAATGAAATATATTTCTTACAATGTTTAGTTTTGTGAATGAGTCAAGTTAAAGACCTGCTCATTTGTTTAATCGATCTCTGTGATTGAAAGAAGTTGCGTAAGCCCCGGCATCAAGATGTCCAGAATCAAGACGGAGAAGGTCAGGAGCGCATACGCAAAGGTAACGTTTCTGTTATGTATACTAATGTCGGTAAATATTATTGTTTATGTTTATGTCGAGAATAAATTGGAAGTGGTTGGAAATAGTATTCTCCAACAACAGATCGTATCGGTCAGATAGATTTAAATATCCAATATGACTAACGAAGCACTATATCTCAGATCCATCGCTGTGGCAGATGGCTCTCCAACTCATGGTGTTTTGACAGTCATCCTCCTACCTTCCCACAATCCAACGCCTTCCAACTGTGCAGTAATCTGCTGTGCTTGACAGCAGACAATATAAATAATACTGCGACATGTTACCGAAATAACGATCAGTATCTAGATATTCCGTGTATCAAGGCTGCATATCCCATGCTAAGACTAGTATATCATTTGACTTGGTTGGTGCACTCCGCAACTCTATACTTTTTGTCCTGTCCATCTTTATGTGAGACTCTTGCCATCGTTATCCTCATATGTGACTTCAATATTCACCTTATTTTGTTTGATTTCCGCTGATTATAACATATTTATGTCTTTCATTACATGATTCTTTTCCATTATAGTGTTAATCTCTGACTGACTTTAACCTGTATGCATATTATTAGATGTTTGATTTCCACATATTGTTAAACTCTTACTCATTGACTTTAAAATGTACCCCCAACTCTAGGTTGCCATTTGGCTTGGCTTCGTTCGTTCTCAATCTCCCGCGACCAAACCCTGAAAAAGCTTAAGTAGCAGAATGTAGTCCAGAGAACGGAATGCTTTGTGTCGTAGTTTACAGCTTGACTGCGATATTTGCACCTTTCGGTCCAATACATCCGACTTTAGCAAGCATTTTTTGAGTACCGGGATAGCATTCCCTCTTCGATCCCTTCTCCTTAGCCAGTCTGCCCTGCTGCAGCCTGTTATCCAGGATCACCGCGTGGAGGTGTATAAAGGTCTTGTCAGCTCTGTTTCGCTGGCCCTGACGCTAGCAGTCAGCTATGGGTCGCTGACCACTGCAGCTAATGCGCTGCTCAGCATCTTGATCCCCAGGTTGCCATTTCCGCGACTGTTATCCTTTTACTCCCTTAACTTCACCACCCCTGTACATCTCTAGATGTTTTATTTCCACACATCCTTACCGTTGTCATCCACTCACTACAGCTACTTCAGTCTATTTGTCCATTTGTAAGATGTCGTCATGCTCATGTTCTGGCTACCTGTCCAGGATTGGATGAAGTTTCTCATACTGATGACATTTTATTTACTAACAACATTCTGATCAAGCCCCTACCTTAGGTCTACCCAGTACACTTGAAAACATGATGTGGTACAGCATCCTCGTCTACGAGGTGAGGATTGACGCTGTGATCACCTGTAGTAACGAGAAGCCTATCATTATATTACATATATTATGGTCCAGAACCACCTTCTTCGATGCCCATCGGAATATAGGAGCAACTTCAACACCATACAAGAGGAAAGTCGCTGACTCAAGAATTCAATACGGAATAGCTTCTGCAACAGCTTAATATCAAACAACAGCCTACACCAATGAACTGATTACACCCATCAACAGCTTACATCAAACAACAGCCTACACCGATCAACTGCTGATATTAATGAACAGCGTACACCAATCACTGCTTACACCCATCAACAGCTTACCCCCATCACAGCTTACACCCATCAACAGCTTACCCCCATCAACAGCTTACACCCATCAACAGTGTACACCGAACAGAATAAATACTGCAAGAATAAATAAGTTACAGTTTTGTATCTGCTTGTATTTAAATTATCTTAACTTCGTGGAAGCCACCAATATAGTTTTACAGAAGAATGTAATCTCATGAACAGCTAAAAGAACTAGTGAGGTTGTGTAGAGGGAGGCCAATGCGCACTAGCGGCAACTTTATTATTGGGAGGGGGGGGGGGGGGTAAAAGCGGGTGATGGAGTAGCATGAGGTAGAGAGAGCCATGTGGCCGAGCGGTTTGGATATCGGCCTCTTGACTAATAGAAACGGGATTAGAACTTCGGTAAGATCTTTTCTAGATCTTTTCTTTTTTTTCGGCTGTGAAATGAAAAGCTGTCTTTACGCTGGCGGCAATTCCTTCAAGTATTCAAGTAAGCACGCTGCAGAGCGATTACAGGGACAAACAGCCTTTATTCCTTAATAATATAAATTGTATCGGCTAATCTCAGTAATGGTAATCAATAATAGTTTGCATTTAGATACTTATTTATGAAACACAACGTTGAAGTACACTGTGACAACGAGTTGCATTGCTGGAAATATCGACAGAGTGTGATGTGAGATAATGAAGCCGCCAGAGACGGAGGTGTCGGACCGAAAAGTGCAAATATCGCAGCCATGCTGTAAACTAGTGACACAACGTATTCCGTTCTCCGGACTACATCCTGCTACTTGAGAAGCCCTGATAAGGGCTTAGTAGTGGGATATTGAAAACGAACGCAGAAGAAGAAGAAGAAACAATATATAGAGGTTAACATCGTGACTCAAGAAAAACAGCAATAGAGAGTCAGCCAGAGAAACAGCAATCGAGAGTCAGCCAGAGAAACAGCAATAGAGAGTCAGCCAGAGAAACAGCAATAGAGAGTCAGCCAGAGAAACAGCAATAGAGAGTCCGCCAGAGAAACAGCAATAGAGAGTCAGCCAGAGAAACAGCAATAGAGAGTCAGCCAGAGAAACAGCAATAGAGAGTCAGCCAGAGAAACAGCAATAGAGAGTCAGCCAGAGAAACAGTAATAGAGAGTCAGCCAGAGAAACAGCAATAGAGAGTCAACAAGAGAAACAACCATAGAGGCATCACATTTTGGATATCCATGATTGGCTAAACTGTGTCACTGATAATGGTTAGAACGAGGTTCTCAGAAACGTTATTTTCCATAACTGGGGATATCGACTAACAGCTTCTCTTGTTTCAGCAAGTGGTTGCAAGGTCAAAAAGGATTCAGTTTAAATAGTCCCAAAACATAAAACGGGACAGTCATAACATATTAGAAAAACACCGATTAAATGGGAGGTTACGGTTGTTGTTGTTTGAAGCTACTCGCGCTGACCCGTTTATAATCTACGACGTCGCCTTTTTGGCAGGTTACATACAGTGGCTCTCCTTATTGACAGAGGCGTATCGAAGCTGGTCCAAAGTCCTCATGGCTGTAGTGCAATGCGTGGTTTCTCGACATGTTCACACGAATGAGAATCAAAGTGTTGATCCTCATCTCTTAGTGCGGGTTGATGTGACACAGCCCGATTCCAGGAGCGTGATGAGGACAGAGGTCCTCAGCATGTTTCCCCTCCCCCCGACGCAGGTCTTGGTTTGCATGCGATTCGGATAGAATGAAAGACACGAAAACAAACATCACAATTTAGATACAAACTTGTGAATGTGAAGGCAGGCTCCCAGAAAATTGGAAACTAATAATCTAATGAAAATTAGATATATATATATAAATATATATATATATATATATATATATATATATATATATATATATATATATATATATATATATATAGAGAGAGAGAGAGAGAGAGAGAGAGAGAGGGAGAGATAGAGTGGATGTGTGTGTCGCGCAGTATTATGTAGAATGAACATTGCTTTATGTGTATGATCGCGGGACAATGAATAAACAAAACAGAGAAATCACTTGAATAAACATAAGAGTAGTTCATGACAAGAATGCTTTATATGCATTGGACATCTAATCAATCAATTGAAGATATATTACAAGAAAACAATATTAAAATAACAGATCTAACTCAAAGAAGACATCTAAGATTCATTTAATGCATGCTCGGGAGGATGGAAATATTGTGACAACATGAAAAAACGAGGACAAGCGAGTCGGAAAAAAGACGTAAAAAGATGTGGGATGACATAACAAACTGGGTTGGAGGAAATAGACAACATCTAAAGTGTTGGATCCCCCCCCCCCCCCTCCCTCCCAAATAGATACCGTAGTTCGAGCAGGAGTTTGGCCATACACAGGATCGCCAGAAAGAAAATTGATGATCAGTTTGGAATTCTCGAGCAGCGTTGAAAAAACCCAATTTGCCTTGAGCATAGAACAATTTTTAAGTTCTGTGAACTATTGAGGCCAACCACCCACACAGTTTCTTGGCCAAATGTTGAACACATACCTTAGCAGTGCCAATCATCCGAACGATTGGCAGATATATCATTACATGGCAGTTACTTTTGGCACGTTGACATTTCTTAGGCCATTCTGAAAGTTTCATTTCTGATGGTTGGCACGTCCTGTTCGCAGCATGTGTAGATTGAGAGGATCACTCAAAGGTTGCTTGACGGTATGATGTGTTCTAACTTCAACCATAGTCTGATCTTAGTAGGAGTAGTTTGAGGGGCTCAAAGGTTGCTTGACGGTATGATGTGTCCTAACTTCAAGCAGTCTGATCTTAGTAGGAGTAGTTTGAGGGGCTCAAATGTTGCTTGATGGTATGATGTGTCCTAACTTCAAGCAGTCTGATCTTAGTAGTAGTAGTTTGAGAGGCTCAAAGGTTGCTTGATGGTATGATGTGTTCTAACTTCAAGCAGTCTGATCTTAGTAGGAGTAGTTTGAGAGGCTCAAAGGTTGTTTGTGTCTAAATGACGTGTCATAGCTTCAGCCGGTCATACATATTTTGCTTGTATGATATTTTGTGTTAATGTTATTTTGTGTGTATGCTATTATGTATTATTTTGTGTGTATACAATTTTGTGTGTTTGTTATTTTATGTGTATGTTATTTTGTGTTAAAGTTTTTTTGTGTTAAAGTTATTTTGTGTTTATGCTGTTTTGTGTATATGCTATTTTGTGTGTACGCTATTTTGTGAATATGCTACTTTGTGTGTTCGCAAGTTTTGTTTAGTTTCTGAAATATTTTGATTTCTCTTGGTGAGACGTTCCTCGTCCAACTGTAGACTGTCGTTCGTTCGATTATGTTAGGGCGTGTATTGACCATTGGTCCAGTGTTACCGTGACCTGAAAACTAAGCAAAGAATAGTAACAATGTAACCTATTCAATGACTAAGGACGGTTGGACGTAGAGCTGGCTATCCCATCCTATAACAGAGTTAAGCCACACAAGCTTCAGCAGATATGGATAGGTCAATTTTATGATTTGGTGTTTATTTATTGAAGACCTATGCCCGATATTGGGTAGAAAAAGATTGTGGTTGATTGATTTTGGCCATTAATATGATTTGCTTCACTCCGAATTTGAAAGGATTGAGTTTCGAGGTCGTGCTGAATTGTCTGATTATTGTCCTTGTTTCTCCTTGTTACTTGACCAACTGTTCTTTGATATCTCATTTCAGAGGTCACGAGTTTGCGTTCTAGTGTAATGGTCATTCTGCCCAATGATTCACATCCAGAAGTCATAGGTGGAGTGGTTTACAGTTAACTTAGTACGGTATTTCAATAGATTAATGTCTCGGTCAAAAACATTTCATCTTACCGTAACATTCGGATCTCCCTGAGGCTTGGTACCACAATGACTAATCCAGTCGACCGGCAGTTACCCGTGAGACCTTCAGGTCTGTCAGCCCCAATTATTAGATACTGTCCCAGTTAGCCCTTAAAGTTAGTGGATCCCCAGACCCCGATAATAGGGTCAGAGAGCGGAACCACTGCGCTCCACAGCCTGACACGTGATAAGAGGCACTAAGTCGGGTCGGGAGTGCGGTCGCTACATCGCTGACATGAAATTACTGCCGGAACCACCACTGTCCTAACACTTAAAAGGTCAGTGCGATAGAGCGACTAGAGCGATTGTATATCTCGGGTTTGAGCCATTGTTGTGGCATGTTCTAGTCTATCAAGCTACACGTGACTTGCAGTTAAGGAAGGAAAGTTAGCGAGAAAAGGAAGTGCCTCACAAATGTTGAGACATCGTACAATGAATCCATCCATCCATCCATCCATCCATGTATTACGTGAGTTTGCTAACGGAGTACTTTTACCATTAAAAAAATTCATCATGCAAGGAAACAAAATGCATTAGTTGTCTCATGCTCATTAAGATGAGAGAGAGAGAGCGAGTGAGACCGAGAGAGGGTCCGACAGAGAAAGAGAGAGAGACCGAGAGAGGGTCTGACACAGAGAAAGAGAGAGACCGAGAGAGGGTCTGACACAGAGAAAGAGAGAGAGAGACCGAGAGAGGGTCTGACACAGAGAAAGAGAGAGGTCTAGAGAGGGTCCGACACAGAGAAAGAGAGAGAGAGACCGAGAGAGGGTCCGACACAGAGAAAGAAAGAGAGACCGAGAGTGGGTCCGACACAGCGAAAGAGAGAGAGACCGAGAGAGGGTCCGACACAGAGAAAGAGAGAGACCGAGAGAGGGCCCGACACAGAGAAAGAGAGAGAGACCGAGAGAGGGTCCGACACAGAGAAAGAGAGACAGACCGAGAGAGGGTCCGACACAGAGAAATAGAGAGAGACAGAGAGAGGGTCCGATACAGAGAAAGAGAGAGAGACCGAGAGAGTGTTCGACACAGAGAAGGAGAGAGAGACCTAGAGAGTGTTCGACACAGAGAAAGAGACAGAGACCGAGAGAGTGTCCGACACAGAGAAACAAGAAATCAAATAGTCTTTGGTCCAGATAACCGTTCTCAACTTGTTATCCACGAGGAACCAGTAACATGTCTGTCTCAGCGAACTTAACCAAAATATATTCTTCTTCGTCGTTCGCTCTAACAAAATGTCATCTATTTCCCTCATAAGCCCGGCGCTCCTTCTTATGCTTCTCTCATCGCCATACAGTTTCTCACGCATACAAGGTGAGTGGGGGGGGGGGGGGGGCATGTAGTCACTTTGCTCCTCTAGTGGAGCCGGCAGACCTGCAGAATATGCTCCACTGCTTGTATGTTCTCCCCACATGGGCACATGTCTGTGTGTCAAATTTGTAATTTTTGTTGGATGCCCAAAATGAGTACGAATACTCTTTTGTGCTCCTTAAAAACATGATGTTAAGTGGCGGGCTGTCGTAGCTTTCCTCACATTCCGAGCGTGCTGGCGGTTGTTCTATGCTTTGCTTCATATGCGTATCTCTCACTACTACGGAGATCACGTCGATCTCTCCTCGTTAGAAAGGCTGCCATAAAAACAGCCTGGTGAGGGTCTTGGCCAGTATTTTTTGCCTTACCAAACGTTAGTCTTCCTTCCCTTTAATTTGTTGAACTGATGAGAATGTTGTCACTTGATCTCTTCTTGACAAAGAGTAGTATGTTTCGGCTATATCAGATCCTTGCTATTCTCTGCACCACTTGTCTTTGAAGTTACATCTTATCATTGTCTTCATTTCTTTTAAAACAGTAATTTTAAAAAATGTCAAAGTCTCAGGGAACTCCTACATACAAATTGTTATTTGTACATATCAAGTAGTACTGTACGTTACCGTGGTCTGTATGTTGTAATTATAATCATCCCATATTCATTGTCAACCGATTATGTTAAATATTCGCGCCAATACACCCTGAACAGAAAATACAGTCTGTTAAATGCGTACTGAAATACATGACTGTTTGGTCTCTGTCCAGATCTGCCAGTTTAGGTTTAGAATACAAATCCAGTTGTATTAGGTTGAAATACGATCTGTAGCTATGGTTCTATGAAACAATAATTGAAATACTTAGTCTAGAAGTTTGGTAGAACATTGGTTTACAGACCCTAGTCAAGACGTTCAGCAGAACATTGGTTTACAGACACTAGTCTAGAAGTTCGGTCGAATATTGATTGACAGACCTACTCTGACACAGACAGCAGAGGTGACGAAGTGGAAGATTGGGAGATAGATGCAAATCTCTCCCTAATCAATAGGCCGGAGGATAGCCCTAGCTTCTATTCAAGAACATGGCATACCACCTCGACTCCAGATTTGGCCTTCTCCACACAGGACATACACCATAAAATAGACCGCCAGGTGCTAAACCAACTGGCAGGTAGCGACCACAGGCCGATCAGGCTAACCATTGACATGGAAGTAGGCCCACAGGAAACAAAACCGCTCCCACGTTGGAATTACAAACGAGCCGACTGGGACAGATTTGCAATCCTGACAGACGGGCTGTGTGAAACCATCAACACACAGAACACCAAAATGAAGCCCATGGTAGAGAGCCTAAGCAAGGCAATAATGCAAGCCGCCACTGAAACCATCCCAAGAGGAGCTAGGAAAAACTATAAGCCCTACTGGAATGATGAGTTGCAGAAAGTGGAAGATGCAGTAACAAATGCTAGGAACATGGCAGAGCGAGAAAAATCCATGGAGGCAAACATCGCCCTCAAAGCCGCCGCGGCGAAGTACAAACACACTATCAAGCAAACAGCAAGAGAAAGCTGGAAAAATAAAACGGAAAGTCTAAACCTGGATAAAGACGGGAACAAGCTATGGAAGCTAGTCAGAGCCATGAATGACGAAACCCCGTCAAATAAACAAATTACTATCAAGCAGGGCGAGAACTTGATCACAGGTAAGAAAGCCGCAAACGCCTTTGTCGATCACTATGCCAGAGCAAACCACATCGAGGTCCCTGCAGATAAGCATACAGACATTAGCGAAGAGCTAAAGGGACACGAAAACATAAATACGGCTCCCGAAGAGCACATGATGGCCAAACTAACAATGCGCGAAATGGAAGAGGCTATGAGAACACTAAAGAAAAGGAAATCTCCCGGAAAAGACGGGATAACAAACGAAATGCTGATGGGGCTGGGCCAAACAGCGAAGAGGAAACTACTATCAGTCCTGAACCAACGCTGGAAAAGGGGTATTGTACCCCAGGCGTGGAAAGACGCAATACTGGTACCAGTACCAAAAACAGGAAAGGATAAAACAGATCCAAATGGATACAGGCCCATCAGCTTACTGAGCTGTGTCGGCAAGCTGATGGAACGGATGATAAACACCAGACTGATTTGGCATCTGGAAGAAAAACGAATACTAATTCCACAGCAAGCCGGCTTTAGACAGCACAGATCCAATGAGGACCAGGTCATCCTCATAGCCCAGGAGATAGAAGATGCCTACCAGGCACAGAAACACACAGTAGCTGTTTGGGTGGATCTGGAAAAGGCATTTGACAAAGTCTGGAAGGACGGACTTAGAGTCAAGCTAAGAAGAAGTGATGTCTGTGGGAAGATGTACAAGTGGATCAACCACTACCTCAAACAAAGAACGGCCAGAGTCCAAGTACAAGGGCAGATGAGCAAAAAGGTGACACTCGAGCAGGGAGTACCCCAAGGGGGAGTATTGTCACCCACACTCTTCCTGGTATATATAAACGATATTACAGAGAATATACCAAGAAGAGTCCATAGCTCAATGTTTGCAGACGATCTGGCTATGTGGACCTATGAAAAGAATCTCACCATGGCAAGAAATCGGATGCAGACGGCCCTAACATCGCTGGAAGAGTGGGCGAACTCATGGCTGGTCAAAATAAACGAGGAGAAAACCACGTGCACAATATTCTCGCTTTCATTAAAACCCCAAAGTACCAAATTAAGTCTAAATGGCAAAATCCTGCAGCCAAACGACAACCCAACCTATCTGGGAGTCACATTTGACCGGCGCATGACATGGAAAAGTCAGATTGAGAGAAACCGAATGAAAGCCAGAGAAAGAATGGCAATCATGAGGAAACTTGCTGGCACAAGCTGGGGAGCAGACGAAGGCATACTAAAAAAACTGTACACTGGAAGAGTGAGACCAGTTCTCGAGTATGGCATTGCGGCATGGACAACAGCAGCGAAGGCGAACTTCGATAAAGTTAACAAACTTCAAAACCAAGCCATGAGAATTATAACAGGTGGCATGAAGTCAACGCCAATTGTAGAACTCGAAACGATTACAAAACTGCAAGCCATGACCGATAGAAGAGACTGCAGAGCCCAGCTGCAGTCAGAGAAACTCCGAAGACTGACGGACCATCCAATGTACCAGAGACTAAACAATCTGGGAAATAGGAAATTAAAGCGGAGAAACTTTGCAGAAATAGCCAAAGCAAAGATGCACGAAGATCCCATGAACGCACTAACAACACCAAAACCCATCACTACTGTACGAAAACCTATCTGGAGGCAGGATATATTTCCAGAGGTGGTAGAAAATATACCAGGTATTGCAAACAAAAACTGCCAGACTGAAAAAGAAAGGAGAGACACTACCCTAAGCTTCATAACGAAAAGCTACCCAAGCATGGACTGGACCCATGCATACACCGACGGTTCTGTAACAAACACTACACAGAACGGAGGGGCAGGAGCATTCCTGAACCTACCAAATGGCAGAAAAATAACACTGTCATTCGCTACTGGTAAGTACACAAGCAATTTCAGAGCGGAGGCAGAGGCACTGAGGGCGGCAGTGGAAGAAATGGTGACACACAGTGAAAATGAGAGCCATATAGTCCTGCTTACAGATGCTCTCGCCGTAGTCACAGCGCTAAAAAGCCAGAAAAACACTGAGCTTAATGACTTAAGAGCAGCACTCTGCAAACTGTGCCAGCAGTCCGCACCAAAAAGGGTAGTGGTACAGTGGGTTCCGTCACACTGCAACATCCAAGGCAACGAGGAGGCAGACAGAGTGGCAAAAGAAGGTGCAAGACTACCACAAACAGATACTAGTATGACGTACGAAGAGTCAAAACGGCTTATCAAAGCCAGATACATGACCAAATGGGAAACCGAACATACTGGTTACACCAAAAACGATGCCAATTACCAGTTGAACCGAAGAGAGCAGGTCGTTGTCTTCAGACTTCGCACTGGCCACAATAGACTGAGGTACCACCTATTCAACAATCTGAAGATAGGTGGTACCGACGAATGCCCGTGCGGTACTGGTAAAATGACCACTGAACATCTGCTGCAGAACTGCCCGACATACGAGGATCAGAGAGAGCAGATGTGGCCATCACCAGTGGAACTGCAAGACAAGCTCTATGGCAGTGGCGACAGCCTCAGGATGACCGCCGCTTTTTTCGAAAAAATAATGGTTACTGTCTGACTGTGTACGCAGAAGAAGAAGAAGAAGAAGAAGATTAACAGACCATAGTCTAGAAGTTCAGTAGAACATTGGTTAACAGACCATAGTCTAGAAATTATGTAGAACATTGGTTGACTGACCCTAGTCTAGAAGTACTGTAGAACATTGGTTGACAGACCCTAATCTAGATATTCTGTAGAACATTGGTTGACAGATCCTTATCTAGAAGTTAGATTCCCAGACCTAAATTAATTTCATTCTTGTTCAGACCGAAAGATACCCTAGACCTGGTGAACGTTAACCAACAATGGCTGCTCGCGTTTAGCACACAAGAAAGAGGCCATCTGCTGGCTGTAGGAGATTCCTTATACATTCTGCTTATTGATTTTTACATCCACTAATCTCTTTAGAGATAACAGTTTGATTGTGGTTTCGTTAATTGTTTCTTCTGTCTTACGTTATGTTTTCTTTCCAATTCTACATTATTTACTTATATCTGGAGCTCGAACTGTGAGTCGTCGACCATGAATTGCTCAAAGAAAGTCACAAACAACAAGGTTTTTAACAAATATAAATACATTATTAATGATCCGACCTGAAACCGAACAACTTTTTGAGCCACTTTATTTTGTTGATTCTTTGACTTCATCTTTTTTGCACGCTTTCAGACATCATCTTATATATATATTTAATGAATGAACTGTCCAGCCTGAGGTTATCTGCATCGTTCATTGAGCTTGTCCAGGACTTTTGCCGTGCGTGTTATCTCTGCGTCTCAAAATTGGGACTATCACTCTGTTGTGGTTTTCACTCTGTTGTAGCTTTCTGGCTTTTACTCTGTTGTTGGTTTCACTTTGCTGTGACTCACACTCTGCAGTAGCTCTTGCTCTGTTGTTGTGCCTCTCACTTGGTTGTTGTGGCTCTCATTCTGTTCTTGTGCCTCTCACTTTGTTGTTGTGGCTCTCATTCTGTTTTGTGCCTCTCACTTTGTTGTTGTGGCTCTCCCTCTGTTGTTGTGGCTCTAACTATGTTGTTGTGGCTCTCACTCTGTTGTTGTGGCTCTCATTCTGTTTTTGTGCCTCTCACTTTGTTGTTGTGGCTCTCACTCTGTTGTTGTGGCTCTCCCTCTGTTGTTGTGACTCTCACTCTGTTATTGTAGCTCCCTCTGTTATTGTGGCTCTCCCTTTGTTTTTGTGGCTCTCACTCTGTTATTGTGGCTCTCCCTCTGTTGTTGTGACTCTCACTCTGTTGTTGTGGCTCTCCCTCTGTTTTTGTGGCTCTCCCTCTGTTATTGTGGCTCTCCTTCTGTTGTTTTGGCTCTCCCTCTGTTATTGTGGCTCTCACTCTGTTGTTGTGGCTCTCTCTCTGTTGTTGTGGCTCTCCCTCTATTGTTGGGGCTCCCCCTCTGTTATTGTGGCTCTCCCTCTGTTGTTGTGGCTCTCACTTTGTTGTTGTGGCTCTCCCTCTGTTATTGTGGCTCTCCCTCTGTTGTCGTTTCTCTCCCTCTGTTATTATGGCTCTCCCTCTGTTATTGTGGCTCTCACTCTGTTGTTGGGGCTCTCCCTCTGTTATTGTGGCTCTCCCTCTGTTGTTGTGGCTCTCACTCTGTTGTTGTGGCTCTCCCTCTGTTATTGTGGCTCTCCCTCTGTTGTTGTAGCTCTTCCTCTGTTGTCGTGGCTCTCACTCTGTTGTTGTGGCTCTCCCTTTGTTATTGCGGCTCTTCCTCTGTTGTTGTAGCTCTCCCTCTGTTGTTGTGGCTCTCCCTCTGTTGTTGTAGCTCTCCCTCTGTTGTTGTGGCTCTCCCTCTGTTGTGGCCTATGCAAATTTCTGAAGATTATCACTCGTTTACTACTTCTGGGCGAGGGGACGGCGTGGCTAGTGGTTAAGTGACACGGCTTACAATCAGAAGGTGCTGGATTCGATCCCAATCACAATACCAGCCGTTACCACTAGGAAGCAAACCCTTAGAAAATGCAGGAGGAACCAGTCCCTTACATAAAATGCATGCCGAAGTCGGATGCACTGGGCCGACAGGCGCAAAATCAAAACCTCAGTCCAAAGCACACTGGCTTCTGGATAGAGAAATAAGGCGAACGCAAAAAACAAAACAAAAAACCACTCAAAAAAACCACTTCTGAGCTGCTAATATGCACAGTTATATTCGGGGTTTTTTGTACACATCTACGATCGCTTGTGTTGTTTTTGTCTGAGACATTCAGACTAGTCTGCCTGTTTCCATGATTTTTGTTGTAGCGAGGATGTGGGAAAGTTTCATCGAGTCTTGTGTGATCTTTATCTTGCTTTGCTCAACCGTTCTATTACGTTCTGACCGGTTCCTTCTCATATTTCATTTCGCTGTGTTCTTGAAACCATTCAGTGCACATATGGCTTCAACTACACTCTCGTACCAGATGCCTATCAACTGCCTAACACTTCCTTGTACTGTCGCCAATTCTGGCTTGCAGATTTTGTGTTCTGATTAAAGACATTTTAAGAATATACAGCTTTAAATAAAACTGGAAGTGACTATGGCTTAAAATAATGTAACAAGACAGCAGAACAACAATTATTCTCCCCACCACCGCACCGTCCCCCTTTTTTTATCATTGTTGTTAACGAATAGAATCATTTTGTGAGAATGTACCTGATCAGCTACCAGCGCGTGCCTTGACTACAGTGAATAGGAAGACCATGATGCAGGTAAATAGGTATCATTACTGAAATCCTGTAACAGCAACGGGCTAGCAACTACCACATACTTACAACAACCACAGACTTATAACAACCACATACTTATAACAACCACAGACTTACAACAACCACAGACTTATAACAACAACAACAGCTTACAACAACCACAGACGTACAACAACAACAACAGCTTACAATAACCACAGCTTACAACAACCACAGCTTACAACAACCACAGATTACAACAATCACAGCTTACAACAACCACGGACTTACAACAACCACAGCTTACAACAACCACAGCTTACAACAACCACGGACTTACAACAACCACAGCTTACAACAACCATGGCTTACAACAAACATGGTTTACAACAACCACAGACTTACAACAACTACAGCTTATAACAACCACAGCTTACAACAGCCACAGCTTACAACAACCCCAGACTTACAACGACCATAGCTTGCAACAACCACAGCTTACAGCAACCACAGCTTACAACAACCACAGCTTATAACAACCACAGCTTACAACAACCATGGCTTACAACAAACATGGTTTACAACAACCACAGCTTACAACAACCACAGACTTACAACAACCACAGACTTACAACAACCACAGACTTACAACAACCACAGACTTACAACAACCACAGCTTACAACAACCATTGCTTACAGAAACCACAGACTTACAACAAACAAGACAACACATTTAGCCTAGCGGAGGAAACATGAAATCCTGACACCGTACAACCATGACCTACTTCAGTGTTGGCTGTGGTACAACATGACAAGTCATCGTAAGAGGTGAAGTCAAGCAAGTCACAAATGCACCAAAAGAAAATTCCATATTTTATATTCTTTTGTTTCCTTCTGGCTCCCTGTGAAGTATTTGGCCACCATTACAACTCGGCCCGTTACAGGAAGTCTGTATCCAAGCACTTGCAGTGGCTGTTTCAACTGCAATGATTTTAAATAATGAGGCTGCTAGCTCCATGCACAATATTATTTTACAACGTGATTGAAAGGTTCCACTGATCATATTCTGCCCACTCTACGTATCATTTGGGTGATATGTTTTATTCATGATCATCACGTACCTGTCACTCTATATGGTGGAGTAGAAGCCCAACACTGTAATATGGGTGGAACTCCCGTTTAACAGATACAGTTCAATTTTTCTCACTGCGATCGCTTCTCAGCGGACATAAGGTGATAGCAACCCTCCGTGCTGCACACCTGGAACCAAACTTATAACAGACTACGGTATCAAGACGCTGAGCAGCGCATGAGCTGCAGTGGTCGGCGACCCATGGCTGACTGCTAGCGTCAGGGCCAGCGAACCATAGCTGCCAAGACCCTTCTACACTTCCACGCGGTGATCCTGGATAACAGGCTGCAGCAGGGCAGACTGACTAAGGTGAAGGGATCGAATAGAAATGCTAAACCGGTACTAAACATGCTTACTGAAGTCGGATGTGTTGGACCGAAAGGTGCAAATATCGCAGCCAAGCTGTAAACTACAACACACCGCATTCCGTTCTCTGGACTACATTCTGCTACTTAAGGGTTTGGTAGCGGGAGATTGAGAACGAACGAATCCAAGCCAAGTTATAACAGACTACTAAGTTGGCAGCTGTAAGAGCGACGTTCTGCAAAGGACATGTTACTTACAACTAGATTTTAGGGAATACTAATCTAGTTGTCTTTTGTGTGATTTCAGTTGCAGTGGTTTTTAACATGACAAGATTGCAAGCCTCATGCACAACCTTCCTTATTAGTTCTTGTGATATGCGTGAAGGAAACGTATTTCATATTGTATTATTAAACCGCGGATGCCCGTGTATTGCTAATTATTAATTCTTCACACCATTCACAGAAACAAAGAAAGATACCTAGTATTAGTATAGCTAATCTAGGCAAACCAACAATCACAAAGTAATCATTTATGGCCATATACTTGTAAAATATACCACACTTCTTAGTCGTTTCTCTTTGACCGGATGGGTTGAGGTCTTATTTTGCTTCTCCTAGGGTTGATACTTTCTACAGCAGTCATTCCAAACCGCCGGTCTTCGGACGGACCGCTACCGGTCCGCAGAAATTTCCTGCCGGTCTGCAAAAAAGGGAATTGCTGCTGAGCTCCTAATGTATTTACTTCTCGGATTCTGGTTATTTTAAATGGCTATAGAATTTTCATTTGATAATATTAGCTTTCACAACTAATAGACAAAATAATATATAAATAATGGGATTTTTTTCTGTGTGGTATTTTTTTCACCGGTCCGCGAACAATTTTGTTTGTTTTCACCGGTCTGCGAACAATTTTTCCTATTTTCATCGGTCTGCAAAAATGTTTTCCTATTTTCATCGGCCGCAAGTGTAAAAAGGTTGGAAAACACTGTTCTACAGGATGTGGTAGGCGATCCTGTGTTTGTCGCCACATTAACACCTCCTCCAACATGCTCTGTAGCTAACTTCTGTCGCTCCTTTAACACCTCCTTCGACATACTCTGTAACTATCTGTTCTATGTTCGTCTTGACAGGACTCAGTGACACATGAATGTAAACGTAATGCCAATTATTAACATGTTTTTGTATTGTGTCCTTGCCCTTTGATAAAAACTTGGATATTGTATCCCCAGCATTGTTTGATTCTCTTCTGATATTGAAACAACACGAGTGTTGATACCCGGAGATATAAGAATAGAACCATTGAAACTATTCAAGCACGTTGTTAGAGGCGATTAAAAAGATGTACGCAAGCGGATAGTAACTTCCTTTTGCAGCTTCTTTTCTTTCTTCTTCTTTTTCTTCTTTCATTTTGAAAAAAAATTGCTTTGTCATCTTGTAGAAAACATCGCTTCAGCAATCAGCGCTGAAAGAACTAGCGGCATTCTTTGGTGTACGTGAAGACAAGGTGCAATGGTGGGATAGACCTGTGCTTGTTAAGGAATGAATAAAGAAAATCTGGCTTCTCACGGCATAATTTACCTGGCATATTTGAAAGTAGATCGAATACGGGAAGCTGTCCTATCCTGATTTGACCTTCTGTAGAAACATTTATGGATCCATTCTGTCACGTTCTTGCCCGCACATTTCTCCACACTTGTGTGCACTCCGGTGACTTTCAAAGTAACTAATATCTCATTCGACACTGGGTCAGAAAATCAATGCCCTGGTCAGACAATATTGACAATTTCTGTGAAACAAGCCTCTAATGTGTGTCCTAGAATACGTCAGTGTTGGAGAAGTCACTACAAACAGCGACAAGATGTCTGTCTGCGTTAGAGCATGGGAATGCAGCCGGTAATGCGCATGTACAGGAAGCCGAGATTCAACAGAATGGTTCGATTCTTGTCCCTTTTTCACTCCAGCTAGAGTATAGGGCCACCAATACAAGCTGGCCTCCTTCCTGATGCATGTACCAGAGCACTTTGCTTTCGTAGTGCTGGTTTGTATAGCTAATTGTTTTACTCGGTGAGGTCACTAGTCCCAAACACAACTCTCTTTAGTTTTCTTCTACATGTACGAGACGTGTTCAATTGAAACTGGACCCAGTGACTTTATTACAAACATATGAAAGTAACATCATCTGGTGGGACATAATTAAAAATAGCAATTGTTATGAAGCAAACGACCCATCCTTAAATGGGTACCGGTTCAGTCCGGGAAGTAAAAGCGGCGAGGGAGAGGAGATGGCTACCGCCCTTATATAGCCTAGCCTTTGAAATGTGAGATCGCTAACACCTCACACCCCTACGACAGTAATGCTATGGGTTACTTTACTTTTTTTATTACTTAAAACTTGCCCTGGGGTTAGTTAGATAAAGTCGCAATAGGCATCCAGACATGCATTCCACTGCTTGGGTAGATGGCGGACGCAGTCTTATAAAAAAATTACTTTGATTGCTCTTTGAACCCCTTGGTAACTGAGGCCAGACGTCTGCATTGGTGTCAAACCTTTGACCCTTCAGACAATTTTTTTAAGGGTACGAACAAATGGAAGTCACAAGGGGACATATCGGGGTTATAGGATGGGTGTGGCAGTACGTCCTACCTTTTATGTGCTGACGGTTTCTGAACAATGTTCGCGACATGTGGACGCGCATTGTCATGCAACAGAATCACATCACACGAAAGCATGCCGGGTCTTTTATTCTTGATTACTGTTTGCAGCTTGTCTAGTGTGTTATTGTAGCGGATGGCATTGGTGTTCACGCCAGGCTTTTTAAAGTCTAACAACAAAAGTCCCTCGTGGTAAAAAAACGCTGTCAGCATAACCCGCTGTCAGCGGAATGATAACACGATTAGCAAGTTGGCACACAATGATAACACGATTAGCAGGCTGGCACACAATGATAACACGATTAGCAAGCTGGCACACATCAATAACACGAGTAGTAAGTTGGCACATAATGATAACACGATTAGCAAGCTGGCACACATTCATAATAGCCGAATAATAAATACCTGCGCTCTTAAGAAAGATTCTAAGAAATGACGCGACATCAACGCCATCTATTGTCAATATTAAGCAGTACGGATATTACAAATCACGTTGTGTTGGTGTTATTGTTTGAAACTGCACATGCTGAGTTATTTATTGGTAACGTCTCTTATGTAATTGGTTGCATTGACTCTTCTTAAATTCTGAGACGTACTTGGGAAGGTCTATCTGTTTGCTGCTGTCTGTAGAGCAGTGTGAGGAGACTCACATGTGTTTCTTGGCCTTCCCACTCAACTCTTTTTCTGTGGGTTCCAATCCAGTGCATGTCTGGTTATGTTGTCTGGCTTCTTTCTGAGAGTGTTCTATCCATCTCCCTTTTCTCTCCCCAATTCCCTTTCGTATTGGTTGTTGATGTATGTAAAACACACATTACATATTAATTGTGCACCATCATGCGGGGACTGGCTAGGTCAATCAACATAGTCTTTTATGTCATGTTTATTTTATTTTCAATCATAGTCTCATTGCGGGGAATCTCTAGAGATTCTCTTCTGAACAATGGGGTTCCACTGAACACTGGTTGAGAAACACTGCTCTATGGTATCGCTATGACCCATTTATTAAAGGATTGTGGTAAGCTGAACAGCGACACCACGAATTTAATAAAGTTCTCAAATATTGTAATTACTATAATTATACGCGAAGACAAAACTACGCTCTCTGCTAATACCAAAGTTGACAGTACCAGTTATTTTAGATTTCAGACACTGCCAGGCGCATACAATTTATATAGAGAACCCCGAAGACATACCAAGATTGTTCACGGTAAGGCAGCATGTTTCCTGTCAGTGATTGATGCATGTGTAGGCCTCGTGTCATGATCTGCTTTGTTATTTCCGGATATTTGAGATGCCCAGAGCTGATCACTTCTTTGAATTGCTTGCAATTTGGGGTCTTCATTTCTTTTTTTCGTCGCTTCGAAAACCAAAGACTGGCTTTGAGGTATTATACAATTTTTTTAAAGGATTAGATTTTGATGTGAATACAAGGTAATTGCTTTATGGAAGGTGAGTGACATGCCGCGCTTGTCAGGGCGTTATAAGGTCGTGTCGAGTGCGCTAGGAGTGACATGTCACCAATCACAGAGCGTTATAAGGTCGTGTCGAGGGCTCTAGGTGTGACATGTCACCAATCACAGGACGTTATAAGGTCGTGTCGAGGACTCTAGGTGTGACATGTCACCAATCACAGGACGTTATAAGGTCGCGCCGAGGGCTCTACGTGTGACATGTCACCAATCACAGGACGTTATAAGGTCGTGTCGAGGTTTCTCAGTCTGACATGTCACCAATCACAGGGCGTTATAAGTTCGACTCGAGGGCTCTAAGTGTTACGTGTCAACAATCACAGAACGTTATAAGGTCGTGTCGAGGGCTCTACTTGTGACATGTCACCAATCACAGGACGTAATAAGGTCGTGTCGAGGTTTCTCAGTGTGACATGTCACCAATCACAGGGCGTTATAAGGTCGTGTCGAGGGCTCTAGGTGTGACATGTCACCAATCACAGGGCGTTACAAGGCCGTGGCGAGGTTTCTCAGTGTGACATGCCAACCCTCTCATGGAGCTTTATAGCTGTGTCGAGGGGTTCTCAGGGGAATATGTGGCCCTCTCATGGAGCTTTATAGCTGTGTCTTGGTGTTCTCAGTGAAATTTGCGGCCCTCTCATGGAGTTTTATAGCTGTAGTAGACGCTCAGTTGGAAATGCCGGCCCTGTCATGGAGTTAAATAGATGTGACGTAGGGAGCTTAGTTGGATATGCCGGCCCTATCATGGAGTTATATAGATGTGACAATGGGCGCTCAGTTGGATATGCCGGCCCTGTCATGGAGTTATATAGATGTGAGGAAGGGCGCTCAGTTGGATAGGCCAGCGCTGTCATGGAGTTATATAGCTGTCGAAGGGCGCTCAGTTGGATATGCCGATCCTGTCATGGAGTTATATATATGTGACGCAGGGCGCTTAGTTGGATAGGCCGGACCTGTCATGGCGTTGTAAGTCTGTGTCGACAAGCTCTCATCGAGACCTGATTTCCAGTTGATGTCTGTTTTACCTTGTACAAATATTCAACTAATTAAATACATTTCTTTAGTGTGACAATTTTGAGTAGACTATATCCTGCTTGTCTCTTGCGACAGAAGATTAGGTTTACTCCACAACATCGACACGCTTCAATATACCCATCTGTAAAAAAGTACATGCCTGACAATTAGGGTAGACGTTCTACATTCTATTGGTCAAATTAACTTTATTTGGAGTTAGCTGGGTTTCCAGGATTTTACAGGGGTCATCGATATTGAAGGAAATTCAAAACCGTATCTGTGGATAAGGACGCTACTTCCCATCAAGCGTGGATGTGCAGGGGTTTCAATACACACAATTTGTCTCACCGAAAACACGGCTACGATTGTGTTGTGTGCTCAGTGTTACTTGCAGTCTGTTTGGTTATCTACAACGTCACCTGAACCACCACTTAAACCGTGCAAGGTTGGAGTTTAAGAACTTTGTTTACACACAAATTGGAAGTGGAAAGGCTTCTGGGTACAGCTATCTCCTGCAAGCCACTTGTCAGGCCAAATGAAAGACACGTTTATCATTACGCGAATCTGACAGACCAGAAAACATGGCACTTCCGATTTGTCGTGGTTTCTTTGTGTGTGTTTTTTTGGGTGTCTTTTCTGTGTTGGGGAAAAGAATAGATAATTAATGTCCAAGCTTATCGGATGTTATCATTAACTATCTGCCCTTGTATCTAATCTTCTTTCTGGCATACTCCTTGTTCGTAATGTACAACTGGTGTTGCATTGTAATGTCCCAAATAAACTAACCAGTTAAATGTTTCTTGAAAACGCTCAGATAACTGTGTCACGTTATCCTAATGTTGTTTTTGTTTGGTCTTGTTTTGTTAACGTGCGTTTGATTATGTAATACTATTTTCAGCTTCTTCTCATGCCAACTGGCATTTACGACCGCCTCTGGGCCTCATTCTGTGCCTATTTTATTTAACAATTGTGTTTTTGACGTGCCATGCCAAAACATTAAATCGCGCATCATCTCATCTTATTGTCCTTCTCGTTTCCAGAAATTGTGCCTTGTGTAACAGTGTGAAGATACCGAGAGACATATAATTGTTAATGCCGTCTTTTGCATTCCTTTGGTCAGTTTTATATTACCTATTGCCCCATGGGGTTTCAACTGTTGTAATAGACGGGAGTGGGTTTGTGGATGAGCCATCTGTAGGTTTCTGTATTTTTAGTTAAATTTATGAAGATTCTCTGGTTGTCAGTTTTATCACTTGTCAAAAAATAAGTTGTTGAATTGTTGACTTCTTCTTTGTTTCTTTTGTGGTCTAACACGATTTTAGCTTTCTTCAAACATAGTTGTTTTGTTTATTCGCTGTCTACTTCACGTCTTTTTGTTAAAGATTGTTATGCTGACTTCGTGTGTGATTCATCGTCTCTGATATCCCATCATTTCCCATTGAATGTCCGCTGGATGGCATATATCGTCTCTGATATCCTATCATTTCCCTTTGAATGTCCGCTGGAGGGCATCTATCGTCTCTGATATCCCATCATTTCCCCTTAAATGTCCGCTGGAGGGCATCTCTTGGAACTGAGTGTGGCACATTGGCGCTATTTCTCTCGGTTACATCTTCCTTTGACTATTTGTGCTACATGGTCTGGCTAGTGTAGGTAAAGTGCTTGCTTTCACGGTAAATGTACACAATTCAACTCGTTACGGGTACGTTCCAGTCGACCCACATATAAATGAGTACCTGATTTACTTTTATGGAAAATGGAGTTGGTCAGCCCACCTCACAAATAAGCTGTAGTGTCGTAAAACGAAGGATCTAACACTTTATCTCCAACGGCAGTTTCTGAAATGGGACTACCTTTGCTACATCGTGAGTCAGTTTTATTCAACATTTTTCTGATGTAGTCGCCCCTCTTTTGGCTTTGCTATCTGCCCTGTGCCAGTATAGTCCTCCGTCTTTCAGGAAATGCCCCAAGATGTCACCCCAGTGGATTTTCGGGCGTCATGGTGGCCGGGATCCCTGGCTCTTGGCTTCCCGCGACCGTCGCAGCTGATCTTCTTTCATTCTGCAGACTTGACCAAGCCTCTATAGTTGAGATTGTTCTACCTGCATGAAAGGGCTGGGTTTTGAAATAATAACGTACTGTCAGAGTGTGGATCAAATTGTTCTACTCGCATGCAAGGGCAGGGTTTCGAGATAATAACGTACTGTCAGAGTGTGGATCAAAATGTTCTACTTGCCTGAAAGGGCTGGGTTTCGAGATAATAACGTTCTGTCAGAGTGCGGATCAAATCTCAGTATGTTACTTTTAGTACCTTTCTACGTCATTCAGATGCTAATAATACCTGACTATTTTATTTATAGAATATATCCCAAAACACTTAAATTCTTCTTCTGCGTTCGTTATCAATCTCAGGGCTTTGCAAGTAGCAGGATATAGTCAGGAGAACGGATTGCGTTGTGTTGCTAGTTTACACCTTTCGGCCCGACACATCCTTTTTCGGCAGATGCACTTACACGAAGAACTGTTTAATATCGTTTCATGTCATTTCAACGTTGTTGCACACCATCTACATATTGCTGCACGTAATTTTCATCATTTTGAAGTTGTTCTATATCATTTTCACGTTCTAATTCATAATAGCGGAGCAAACCATACACACTGTTCAATATATACTAACAGAACATCCATTATTAATTATTTCAGTAGTGAGCCGCCTTTAAAACATATTGTCATGACTCGTGGCACCCCAACATAACAATGATTTTGTCTACTGCAGCCTCAAAGTTTGTTAGTGTGTTGAGACAGTTGTCAACATCATTATATAATAATAGTTACCTCTGCGCTTTTAATAAAACCATAAATGTGCAAAATAACAAATGGCTGTTATATAGTACAGCTGCTACAAATCGTTTGGTCTATACAGACCGCTGACATACAGGGATGTCATGTCTCTGTTCACTAACATACAGGGATGGCATGTCTCTGTTCACTAACATACAGGGATGGCATGTCTTTACCCACTGACATACAGGGCTGGCATGTCTCTGTTCACTGACTTACAGGGATGTTCTGTCTCTGTTCACTAACATACAGAGATGGCATGTCTCTGTTCACTGACATACATGGATGTTCTGTCTCTGTTCACTAACATACAGGGATTGCATGTCTCTGTTCACTGACATACAGGGATGGCATGTCTTTACCCACTGACATACAGGGCTGGCATGTCTCTGTTCACTGACATACAGGGATGTTCTGTCTCTGTTCACTAACATACAGGGATGGAATGTCTCTGTTCACTGACATACAGGGATGTCATGTCTCTGTTCACTAACATACAGGGATGGCATGTCTTTACCCACTGACCTACAGGGCTGGCATGTCTCTGTTCACTGACAAACAGGGATGTTCTGTCTTTGTTCACTAACATGCAGGGATTGCATGTCTCTGTTCACTGACATACAGGGATGTTCTGTCTCTGCCCACTGACATACATGGCTGTCATGTCTCTGTTCACTGACATACCGGGCTGTCATTTCTCTGTTCACTGACATACATGGCTGTCATGTCTCTGTTCACTGACATACATGGCTGTCATGTCTCTGTTCACTGACATACGTGGCTGTCATGTCTCTGCCCACTGACATACGTGGCTGTCATGTCTCTGCCCACTGACATACAGGGCTGTCATGTCTCTGTTCACTGACATACAGGGCTGTCATGTCTCTGTTCACTGACATACAGGGCTGTCAAGTCTCTGTTCACTGACATACATGGCTGTCATGTCTCTGCCCACTGACATACAGGGCTGTCATGTCTCTGCCCACTGACATACAGGGATGTCATGTCTTTACCCACTGACATACAGGGCTGTTCTGTCTCTGCCTCTGCTAATAACTGAGGGTCACGTTTTTAAAATAAAAAGGCTTATTTAATCAAGTTATGATCGTTGACGGAACCCATAGAAACCTTTTGCAGAGTCGATGTTTTACATAACATATTGAGACCTTTCGTCGAAACGATACGGGCTTTCCCCAAGAGCTGAAGATACTTTTCACAGACCCCAAAGAGATTTTTAACGGAACGTATAGACTTTTCTAGGAACCCATAGACACATTCAGGGAACCCACATATACCTTTCGTGGAACCCATATACACTTTTATGGAATTTACAGATACCTTTCGCGGAACCCATATCCACTATTGATGGAACCCATAGAGACCTTTCACGAAATCCATAGAGACCTTTAGAGAAACTCTTAGTGACCTTTTGATAAACTCTTAGTGACCTTTCGAGGAATACAGAGACACTTTTCACGGGGCCCAAGTGTTACGCGAAAAAATAGCTGAGAGAGAAACCCTTTCGTCGACCGTACCTTTGTTTCCACAACATACTGATTGAATCACTAGAACAGTTCTCTCTCTCTCTCTCTCTCTCTCTCTCTCTCTCTCTCTCTCTCTCTCTCTGCCCTTTCTCTGGATCAAACGATCTGGAACAATGAGAGTTGCTTGTTGATTATTAGACAAGACCTTGCCAAGAATGCAGCTTTACGTTGTAGACACTACGACGCTCTAGAAACAATACCCAAGTACGATGCTTGATCAAAACAAGCCAGTTTTACACTACGCCATGAATTGGAATAAATAGAAGATACACCTATATATAAGATCCACTACTTACAAGCCAGTTTTACATTAAGCCATGAATTGGAATAAAGAGAAGATACACCTACATATAAGATTCACTACTCACAAGTAAACAAAAAATGTGCAACTTTTTTCCGCCGATCTTCATTTCCTCGTTTTAATTCTGTTTCGCCTTTTCTTTCAAGTTTATCCATCCTATTAACTTGTTACTCGATTTCTTCCTCTAAGATCCCAAGCCAGTACTATTCTTTCCCTCATTGATATTCTATCTCAATGTATTTACTTCCATCTCACATCCTCCCAAGTCATGTAAGCCAACATTGAATCTCTTCACCTGTTCCTCAGCTCTCTCCATCAAATCGGATATTTTCTTTGTCTGCTACTGTTACCTTCACTTTATCAAATCGTCTGTCAGTTTCGTTTAGACGATTAGGTTAATAAATAAGCTATAAGTGAGCTTAAAAGGTCGTTATCAGTTTATGTGTGAATATAAACTTTATCGCTGAGACAAGCGGGATTTATTCTTCAGCTCTATAAATCCCACGAATATACACTGGGAATCAACAATAAAACACATAAGTTGCGTTAATTGCATGTTTAGTTTCCTCGTTCTTGTGCAGCTAATGCGAACGTTTCTTGTCTTGTCCAGTTGTGTGTCTTATTTGAAGATAAAAATGCATTCTTTATTTTACTACTGCAGTACTTAATAAAAAAAACTGCAATACATTCTAGGAACGTTCAAGTTAAACCAGGACTGTTTTTTAATAGAAAAAAATATTTTTCAAATAGCAAAAATACCATTTATTTTTCGATATCATCTCCCGCAACGTTTATGCACTTATCCCAGCGTTTCAATAATGATTGAAAAGCTTCAGCTTACAACGATTTGTCAGTATGTCTGAACCAATCCAGGACAGCCCATTTCACTTCGCCATCAGTGCTGAAATGCTGTCCTCCCCTTTAGGGACCCAAACAGGTGGGAAGCGATGTCTAATCTGAAATGGGGATATGGCAATACCTCCCAGCCGAGATGCTGCAGATGGCACATAGTGTGGTGGGCCGTATTAGGTCAATCGTTATCTTAAAGGAGCAGGACGCCCTTTGTGATCAAACCAGACCATTTTTTCTAAGACGGTTACGCACATCACTCAAAATGCGTAAATACTGTTCACTGATGATAGTGGCATCACGGTATAGAAAATCAACATCCAGGATAAGGCGTTACATAATCTGAATATTCACAGGAATGACTGGTGGGTTGAGAGCCACCACGGTGGGATCATCACACACGATTGTACGGCCTTCTCTAAAACGTTTACACCATTCAAATATCTTACTGCGGCCGAGCATCTCTCATGGCCGTATTGTGATTGCAGTCTTTTGTAAATTTCTACAGGTTTCACGCCTTCTTTCATAAGACACTTCATCACAACACGCTGTTCCATGCAAGCTCTAACAGTGTTATCCGCCATTGTTAGTTTTAGACCCATATTTTTCTTGACCAATGGCACAACTAGGGGTGATGTGGTCAACATTACGCCGGCCGGCCCTAGAATATTCTGGTTCCCAATTTTTTAGGATGGGTGGACCTCAGATGCCGTTTTTCGATCGGAAAATATATCTCGCACCAACTTGGGATCGAACCCCGATCGCTCGGATGGAAAGCCAATGCACTGCTGTACCCCGATTCACACATAATGTCACATTGTTGTGTCACACGTGTTACAGCGGCCCGAAAAGGGAGCAACCAATACTAACACTGCAACCTGTACATCGTGTCGTTTGAGACGGCTACGGAAGGTTGGACATAGATCCACATTTGTTGTTGTTGTTTAATGCCCATAATGAGTAAGTTGACTCTTTTGAGCGCCCTGAAAAGGACGTTTGGTAGCGAGTTGTACTAGCTTTCCTCACATCCCAAGCAAACTGATGAAGGTGAACCTTAGAAGGATGACGTAGAAATAAAGCCCGATTGTCCCTTCATGCACCACGCAATATCAAGGCTAGATTTTTAATTGAATCCAGGTGGGAAGGAAAACTGGACCTCACTATGGATTTTAATCCATGTCGCCTTGTTCCGTATTCTAACTTCTCAACCCCCCACGCCTCGCTTGTGTGATAAGAAACATTTTAAAAAAGAATGACGCGCACGATGCACCGAATACCACAAGGTTTAAACACATTACACAACTTCGTTTGAGTTATACTAATATTGCTGAATAATTATTTATTTATTTCATTATCTAGGGTGTAACTTTTAAATATTTGTGATTGCGTAATAGTGGTCCACCCATACCCGCCGACTAATACGACCAATGGTATTTTAGCTAATTTTCTTTCTTTTTTCTTTTATGGTTTTTTTTTTTTTTTTTTTTTTTTTTTGCGTTCGCCTAATTTCTCTAATCCCCAAGGCGGTGTGCGTTGCACTGCGTTTTTATTTTGCGCCTGTCGGCCCAGTGCATCCGACTTCAGCATGCATTTTATGTAAGGGTCTGCTTCCTCCTGCATTTTCTAAGGGTTTGCTTCCCCGGGGTAACAGCCGGTGCTGTGATGGGGATCGAACCCAGCACCTTCTGGTTGTGAGCCGTGTCACTTAACCACTAGGCCACGCCGTCCCCTCTTTTATGGTTTGATTTAAGGTTTTGCCTTTCTGGATTGTAGTGGCGGAGTCACGCTTCTTGCCACACCAAAACGTAATCATTTGGGCGGTATTTTTCTGGACCTGATAGCTATTTTATACTTTTATACTGTTCATTGGTTAGCTTAGTTCACTGTGTTGTTCTTGTTTATTCAGTACTTGATAAAGGACTTCAGGTTGAAACGTAGGTTATCGTGTTTTAAGTTCTCAAGTAAATCTTGTTCTTAAGTTTGCTTCTATTTTTAAAAAAATCCTAAGTAGCTTGACATCATCTTTTTGTGGAAGATGAGCACTGACTCTAGTTTTTCTGTTGGATAGCGATGTCTTAACCCTATGCATCACGTGATACGACGGATGTGTACAACTGGTATATTTCTTGTCTGCGTTTGTACTGAAAAGGACGCTTTATTATATTCTGTTGTAGTTTACAGCGCTCTTATCGCCTTTCTGCCCTACACATCCGTATTAAGCACTGCATTTTGGGGACTGGGTTTGCCTTTCCTATTCGATGGCTATTCTCTCATCCTGGCGACATGGTTACAGTCTGTTTTACGGGGCTACCTCTTGGAGCCAGAGTAGTGTCTTGGTCAGCGCTTATTCGCTGATCCTGATGTAACCTGCCAACTATGAGTCTTTGCTTAATGCCAATTATAAGTCTCTGGCTACTTTCAGCTATGAGTCTAGCTGTTGCCAGCTATAAGTCGCTGGCTACTGTCAGCTATGCGTCTCTGGCTACTGTCAGCTATAAGTCGCTGGCTACTGTCAGCTATGAGTTTCTGACTACTGTCAGCTATGAATAGCTGTTGTCAGCTATAAGTCTATGGATACTGTCAGCTATGAATAGCTGTTGTCAGCTATAAGTCGCTGGCTACTGTCAGCTATGAGTAGCTGTTGTCAGATATAAGTCGCTGGCTACTGTCAGCTATGAGTATCTGGCTACTGTCAGCTATAAGTCTAGGGATACGGTCAGCTACGAGTAGCTGTTGTCAGCTATTAGTCGCTGGCTACTGTCATCTATGAGTCTCTGGCTGTTGTCAGCTATACGTCTCTGGCTACTGCCAGCTACAAGTCTCTGGCTACTGTCAGCTATAAGTCTCTGGCTACTGTCAGCTATACGTCTCTGGCTACCGTCATCTATGCGTCTCTGGTTGCTGTCACATATAAAGTGCTGTCCACGCATTCCCTACTGATCCTCGGTCCCATTCCTTGATCGGATTTATCCTTCACCCTCCAGTGTATGTTCGTCAGTGCGTGTCATTAAAAAAAAAGTAATCGAATTCCACAATGCATATTTTCAAAATCATTTACTCAATTGCTTCATCTAAAAGAAATTCGTAACTTCATGAACGTTTGAAAACTTTCTTACTTTTTATTGTTTTGTTACGGTTTATCGCTGAAAAATCACGCAACGGATAAGTAAATCTGTTTCGTAATCAAATCCAAGTAAAACAGACATGAGTCTGTATAGGACAGCGCAGTTTGTTTTCTGTTTACGGATTTTGAATCTTAAAAATGTCGTCTTTAACCACAAAATGATAGTAGAATTTCCAGGCCGGGCACTAATATCTAGCAGCATAATATCTTGTCTCACTACAGTAGGGTTATGGCCGCTTCTTCTACAGTTTGCTTCGTTGAAGTTAGTCTGATCCAAAGCCTTTGTGTTCTTGTAAAAGTGGGTTTTTTAGTACTGTATTTTATATATAATAATACGGATGCCAGCCCCATGCAATACCCTACTTAGTCGCCTTTTACGGCCTGCACTGTGGAGTAAAGTAGCCAAATTCTTCTCACCAGAATATATATAACCCAGTTTCCTTTCTCGCTACATCGTCTTCTCTACTATCAACTAGTACCTATTTACATCTGGATATACTGAAGAGTATGGAGACCACAGATTGAACCCTGTTCCTTTGCCACGACAGGCTAGAGCTCTAATGTTCTGCCATACCTACTCTGTATTAATTCTGTCAAAATAGTTGTTACTGTACAACTTATGTATCTAGTAATCGACCCTATATAGAGACAAGTTGACTGTTCCCACATATTTCTTGGCCATGTTTCTCTCCCGACTGCGATACGTCCTTTTCCACAAGGTTAAAACAAGAAATCATGTTTATTCAGCACATTCTATAACAGTAATGCAATTATTTATTGTTTCGCTTTCGAGTCCCGAACGCGACTTGTTATATAATAGCGCAATCTGGGATTATGTCTATTGAAGTGAACATAGAGGGGCGGCTTACACAACAAACGGCCTTGGCACTCATGTGTGTCATGTAGTCTTATTGGTTGTATGTAGGGTAGAGACATGGCTATTGGTACATGTAGGGTAGAGACATGGCTAGTGGGTACAGGTAGGGTAGAGACATGGCTAGTGGGTACAGGTAGGGTAGAGACATGTCTAGTGGATACAGGTAGGGTAGAGACATGGCTAGTGGGTACAGGTAGGGTAGAGACATGGCTAGTGGGTACAAGTAGGGTAGAGACATGGCTAGTGGGTACAGGTAGGGTAGAGACATGGCTAGTGGGTACAGGTAGGGTAGAGACATGGCTAGTGGATACAGGTAGGGTAAGGTAATGACATGTCTAGTGGGTACAGGTAGGGTAGAGACATGGCTAGTGGGTACAGGTAGGGTTGAGACATGTCTAGTGAGTACAGGTAGGGTAGAGACATGCCTAGTGGGTACATGTAGGGGAGAAACCTACCTAGTATGTATAGGTAGGGTAGGGTAATCACATGCCTAGTGGGTAAAGGTAGGGTAGAGACATGTCTAGTGAGTACATGTAGAAGAGAAACCTACCTAGTATGTATAGGTAGGATAGAGACATGCCTAGTGGATACAGGTAGGGTAGAGACATGCCTAATGGGTACAGGCAGTGTGGGGTAGAGACATGCCTAGTGGGTACAGGTAGGATAGAGACATGCCTAGTGGGTACAGGTGGAGTAGAGACATGCCTAGTGGGTACAGGTAGGATAGAGACATGCCTAGTGGGTACAGGTAGGATAGAGACATGGCTAGTGGGTACATGTAGGATAGAAACATAGCTAGTGGGTACAGGTAGGATAGAGACATGGCTAGTGGGTACAGGTAGGATAGAGACATGGCTAGTGGGTACAGGTAGGATAGAGACATGGCTAGTGGGTACAGGTAGGATAGAGACATGCCCAGTGGGTACAGGTAGGGGAGAGACATGCCTAGTGGGTACAGGTATGATAGATGAAGAGCTGCCTAGTAATTAGGCGTAACTTTGTTGGGTCAGATGACTCGATGGAACAGCTTTTGGCTTGGCTTCGTTCGTTCTTAATCTCCCGCTACCAAGCCCTGAAAGGGCTTAAGTAGCAGAATGTAGTCCAGAGAACGGAATGCGTTGTGTCGTATTTACAGCTTGACTGCGATATTTGCACCTTTCGGTCCAACACATCCGCTTCAGCAAGTATTTTTTGAGTACCGGTTTAGCATTCCCTCTTCGATCCCTTCTCCTTAGCCAGTCTGCCCTGCTGCAGCCTGTTATCCAGGATCACCGAGTGGAGGTATAGAAAGATCTTGGCAGCTTTGGTTCGCTGGTCCTGACGCTTGCAGTCAGCTATGGGTCGCTGACCACAGCAGCTCAAGCGCTGCTCAGCATCTTGATCCCGATGAATCCGCGATACGGGACACAGCTGTCGAAGATGTAGTGTAATAATTTTGTGAGCATACCGAGTTTCGTCGTTCCGTGAGGTGGGAATGACCAGCTGCTGTCCGCTAAGCAGCTCATGCTTTGCCTTTAATGGCAGTAAGTAATGTGTGCATTTATAGCAGGGCAGAAAAGCGTGTCCCTGCCGGGAAGCGAACCCTGCCAAGCAAGCGCTTTAACCACTTTTCCCCGCAGTGGAACTCACTCCCACGCAAGTCTCCCTAACAACGGCCTATTTTCAAAACAGCCTGGCTAGTAAGGTTGGGAGATCGACGTGATCACCGACATAGTGAGAGACACGCAGATAACGTCCTTTTCAGAGCTCATAAAAGAGTAATGGGGACATTCAACAACAACAACAACACAGATTGTATCTCCAACAGCAGTTTCTGATGTCCGACTATGGTTCCGCTCAACTACGCCGAAATTATTATCTTATCAATTATTTTACGCAGATCCTGCATACCCCCCTCCCCGAACGCCAAAATTATTATCTTATCAATTATTTTACGCGGATCCTGCATACCCCCCTCCCCGAACGTCAAAATTCTTATCTTATCAATTATTTTACGCAGATCCTGCAAACCCCCCTCACCGAACGCCAAAATTCTTATCTTATCAATTATTTTACGTAGATCCTGCATACCCCCCTCCCCGAACGCCAAAAATTCTTATCTTATCAATTATTTTACGTAGATCCTGCATACCCCCCTCCCCGAACGCCAAAAATTCTTATCTTATCAATTATTTTACGCAGATCCTGCATACCCCCCTCCCCGAACGCCAAAATTCTTATCTTATCAATTATTTTACGCAGATCCTGCAAACCCCCCTCACCGAACGCCAAAATTCTTATCTTATCAATTATTTTACGCAGATCCTGCATTCCCCTCTCTCCTCCTGTCTGTATTGTTACTTAATTTATTATTATTATGTTTTTGAAATTGTCTTAATCACATTTACCCACTCCCTCACCTAATTACGTCCCCAGTCATAATTCCACTTTTGCTATATCATGCACGAAAAAAACATACACAAAAAACAACACACATAAAAAACAACACACACATATACACACAGAAGGAACGATGCGGCTAACATCTGGTCAGGCAAAACACACTGATCAGAGAATGTTAGCCAGGGCCAGGAGAAATATACTGGCCAAGACACTCACCTGACCTCCTCGTTCGTTGTCATGGAAACGGGCTGTTGTCGAGGACAACAGTCTGGCTAACAAGGTGATGTTCGACGTCATCTCCGTAGTAATGAGTGACACGCAGATGAAGTCAAGCATAGTACAACCGCCCAGAGGACCCCGATCTACTTTCATCAGCACGCTCGGGATGTGAGGAAAGCTACTGCAACCTGTCACTTAACGCCCTTTTCAAGGCGCACATAAGAATAACCTACTCATTGTGGGCATTCGAAACAACAACAATACACACACACAAAAACTGGGTCTTTCTAAAAATAAATCGACAGGTAGGACAAATAAAAAACAAAACAGAAGGCCCCGTAAACCCACGAGTGTTCTGTTTTTCCCCCAACATTTCAGACACTGACCGACCATGGAGCTCTAAATACTAAAGAAGGTCACGGACCGACCGACCAGTGGAGCTAAGCTGTTGACACAAGAGTCCACCTGCCGCTAGTACCCAGTACTCAAGACCTGCCGCTAGTACCCAGTACTCAACACCTGCCGCTAGTACCCAGTACTCAACGCCTGCCGCTAGCACCCAGTACTCAACACCTACAACTAGTACCCAGTTCTCAACACCTGCCACTAGCACGCAGTACTAAACACCTGCAGCTAGCACCCAGTACTCAACACCTGCAGCTAGTACCCAGTACTCAACACCTGCAGCTAGCACCCAGTACTCAACACCTGCCGGTAGCACCCAGTACTCAACACCTGCCGGTAGCACCCAGTACTCAACACCTGTCCCAGTGTTGCTGTGTAGGGGTGAATGTTGAGAGCATCCTTACTATCTTTGCACTAGGTGAGACCCGAACTATCTTGGCTCTGGGTGAGACCCGAACTATCTTGGCTCTGGGTGAGATCCGAACTATCTTGGCTCTGGGTGAGACCCGAACTATCTTGGCTCTGGGTGAGACCCGAACTATCGTTCTAAATCAAGGATTCCTAACCATTTTTTTATATATACCATCGCCATGGGGACGAGAGGCATGTGTGGCAGTCTGGCGAAGCATATAAGCTTCTTGGGTTGTCTGGTCAATCCAGTGAGTCTGTTATTCATTTACAGCTGGATCGACTGGAGCGTATCGGCAACAGGTCGTGAACACGGAACACGGCCTTGAAACGCGAGCGCTTGAAATACAAGTATTACAATATATAAACAGGACAGAGGATGTTGGAACATTATTAATTTATAGATTTTAAAGAAATTTGTAGGGAAAATAGGGCATAGATAAGTATGTTCTATTTTAATTTAGTAAAATTTAGAATATACAAGACGCTTGCATGACAAGTAAGTAAATCAAGGCTAACTTGTAGTTAGAGGTTAGTGAACACAGCGATACATTTCTGTTTACACGATTCAGAATGAATAGATGTCCAGCTGTTTTAACGTACATCCACTTGGTTTAACGTGTACCTAAAATGCCTCACTGGATTAGCTGGCGGATCAGTTATCTAACGACCTGTGACAATTCACACGGACACACGAAACGGGGATCCGAAACCTGACGCTATTTTCAGTCTAACATGTAATTTTAGTAGCGGATTGCTCGAACAAGGATCCGCCTGCACTCTGGAGGTGCGACAAACGAGGCGTGTCAAAATTGTCCGTCCGGAAGAGGTGATAAGAATCGGCACACATTTTCCGCGCTACGCGTACCCTGCTCAGGGAACGACTTCAAACGCCTTGAGAGTTATCACACTTAGGACACATAGAACATAAACAGCATCCCAGCGACAAGACATCAGCTTTTGTTGTTGTTGAAACAATGAAACAATGTTGTTGAAACACAAGGTTTCCGAACCTTTTGACACTTGCTAATCGGTGAAAATAAGAACAATTCTTCGCGGACAGAATTTTACAAAAGCTTTATTTATATAGTATTTTGTGCATTCGTTTTTAAATCTAACTTTACAAAATGCAAATTATACAGTTATCTAAAATAACCAGAAACCGAGCAGTAAATAAAAATGTTAATAATAGAACGTCTTGAACCTTTGAGAAAACAATCATAATGTAGCATGCTCTTTGCAGAACGTGGCTCTCATGACAGTCGATCTGTAAAACACTTGATCCCTGGCCAGCTCTTCCGCCTCTACCACTGTAAATCCCAGAGCCTCTGTAATGTTCCTTGTCAATTTTTCCTTGGTTTTTGCCTCTGCCTCTTTTGTCAGGTACCATACCCTCTAGTATCGTTCTTCCTAGGCCATTATGACATTTGATGTGACCTAAGTATGTTCATTTCAATATTTGATTCAAGTAAAGTCAGTGCGAAATCTGATTCTGTTTCTTTGCTAGAATATTTTATAACAGCCACTGCAGCGTTGTTTCTAAGAGACGAAGATCTGTATTGACATCAATTCGGTTTCTCTGTTTGGTTTTCATTACTGGCAGAAGTGAAATAGTTTTCTTATACCAAAGCGGTAGTCGAATATACGATCAACAATTTAATAGAACTTAGTTCACCTCAAGACGAACACAGCAGTTAAAGGGTTAAGCTGTAATAACTATTTCGCGGACATGTAGGACATTTCTACGGACCGGCGATTGGAAAACATTCTTAAAATACATATCATATTTACAAGACATCAGCCGATGTGGTGCTTACTGACCGCTTTGTCAGTTATCGATAAAAGCCTACAAGAAATAAATTGATTTTATAATTATGTAATGTAATATAATTCAGTCATTATGTATACTAGTCGCTCCTTTCTAGGCATAGACCATTGATACCCCTCTCCCCCCCCCCCCTTTCCTCCAGCAAGTTCGATCTTGAGCTGCTCTTTCAGTCTCTCTCGAGTTGAGGTCCAGGAACCGAAGTTCATTTTCAGTCTCTTCTCCAGGTCTTCTCCTTTTTCCCTGTGGATTCTATGACAGGGCCTTTCTAACCACGTTTGATGGTGCTTTCCGTTGCGTGTCCTATTTAACCCCATTTTTTACGTTTGATGTGTTGCTCCACTTGTTGTTGTTTACGCCTTTCCACATGTCTTCGTTCCTCACCATGTCTTGTCAGATGTTTATTGCCGAATGACTGGAGTTATCTCTGTATTACCTGTGCTCGTTCTCCAAGTCTGCTCCGTACAGGAGTATTGACTTGACTTTGCAATTAAACAATCTTATTTTGGTATTCGTCTTTATTTCTCTGGATTTCAAAATATTATTTAGTTTGCTTATTAGTTATTTAGTTTATTTATTATTAGTTTGCTGTCCTTGCCTTTCCAATTCTAGCCCTTACAGCTGTGATCCCTAAAGTATAAATGTTGTTGTCTAAATATATGAAGGTTTTCGCCTCTTACAGCGACTCGCCTCCAAGCAGGGCTGGCTATTTGCTTAATAAATTATAAGTACACCTAAGATATTATAACCTTTTTTTTATGGAATGGACACCTAGGTTAGTATTTCTTCAATCTCAATATATCACTGTCATTATTGTTAGCTTTTTCATTTCTGTTATGTCGCTGACGAACACCTTTTGTCCGTAACGTAGATTTAATATTCTTTCTGTTTCCCTCCGGTATTTCAGTTATACTGGTTTATATTGTTATCCATGACGTATAGAACTATTCTGCTGCTATCAGTCAGTTGTTGAATCTTCCTTGCTGTATTTATTAACGCTTGTGTTAAAATAACATGGCACGTATCCATAGCCAACACCGCGCACGTAGCGTCAAATCAGATGCAGCGTCGGTCCCGGACTTTTTAGATGAACGTGCGAGGAAAAACGAAACAAGCTATATCCGCTGTCTAACTGAATCTTTATTATTTATCCAGACCAATCCCTTGCCACATTCTCTGTGACAGGGCACGAGTGTTGACGTAATATGACTGACATCAGGAGCGAGGCCAATGTGCCAAAATAGATTAGGTATTGGGAAAGTAGACAATTTAGAAAGCAGGAGGTTAGGAGAACAGGAAAGTTAGGACATTGATGCATGTATTATATATATGTATATTTATATGATACAAAAAGTTTCTTTTACATTCACTTGATCTATATATATATATATATATATATATATATATATATATATATATATATATATATGCGCATCCAATTTATTCTTGAAAGCATTAATTGACCATCTATCTACTATTTCATGTGGCAATGCATTCTAAGCATCCACCACTCTCTAACAAAATATTTCCTGATATATAATCTGAATATTTCTTTAATTGATTTGCGACTGTGCCTATTGTTCTTGTAGGTTGCTGAGTTTTGAAGAAAAAAAACTTGTTATAGTCTATTTTGTCTTTTCTTTGATTATCTTATAAACCTGTATCACCTTGAATTCTTCTCTTTTCTAGGCGCAGTAAGCCAGTTTTTCTGAGTCTTTTCTCATAACTATAATTCTGGAATCCCACTATCAGTTTTGCCGCTCTTCTTTGTATCCTTTTCAGCATGTTTATATCCAATCTATGAGAAAGACTCCACACCTGTACACAGTACTCCAATCTAGGTCTAACTAACGCTTTATACAGTTTGACTATTTCGTATATATATTATATATATAAAGACCACTGTTAAAGAAAATTATAAATAATAAGAAGCACCACATGTTCTGTGAGCAAATGATCGTCTCAGCCAGTTAATACTTTACTTTATGAAGAATTGAAAACACGAGTTTAATAGCAAAGATTACTTTTGCTATAAAGGGTTTCCCCTTGTTTTATTCTCTCTTCTTTATTGCTGTGCTTCGATAGTGCACCCATTTGTTTGTGGAAGTTCTTGGTGGTAAAACAGTTTCCTCTGTCTTATAAATTGTAAACACTTACAGATGCATGTGCAGGTCTGTTTATTGTGGTCACAAACAAACACACAACAACAACAAACATAACATCCTACGTGACGATGAAGATGTTTTCGTTACGAACAGAAGACTACATAGATGAGACTAAAGAAACACACACATCTAAACGAGTAAGTATGAACGGTTAAAGAAATGTCTAAAAACGTCAATTTATTCTTGAAATTTTGTTAATACCACGGCCTAATAGTTTAGGAACCGTTACCTAGAAGACAGACGGTAACTCTACATACTGGCTAATGTTTCATACGGCGCTGTTTAGGAACCGTTACTTTGAAGTGCATACTGTTATATATGGCGCTCTTTTCTTAGATTGAATATGACGAGGAACAATGAGAGGAAGATGTGAACAGGACGCAAACACGCTTCTATGTGATTGATATCAGAAATTCGTTCCCCCAAAATAAGCACCAGGTGCGTGAATCTGTCACTGACATACTTGTCTGTTTGCCGAATCGCTTAAACTGGCATGTAAACTGACCGAATCGCTTAAACTAGCATGTAAACTGACCGAATCGCTTAAACTGGCATGTAAACTGACCGAATCGCTTAAACTGGCATGTAAACTGACCGAATCGCTTAAACTGGCATGGAAACTGACCGAATCGCTTAAACTGGCATGTAAACTGACCGAATCACTTAAACTGGCATGGAAACTGACCGAATCGCTTAAACTGGCATGTAAACTGACCGAATCGCTTAAACTGGCATGTAAACTGACCAAATCACTTAAACTGGCATGTAAACTGACTGAATCGCTTAAACTGGCATGGAAACTGACCAAATCGCTTAAACTGGCATGGAAACTGACCGAATCGCTTAAACTGGCATGTAAACTGACCGAATCGCTTAAACTGGCATGTAAACTGACCGAATCACTTAAACTGGCATGGAAACTGACCGAATCGCTTAAACTGGCATGGAAACTGACCGAATCGCTTAAACTGGCATGGGAACCGAAATAATTTTTCTTTGTCCGCTTACAACAAGATGTTGAATTTTATTTTATGATTTAAAACAACCACTATGCCTGGGTTTGAACCCTTGTCTTCAGGCTTAGAGGTCAGCATAAAAACCGTTTGAACACCTGATACTCTTAGTGTGATGTAAAATAACTGATGGTGAAAACATTCATAAATAGATTTCATTAAATTAAGTTACTGAAATAAATATCAAGCGTAAGCAGGCACCAAGTTCAAGTACCAAAGAACACTATTACACGTGTTGGAAGATTTCATAGAGAAATTGAAACTAGATGTCAGAGGAAACTTCCGCAGTGACTTATCAGCAACCAGCATTACTTTAACGTCCAACCATGACATCGTGAACTGACCACAACTGATAAACACCATGTTCTTATAAACTATGTATTCGATATGGTTCTCATACGAGACGCTGGAGAGAATATACATCACATGATATAAAAAGCATGATAAAAGTCATTAATATCACAAAGAGATGCAAAAAAATATACATAACTACAACAGAAAAATTATGGGATGGTCGTTCTGTGCCTAACATCAAGTTAGGACCAGGTCTTGTGAGAATGGAATTCTATAAGCTACCTCTACGTACCTATACATATATAATATCTGGTTACAAGGCTAGGATAATCTAACGAGAAGGATGCATATGACGTCACATAAATAATACAGCACAAGCTTATATGATACGACCCATGCCACACATTTACTTCACAAGCGAAGGCAGTGCAGCTTCGCGCGATGCACCGGAGCGAACATGGACAGAAATAGAAGTAAAATAAATAAATAATGAATTAATTGTTACCGTACGCCGGAACTGCTGGGCGAATATGCCTTTTGTAGACTGATGTCTAACGTCACTCACAACAGATTGCAACATATAAGTACACGAGGTGTATCTGGCATGTTTCAGGGAGAGAGAGAGAGGGGGGGGGGGAGAGGGAGATAGGAAGAGAGAAAGACACGTTTCGCTACTGCTTACAATTTTTTTTTTACTAATACCAATATAGAACGACAAAATGGTTATAAGGGCTCCATGTATTTCTTGATAGACTTTAAATCGATTTTGACAAGATTTTGGAGGGAAAAGGTTTGGAAAATCACTGGGGATTTGCAACACACATAAATTCACATAAATAAATAAGCAAAACAAACAAATAATAGTTTAAAGAAATAAATAATAATAATTGTACAACATACTAATCACAAACTTGTGAAACAACTAATTCTTGGTTTCAGTGGGGTTTCTTTGTTCACTCCCAAATATAATCTATTTCTGTCATAAAACTGGCTTCTTTGACGTAAGACTTTTCAAGTCTTGATTCATTTTATTCCTTGTCTAAATCAAAGTGATTTCATGTCTTCAATTCTGTTTAATCTCGCTTTACAAAATAGTATGATTATTGGTTAGAAGAGGCGCAAAAATATTAAATTTTCGTAACCATAGTAACAGACTTCAAGGATTCGATGGTAAATGTAAATGTAGTCCCTTAGCAGACACTGCTGTCTGGGATGCAGAATAAGAAACTAGGTTTGAGTTTTTTTCTGTGGAACGGTAACATGTTTTCTTCTGCGCCGCCTCTTTCATTCTCACCTTGTACAACAGGCCAGATTTGTATCTGGGAATATTGATGCATGTTGTCAGAGGCGTCTCAAAAAGGTTGTGAATAGGACTGACCTCACCGTGTAAAAACATTTGGTATAAAAAGATTCAAAATCCGTACCTGCCAAATTGGACACGGTATCATTCGAACCCGTCTAGTTGGGATTGTGAAACGGAGGTTTCATCCGTAGATATCGCTGCAACTTAGCCGCATTGAGTGGCTTTGAAAGTTGAGATATCCTGAGTGACCTTTGAGCGCATCCTGTCTCTGACATCATTCAAGGCAATGGTAGCTTCCAACCCGGAGCAGCAGTTGATTTTCATCTTATACAATCAGTTGGTCTTGTCAATTATTGATTATGGGATGGACAAACTCACATCGTACATGTTACAGTGTGAAACGTTGAATGGAACACATCCATAATAAAGGAATGTGACCGGTCTGCGAATGAACCAGGGATAATGCCATTGTGAAGATGACAGGTCCTGCTTGAAGATCTGTCTATAAAATCTAGACACGTACTGGCCTAGGCTAAAACCTGCATGATGTGGGTAGTTGTAGGCACGGAGGCACTGCAAAAGGAGAAAAGAATCAAGAGGGAAATATAACTGATGGCACAGCCGGAGAGAGCAATTAGTCAGTTGAACACAGTGGAGACCATTCAGAAAGGGAAAGAATGGATTCACATTGGAGATAAAATGTCAGTCTGCCAACTGAGTCACTTTCACCTTGGGGAGAGAATGCAAAAACTGGGTGCACTTGGAGAGCATATCTCCAGGTTAAACTAGTATTTGGTGACCAGGAATCTGACGCTGAAATGTATACCGATGGATCTGTGTTGTGGGGTAAGAAAGCCAATTGGGGTTTCCCTGCTGGAGTGAGAGACATGGTCATTTCTGGATAGAAGGGTGCGTTCAGAACAATAACCTCCAGTATGAGAATAGAGATCGAGACATGACCGGCTCCGATGTGGGTATCTAGGACCTCTTTAGTTATCGCAATTTTTTCTAGCTCTCAATTATTGCCCTGGAAGATACATGGGCTAGTTATGTCATAAGTGGAGAGCGCGCATAATGGCATTGAACCTTTGAGACTCGTGTGGATCCTCTGTTCTGGCCATACTGGGATTTGGGGAAATGAGAGATAAGAAAAAACATTGGCTTCATTCGTTCTCAATCTTCCACTACCAAACCCTGAAAGGGCTTAAGTAGCAGAATGTAGTCCAGAGGACGGAATGCGTTGTGTCGTAGATCACAGCTTGACTACGATATTTGCACCTTTCGGACCAACACATCCGATTTCAGCAATCATTTTTTTAGTACCGGGCCAGCATTCCCTCTTCGATCCCTTCTCCTTAGCCAGTCTGCCCTGCTGTAGCCTGTTATCCAGGATCACCGCATGGAGGTGTAGAAGGGTCTTGGCAGCTCTGGTTGGCTGGCCATGACGCTAGCAGTCAGCTATGGGTCGCTGACCACTGCAGCTCATGCGCTGATCGGCATCTTGATCCACGCCTCAGTTTGTTGAGTATAAGCGACAAGAAATTCATCGTGTTCAGAAATGACAGACACATAACAATTGCTAATACAAGTAGATATGGCTCTTAAAAAAGTAGTTGCTCTTATTGTTTTCTGTTTGGTTTTTATAAAGCACATGGCCCCCACTGCAGCTTCTTCCCTCACAGGAAGAATGCATCACATAACTGTGCGCTCTTTTGCAGAGTTAATATCTGTGGTAATTTTTCTTTGACGATAAATCTCCACTACCCGCTCTAGTCGTCTTTTGTGTCGTGCTTGGCGGGTTACAGTGGGTCCCTGGTAGCAGTTGACTGAAGTAGATGATACCATCCTAAAAAAAGGATTTAAACTTCCAGTGAAGAAAGCCATGACAAGAATACTGCCACAACCCGTAACTAAGTCTGCTAAAGCTGGCAAACCAAGTCGCTGATGATTGCATTCAAATTGGGAAAATATGCCAGGGTTTCTGAGAAAGCAACGCCCCAAATTTTTTTCTCATTCCAGAATAAAGATAGTAAAGTGAACATTTACAGTTTGCTAATCTGATGTTCCCCACGTGCGTGTGCGTAATTACCTGGTGTTTCGACAGATAGCGCTGTTGTAGTAGCTCGTTGCAATTGTGTCTGTGTGTGACACGCGTTATAAACAATGAGCTGGAATTGAATTCTTCGTGACGGCAAAAGAAAGTGTGAGGAATATTCACAAACTTTTGTGTGATGTGTATAGAAGTTGTGCAGACGATAGGAGCACAGGTGAACGCTAGGCTCAGACAGTTTAGGCTTCAGAAAGTTGAGAGACGGAGCTGCGTGATCAGTCGCAGTCTGGACGTTCTCCACAGCAACCAGCTCAGACAAGTTGCAGCAGATCAATGATATTATTCGTAAGGATCATTGCATTACAAGTCGACATTTGGTCATACAACTTTTAGTCAGCGTGACAATTTTCGATGATCTTGACAATTCAAAGATATGCAAAAAATGGGTTCCAGAAAGTCTCTCAATCGGCCACAGACGTAAAGGAAACACAGCTACGTGAACAGGAGATGATCTAGTACAGGAAAGCCATGTTCAACCTTCTCTCGCGCTGACTAAAGCTGTAGATCTGGGCGGAGATTATGTGGAAAAATATATATAAATAAAGCATTCGTTTATCCTGTCCGTGAATTTGATTCATTGTAAATAACGTTTCAGAACAAAAATATTTTTGGAATTTACTTTCTGAGCAACAATCGTACATGCTTGCAAAGATTGTATAAACAAAACCACATTATTAAAAAAATAACTGGACGGCCCATTCTTGAATATCCATACATTGCTTCTTTATTTACTGCCACCCATTTTGAGAAACGAATACTTAGCAGAGCTGTGTACCACAAATTAGTACATTTAATAGAGAAAAATATGACGAAGGATAGATGCACATCAACTGCCCGAATTACCAGGGCCTAAAATGGAAGCAAAGAATGGTAAAACTGTGACCTACCAGTCACGCCGAAAGAGGTAACTAAGGATAGTTCGACAAGGGGGATGACTGTGCCATTTCGTAGAAATATTAAGCCACAACAATTTCAGTAGATAAGCACTGTTCCACATTTAATGACTAGGAATGCACTTGTTGAAGGCAAATGCCCCACGTGAGCTGGAAAAGTGTTAATTGATACGCATCATCGGTAACATTGTGTATATTTAGATGACTGGACGGAACACATCGGCTGGAATTAGGTCAGATCAGTACTAAACAACTTATCAAGGACCTCTGCTATTGCCCTGCACAGACTTTCTTGCAACTGTGGAATGACAAAAAATGGGGCAGCTGGGGCCTTGTCGAGGACTGAAGGAGAAAAGCAGCACCTCAGTAGCACATGGCCATACCAAGAAGCTAAAATCCTCATCCACAGTCCTTAAGCATCGCAGGAGACTTGTTTACCGCCGTCCTAGATATGTGTAACCAGCACCATCCATTCATTATGACAGCCATGTTAATCTAAAGGCAGCTAACGTCTAGACTGGTAGTTTTCTGTTCTCAAATCTGTCTTGTTACAGAGATTTGCACTTTCGTCTTCTCCAAATGTAGGTCTGGTTAAAGAGTCAGATAACAAAAGGCTAGAATGTTCGTCTCTTCATTGATGAGCCTATTTGTAGAGAAGTTGCAATACAAACCGGATGTTGTAAAGACCTGTATTCTACCTTGGTCCCTGTTATCTATCCCATTGTATTTCCCGATCTTGTGTTCTTTGATCTGTGGTAACGAACACAGCTACAGACTTTAGAGATAAAGTAGGGATGGGACAGACACTCCTTCGTAATGCAATATAAAAATATAACCAGATATGCAATGGATTGAAACCCATATGGGAAAAGAGCCACATGTGAAGAGAAGACAAGAAGAACACTTTGTGATGAGCGGTGGAAAAGGAAGAAAACTAGCACGAGGGGAGCGCAAAAGAACTGCTAAAATATGAATCGGCAGAAAACATTCGTTCCACACCTTAGCTCTATAGGGAAGCGGTTCTAGAGCGGAGAATTGATGTAATGGAGATGAGGTGTCTGCGTCCAATCCTCGGCGTTTCGTATCTAGACTAGGTCACGAATAAGGTAGTTCGGGACACCGTTTAGAGAGGTCGGTCAATATATAGACTTATTGACTGTGGTAAAAGCACGCAAGCTCATATGGTATGGGCATGTTTCAAGATCGTCTGGGTTGACCAAGACGATTCTGCAAGGTACTGTGCCTGGGAAGTGTAATAGAGAGAGACAGAATAAGAGATGGGAAGACAACATCAGAGAGCGGACGGGAATGTCCATAACTAGAACAAATATCCTGACGGAAAACCGAGTGGAGTGGCGGGAACTGGTCCAGCAATCTGCAGTATTGGTGTCTGGAGTGGCGGGAACTGGTCCAGCAATCTGCAGTATTGGTGTCTGGAGTGGCGGGAACTGGTCCAGCAATCTGCAGTATTGGTGTCTGGAGTGGCGGGAACTGGTCCAGCAATCTGCAGTATTGGTGTCTGGAGTGGCGGGAACTGGTCCAACAATCTGCAGTATTGGTGTCCAAATGACCTTTCAGGTTACGCGACTGATAATGATGATGATGGTGGACAAGCTAGCCTCATCGTCCTCTTCTGTAGCAGCTACCTATTCATTGCTAGCCAGGAACTGGATATCTTTACATCCTTAAGTGAACATAAATGGTAAAAACTCACTTACATGTTTAGTTCAAGAGCAGAGCTCCAAAATCTGGAGCTGGTAAAACGAGCGATGTTTTATCAGAAAATAAACAAGCAGCGCGTAGAAGACTGGTAACCATTCTTCGAAAAGACTGCTTTAGCGAAAGATGTCTTTCGCCCCGACAAGGATTATCTTGTCCCTTCCACTTGCCGATATTTAAAATAATCAGGCCAATATACTGCGTCTGCTTACTGGCAAAACATTCCTCCCGCCGTCGTTGCCGTGTACCATGCTGGCCTTGCAGAATGTTAAAACTGGAATAATATTTCGTTTTGGGCGGCAAATTCTCATTAACCTGGCTGAGTTTGCTAATTTGCCAAATTAAGACAGTGTCGTAAGGATGCCTATCTGCTCTTCGTCGTGAACGAGTTTTGGCTACACGTTATTAGAAAAATGGAAAGAAAATTGTATCTTACTGTAAAGGAAAGGTTTATTCCCACATGCCTCTTTCAATCACTCTATTAACGTATGTTTGGTCGTCTGCTTATCTATCAGTTAAACTCACATCCTTAAACATATTTCCTTACTTCCTGCTTTACAATTGATCGAGTGTGTGTGTTCATCCTTTTCCATCCGTCTTCTTTCAATCTACTGCTTATCCTCAATGTTCATCTTTTTTTCTCATCCTTCCACTTTCCCTCTCTTGTCCTTGAATTTTAACCGCTATCTTATTCGGATACCCACCCAGCTCTTTGTTCTTTCTCACCTGTACGGATATCTTACCTGTAGGGAAATCTCACCTGTACGCATATCTCACGTGTACGGACTTCTAATCCAGACGGACATCTCACCTGCATGGGCAACTTACATGTGCTGATATATCACTTGAACATATGTTCCATATCAAGCTTGGAATTCAAAATTCAACCCGTGGTTAACAAATAATACCGAGGTCGACGTCTGCCCTTGAAACACCTGTATGAACCGTGATGGGGCACAATAGTTGTTCGTCAGGAATATTCCTTCCATTTAGCGAGTAGTGGTTCTGCAACTACAGCCTATGTCAGTTTGACTATGTCATGACGTTAATACTTCGTTGGAGACGTGACAACAACCTACTTTACGAAAATGGAGATCTGTTACGATCTGATATGGTTAAATCAGACCCCATTTTTTGAACAAATATTGTAATATAATCTCAATGTAGCTATCCTGAGCGTTGAATCATGTATCATGGGCATTGCATCAGGTATCAGCAGCATTGAATCAGGTATCGTGAATATCGAATCAGGTATCGTGAACATTGAATCATGTATCAGCAACGTTGAATCAGGTATCATGAATTTGAATCAGGTATCATCAGCATTGAATCAGGTATCGTGAACATTGAATCAGGTATCATCAGCATTGAATCAATTATCATCATCATTGAATCAGGTATCAGCAGCATTGAATCAGGTATCAGCAGCATTGAATCAGGTATCAGCAGCATTGAATCAATTATCTTCAGCATTGAATCAGGTGTCACCAGCATTGAATCAGGTATCACCAGCATTGAATCATGTATCAGCAGCATTGAATCATATATCGTGAACATTGAATCAGGCATTACCAGCATTTAATCAGGTATCAGCATCATTAAATCAGGTATCGTGAACATTGAATAAGGTATCAGCAGCCTTGAATCAGGTATAGTGAACATTGAATCAGGTATCACCAACATTGAATCAGGTATCATCATGTGAGTATGTGTCACAAGCGAGCTACAGGAACTATCAGCAAAAATAACCGATGAAATTGTTTGTTCTTCACGCTACACAGCTACAGACCGATTTGCTATTCCACTGCCTTCTACTTGTTTCTTGTTACAACGTGTGTTTCCTTTCCACCCAGGCAAAGTCCACGTATACCCGCCTCTTCATTCTTCTTTCTTACCTTTACACGTCCAACGAGCAAGTAAAGTCCCTCACCCGCAACACACCCCGCACCTCTACCCGTTTCACTCACAACCCTTCTCAAATCGCTGATAAGTGTTTCCTCTTTTCCGTTAAAAAATTACCCACCAGAACCCTTACCATTTCCTCGCCGCCTCTTCTCAATTTACAAACAGACGAATCCTTAAGACAAGGTATCTGGGTACGAACTCTAGCAGAAAAGGAGATTATTACCATAACCAGAGCGGATTTCTGGGACTCTCTCTCAAGTTTCGATGTTCTATAACCCACATGCCGTCACAGCTGATAGGAACTTGCACTCACAGTTGTCCATTTTTATCTGGACTGTTTGGAGATTGTAAAACTTATCTTGCTACACAACTGAATATACCTGTTCCAAAGAGTTCGAAGATTTGAAAAGCGAGGAAGGGGAACAGTGAACGGAAGACATACGAGAAGGATAGAATATATTATTAAGAGATGAAAGCTTGAGTGTAACAAAATATAGGTCAGGTTAGGTCAGGTCAGGTCATCCCGTAACCGGTGAGGTCGTTGGGGCACACATGAAGACATCCTCACAACTCCACGCCATCCCTCTCTGTCAGATGCCACTGCCTGTGACTCTTCTGGTCGGAGATTGGTCCATTCTTTTATGGTCCATTCTTTTATGTTGTCCTCCCATCTCTTTTTTTGCCGGCCTCTTCGTCGTCTGCCATGCACCTTCCCGTGGAGGATTGTATTTGCAAGACCATTTGATCTCGATATGTGACCGTACCAAGTGAGTTTCCTTCTTTTGACAGTTGCCAAGAGATCTTCGAAAGGCCCTATTGCTGTTGTAATTCTTTCTCGTATTTCCTCATTTGTAACTCGATCTTTGTACGTGACGTTTGAAAGTTTTCGGAAACATCTCATCTCCAAGGCCTGTATCCTTCGTTGAAGGTCAGTTGGAACTGTCCATGTCTCACTCGCATAGAAGAATATGACATGACCAGTGTACGCATTAATCTGATTTTCGTGCGTAGTGCTAACTGTTTATCTTGCCAGATTTTGTTAAGCCGTGCAAGCGCCGCTATTGTATGTGCTATTCTGGCCAATACTTCACATTTTGATCCTTCATCACTGACAATCGACCCAAGATATTTAAAACGGTCGACCACTTCGAGTTCCTGACCGTTAGCTTGTATCCTGCTGTTGAAGCCCGTGGCGTTGTTGGTCATTAATTTTGTCTTTCCAGCGTTTATCTCCATACCATAATCAACAGCTGTTTCATCGAGCCTTCTGACCCATTCCTGAAGTTCTGCTTCTGAACCCGCCAACCCGTCGATATCATCTGCAAAACAAAATATAACAATACGCCAAGTCTGCCAATGGGAGTAACATTCCTTTCCCTGCAAATTGGTTTCCGTATTGGCAAGTTGTGCACGAGTTGTCCAGTGGTAGCATCTTGTAAAAGTGTTGTTTAGTTGACCATATCCTTTGGCACATTTTGTTTCTCGCGACCATGCGCTATGTCTCCAGTAGGTCTTGTTTCCCATTCAATGGTGTCGGTTACTATACTTTTTTCTGTTGTTCATTGTAAATGTTTTAAGAGCGCCAAAAAATGTCCGTCATTGTGATAGTTGTAGCTCAAAACATACGTTTTCTCCAAACAAGAATCATGCGCCAACGTATTTATGTGCTGATTAAGCTTTTTGTCCGTACAGCTGTGTTAGTTAGAAAACCTAGTGCACGACCATTCATTGCGTTCTTCTTATGATTTGCGTAGTATAGTTGTGTGTCTTTAAAATGATATCTCGAAAAATGAGACGCACCCGTGAAAATAACAGAAAACAAATTAGAAAGTCGTAGATAAATTAGGGGCAGAATCAAATGTATTGGTCGAAATGAGGCAGACAGTTATGATATGCTGGTCATATCAAGAGACCTTGCTGAATGCAATACTAAACACTCGAAAGACAGCAAATGGACTAGAATAGACAATGCTAAACACTCGAAAGACAGCAAATGGACTAGAATAGACAATGCTAAACACTCGAAAGACAGCAAATAGACTAGAATAGACAATACTAAACACTCGAAAGACAGCAAATGGACTAGAATAGACAATGCTAAACACTCGAAAGACAGCAAATGGACTAGAATAGACAATGCTAAACACTCGAAAGACAGCAAATGGACTAGAATAGACAATGCTAAACACTCGAAAGACAGCAAATAGACTAGAATAGACAATGCTAAAAGTGGGAGGATAACATAAAAAAATGGCAGGAAAAAAGATTGCATTATCAAGGCAAGAGATGAAATGCGCTGGAAATCCACTGCATCCAAACATGTAAGAATGAATTACCAGATGCCACTAAAGAGGTAAATCCAGTACCTCTTCCAACTCCAGGGGAACAACACCAAAATCTCAGCATAAAAACATTCATTACTGACACCTACCCCATGGGAGACCAAAATGATCTCCAAAAGAAAGCAGCACCATGCAACAGGATCGGCGAACTGTGCCTCAAAGAAACATGGAGCCAGGTATATACTGATGGATCAGCAACAAGAGCAGCGAAAAACGGAGGTGCAGTAATCTATGTTGTCTACCCAGATAAAGAAAATGAAACCACTAGTTCATCCACTAAAAAATTATGTTCAAACTACTTGGCTGAAGTACAGGCACTAATTATTGCTGCAGAAATGATTAGCGACACAACAAGTCAATTTCAGCAGATTGTATTCCTTACAGATGCAAGCCCTCAGAAATGATTAGCGACACAACAAGTCAATTTCAGCAGATTGTATTCCTTACAGATGCAAGCCCTCAGAAATGATTAGCGACACAACAAGTCAATTTCAGCAGATTGTATTCCTTACAGATGCAAGCCCTCAGAAATGATAGACTGCCAGAGCTTAAGAAAACCTTGGGCGAACTAAAAGCCAAAAGAATGGTAGTACTACAGTGGATACCATCACACTGTGGCATACCAGGAAGTGAGACAGCAGACAGGTTGGCAAAGGAGGGAGCAACACAAGAACACAACGAACAAACAATCTCCTTCCAAGAAAAGAAGACACTTATCCAAGCAATAAGGAAAGTTGACCAAACGAAAGAAAGCTATCACTGTCTTGATCGTGCAGAACAAGTATTTATGTTCCGGTAGAGAATGGGACATTCGCTCCATCACCAACGTGTGGGCAGGCAGCACAGACATCCGAACATATCCTGCAAGATTGTTATATGCTTAGCCAATTGTGTATTGAACACTGACCCACGGAGACAAATATCCACAAAAAGCTGTTTGGAAGCCCCGAAGAACTATCCACTACGGCAGCTTTTATCCAGAGAACTGGCCTTCACGTGTAGACATGACAAGAAAAAGCATGGCGAACGAGAAGAAGAAGACACTGGCGTCGTATAGACGTTGCTTAATATAGCTCTTATCATTAGTATACATTTCAATGGTATAACAGGTTGAAGAATGTATTATAGTACATTAGAATTTTATATGAATATGACGTAGGTGTATAGTACAATTACAAATATGAAATTAAACACAAACGTGACTCAAAGTAAATTTATATATGATTGGCCTATTTTTCGCGTTGCCCCTAGCGATTTCTCACGGAACCCTAGAGCTTTGGTAAGCCCCGGTTGTGTGAAGTTAGACTCCAATCTAAAAAAAAGCCAGCTGAAATTGAAAAGATATCGCCGCCTTGGTGTAAACTGCGACACAACGTTACAATTCTTTTTCAGGACGATAGCAGAAGAAGAAGAGTAAGAAGAAGAAGAAGAGGTAGAAGAAAAAGAAGAAGAAGAAGAAGACTAAGAAGAAGAATGTCGACAACTGTTCTTTGACTACATGGATCTTGGTATGTGAGCTATTTGTACCTCCCCAACCCTTTGAGAGTTTTCTTTATTTCTGCAGATCACCTGTTTGCTCCTTACCTCTTTTGTAAACGTGTTTTAAATTAACTTACTCTTAGAAGCTCACTGGCCTTACTTATGTCTAAATTAGGCTCTTCATCGCTAGTTTCCTTGTAATTTTTAGTTAATTCGCACTCATGTGTCTGTTTTCTGTTACCTGGATGACGTGTTATGTTGTTTTTAGTAGAACTTTTTTGTTATTTTAGTTTCTCTATTTCTATTTTTTACTGTTTTTTTGTACGTGACTGTCTTGTCTTCTGTCGCTTGTAAAATTACTTTAAGTTTGCCCTTTAACAAAAATATGTTTCTTATTATCTCATGGTCTTTTTTAAAGTTTGTTTCTTGTATATTTTCTTTAAGTCTTATTGAATTACAATGGTTTATGTTTTACTTTACTTCTGGACTGTATACATGAACTTCATGTCAGGGTTATTTGTCGCGTTTCAAGGTTATTTGTCGGTATGCAAAGATGGGCTAGAAAAGAGTTGAAAATTATATGTCTTCAGCACTTCCTTGTTTGCTTCTAATAATAAAGAAGTCCCCATAGCAGACGTGCTGACGGGGAGGAAGTGTTAGACCTCTGATTTTTATGAGATTGGGTGACCAATTGCATTCCTCGCTCCCTTTTACTTCCCTGACAATAAACCGAACCATGTACCCATTTATAACTGGGTCGACTGGAAGGTGTCGAGAACGGGTGTGGAACCAGATACCTTTGCCACAAATAACGAGTTCTCTGTCAATCTGCTTCTCAGATCCTCCATAGACTTAACAGGTCGGACTGTAAATAACTTTGATATATCGTTGCACGCGCACTTTATTTCTCTCCCGTCTTTTTAGAGCATTGTTATCTCAATATCGCGTGAGTTGGGTGGAAGAACAGTCCATTTGTTTTGCTTTGGTTAAAAAAAATAAGCGTTTACGAGAGGTCTCTGATAATTCTTCGGCGTTCGCTTAAAGAAACATCACATTTATTTTCCTCTTAAACTTAACTGTCTGCATGCGGCTTATCTCGTCTCAATAAAGTGTATGTCTTATGTAACCACATTTCTTTCCCTCATAAACTTGGCTGTCTCAGATTTCTCTCGTCCCAACACAGCTTACCTCTTATAAAGCCACATTTATTTCACTGAAAAACTTGGTGGACTCGTTCACTCTTCAATGCAACCTGTAACTATTTGTCCATAGCAATGACAATCTAAATCTATCTAATTATTTCTCAAATATGCGTCTGTCTTTATTTCCAATTTTTGCTAGAACGATTTGATTAACTGAATGAATCACGTGATGTCGTGAGTGGGTGAAAGTTATGCTAGGCGTGACACATTTAAATACGTGGACTGGCCGGAATAATTATTAAATTAGTGGAGATGGAGGGAAGAGACTGACTGGTTGAGGGGAGGGGGCGAGATGAAATGGAAAGGGGGGGGGGGGGTAGTGAGTTGATGGGATAGAACGAAATGGGCTGGAGTTGGTGTACGGGTTGATGGAATGGGCGATTTTGGAAGAGGGAAGAGATGGGCAGGTTGGAGGGTATAAGAGGCGAACAGTGTGATGGGCCATTTCAGGGAGGAAGAGATGGGCATGGTGAGATCAGGGGGTCGGGGCGTGTGTTGAAAAAAGGAGAGGAAGAGATGGGTAGGTTGGAGGGTGGGGAAAATATTGTTAACTGCTGTTGTTTCTTTCATATTGTGCTTTTTGAACTGGCGGACAGATTTTTTGCACGGGACAATTATTCTGCACTATATTTCGGCATTGAACTTGCAATTTTAATGTTGTCAGGTAACTAGGGACAAGACAGAGACCGTTGGAAGAGAAGTTGGGCCCCCCCCCCCCCAACGGTGTAACCGCCGCTGAAGAACGGGTCGTCCAGTAATCCAGTAACTAAGGACGCCATACTTTATGGTTCCCCCACTACTAGTACCACAGTTTCTTATTCTTCTTTGCGTTTGGTGTCGTATGCTCGTGTTATGCCACCAGATGGGCCGCCTCCATGAAGTTACACGTCAGTCGAAGGTCCTCAAAGGTTCCCCCCAGTTTGTCTTGTATGTTTCTTTCCTCGGGCCAAGTCTTCTAACGAGAGCCTTGGTGCAGTGGAAATGTTTGCAGGATGTGTTCTGGAGTCTGTGGTCCTCTCTGACATGTGCATTGTGCAGTCTGTGCTGCTTTCATTTTATTTATGTGTGCATTTAGTCTGCAATGACCTGTTCTGAGGCGAAAAATTGTGGTATACTGTTTCCTATTTAGTCAAATGATTGGGTGTTGTGGGTATTTACTGTTTGTTCTCTCTATCCACTGTTGTTTATATTTTTTTTTTAATGTTTGCCTTGACTTCTGGCAGTGATACTGGGTGGGGGAATTTTTCTCTTTGTCTTCCCTGCCTGGCTAGCCTGTCCGCCCATTCATTCCCAGGTATGCCGCAGTGAGCTGGAATAAAGTGGAGGGTGTTTTATTGTGGTCTGAGAGTTTATTTAGCTGGCATATCAGTTCCTTTTCCATACTATCTTGTGCTTGTCTTTGTGTGGCCTACAACATGACCATGCTTGTGCTTCTCTTTGTGTGGCCTACAACATGACCATGCTTGTGCTTCTCTTTGTGTGGCCTACAACATGACCATGCTTGTGCTTCTCTTTGTGTGGCCTACAACATGTCCATGCTTGTGCTTCTCTTTGTGTGGCCTACAACATGTCCATGCTTGTGCTTCTCTTTGTGTGGCCTACAACATGTCCATGCTTGTGCTTCTCTTTGTGTGGCCTACAACATGACCATGCTTGTGCTTCTCTTTGTGTGGCCTACAACATGTCCATGCTTGTGCTTCTCTTTGTGTGGCCTACAACATGTCCATGCTTGTGCTTCTCTTTGTGTGGCCTACAACATGTCCATGCTTGTGCTTGTCTTTGTGTGGCCTACAACATGTCCATGCTTGTGCTTCTCTTTGTGTGGCCTACAACATGTCCATGCTTGTGCTTCTCTTTGTGTGGCCTACAACATGACCATGCTTGTGCTTCTCTTTGTGTGGCCTACAACATGACCATGCAATCACACAAAACCATTTTCTGTAATCCTTTAACTCCTTTTCATAAATTAGTTTGACTACTTCTGTTATTGCCCGTTGCTCTGTTCTTAGATTTGTCGAGGGCTCCCCGGCAGCACTTGCCTTTCCTATAACTGTTCCATCCTGAAGAAATATGACGAGTCCCGCCCCTCCTTTCCTCAATGCTTCCTGTGATGATCCATCTGTGTAGACGTGCGTCCACATGGGTTGAGGATAGGCGTTTCCAATATGCTTTAGGTTTTTTTTTTCTCTCAATGCATGTTCTGATTCTGGCTTCTATCGATATTTTCGTTTCCACCATGAAGTTGGGCTGTTGGTCTGTATTTTCATATATCTGTATCATTTTCCATGTCGTTGGACATTTTGATATGATGTCACTGTTCCTTGGTGTAAGAGCTTTTGATAGATGGTTGAATCTTGTTCTTTTTATGCGGTTTTTAGTTGATTTCTTGACTTTTCCCTGCAATGGATGTTTATTCATGCGCTTGTATTTTTCTGTCAGGTTTAGTATTTTTCCATCTGCTACCTCTTCGAGTTCTCTGATCAGGGTGCTTCGCAGACTTCCGGTAATAATTCGGACTCCGGTATTCTGGGCCTTGTCTAGTTTCTGTAGGTTGGTCTTTGCCGCTGTTGCATAGACACCCATGCCGTATTCCAGTGTTGGCTTTAAATATCCAGTGTAGACTTGTCTCCTCTATGTGTGGGCCCCATGTTAATCTTGTTATCCTATCTCATTCATAGGTATGTAGGATTGTCTTCTTTGGGTAGTAGGCTGTGTTCTAAATATAGGTCGACTTGCTCTGGCTTTGTAGAAAGCAAGAAGAGTGTTGAGAGTGTTGGTTTTGTTTATTGTGACACCCCATGAGTCTGCCCATTTCTTGACTGCATTGATTGCTTCCTGCATTCTTGCTTTTGCGGTTCCAATGTTTTCTGCCTGGAGCCATATGACCAGCTAGTCCGCAAAGAACGCCTTGTGGATGTGTGGTCTAAACCGGTTTGGTAGATCATTAATGAAGAGGATAAACAAGGTAGGGGATAGTGATCCTCCCTGGGGAACTTTCTCATCTAGTCTGACCATTTTGCTCCTGTGTTCTTCCAGCCTGACTCTCGCACATCGTGAGTGGAGGTAGTCTTTGATCCAGTCAAGCATTTTCCCCCTTAATCCAAAGCCGCTAATTTTAGCATTAGTCCTTTCTTCCAGACTTTATCATATCCTATAGTCAGGTCAAAGAAGGTGGACAATAGTTTGCATTTCCTCTGAACGGCTTTTTCGATTTCTTGGTTCAGATTAGTGGTCTGGTCGTCGGTACTTCTATAGTTTCTATGGCCAGACTAGCACTTGTTTAGAATTTTGTTTTTCTCAAGGAAATTTTGAATCCTATTGTTCACCAGCCTTTCTATTGTCTTCCCCAGACAACTAAAGAGACTGGTTGTACGGTAGCTTGTTTTGTTTTCCTTTGGTTTTCCCTTCTTGAGGATTGGGATTATTTCTGCCTCCTTCCATTCTTTTAGGAACGATTCCCGAACCCACGATTGGTTTATTAGGTCCATGAATCGCTGTCTGCCTATTGTACCACAGTTTTTTTACAGACATTTGAATTGTTAATTACGATCTAACAAAAAACTATTTTAGGGGATAATAATTATTATTAATGTTGTTATTACTATCAGCTAACATATTTATATTTATGGGATCATCACAAGATTGTATACATTTTGTGTCATATGGTTATTGCTTTTCTTTGCTACTCATACTGAGTTACTCTAGACAACGTTTCTTGGGTAGCGGGTTACAGTTGCTCTTTTAACATTCAGCGGCGTGCTTGAGAAGGTGAACCGGGGTCCCCCTGGATGTAGTCTACTGCTACTCTTATCAGTAAGTTCACCATACTGGGGACTACAGTGTCGATTCCCCCACCTCGTTGGCTAGACTGTTGTAGCACAGTCTGTTTCAGGGAGCACGAACGAGAGCGTGAGGTGAGGGTCTTGATCAGTAAGTTTCGCCTGACCCTGATTACTCTTCTCTCCCACCTTGATCAGTAAGTTTCGCCTGACCCTGATTACTCTTCTCTCCCACCTTGATCAGTATGTTTCGCCTGACCCTGATTACTCGTTGCTCCTGTAACGTTCGTTAAAACAGACCGACATTAGGTTACCAGACTTCAATTAACTCTGATGAGTGAAACAATGACGTGTCATAGTTAGTTATTAATACAGCAATCAATGATGGAACAACTTCTAATCCCTTTAAAAATACATTATATTTGTTGTTATTGTGTGTTAGGCATCGACATTTGTTGTTATTGTGTGTCAGATATTGTCTAATTGTGTTTAAGCCGTACGAGAGACATACATAGCTGAAATTGAGAACCTTAAACAATACGGAAGTTCTGAATGCAAATTAACTAAATGTTTTCAAGTGTACCATTGGCGCTAATGTCTTGAGAGAAACATTCTCATATCAGATATAACTGTGGTTTATCCTTCATGTGACTAATTCTATTTCCTTCATTCGTTTAGCGATTTAGTTCATGCTGATCAATTAAATCCTATCCATCAATTAGATTTGTAGAGAACCATTTTGTCACTCTGTTCCTCTCATGGAGCGTTCAGGTTTGGAGGACGTTGTTTGGCTTCGTTCGTTCTCCTAAAAGGGCTTAAGTAGCAGAATGTAGTCCAGAGAACGGAATGCGTTGTATCGTAGTTTACAGCTTGACTGCGATATGTACACCTTTCGGTTCAACACATCCGACTTCAGCAAGTATTTTTTTAGTACCGGGTTAGCATTCCCTCTTCGATACCTTCTCCTTAGCCAGTCTGCCCTGTTGCAGCCTGTTATCCAGGATCACCGCGTGGAGGTGTAGAAGGGTCTTGGCAGCTATGGTTCGCTGGCCGTGACGCTAGCAGTCAGCTATGGGTCGGTGACCACTGCAGCTCATGTTCCCGGACGTTGTTTATATTCAGTAGAAGAACTACACCTCTTTCTAACCTACCTTTCTAACACGACAAAAAGCAACATTTACATCCTATTTTGTTTGTGTTTGCATCCGTCGGAAGAAAGCAGCCTGCTTTAAATCTCCTCAGTGCATCTGTCCACCCCCACCCCCTTTACAAGGTAATTTACGGGAAGGCCAGCAAACTCACCTTCTGTACTGTCGCTCCCTTTGCCTAGTTTACTGGCTTTCTACTATCTTTACCAAGTCAGTTTTATACAGGCATTTTGAGTGCAGGACAAACATGAAAAATCTCCGATGAACTTTGCCAAGACAATCTCCCCAATAAAGGCTGTGTACTTGCCTCTTGTGTTATTTCTCGTTTCTGTATTGTATGTATGCAACTTGCTAGATTGGTAGAGTGCTGTCTATTGGTAGCTGTCTATTTGTGTGTTCATGTGTGAGATGTCACAATCGGTCTGTGGCCTGAGTTAGCAGCTTTCATGTGTGTGTGTATGTACGTGCATGCGTGTGTGCGTTGGCTATAAATATTTATAGTCATACTTTTTTTATTTCTTCATACAATTTTCTTTAGTGTTTGAGTCTTTTAAGATGGACTGACACGTCGGTTAACCACCCTCCGCAGGACTTGTCCCACGGCGAAAGATCGAGCTGCATATAGGGCACTATTGGTTACCTCGCATACGGCACACCCGCCGGAGTGAAGTCGAGGATATTGTATTGTATTGTATTGTGTTGTGTTGTGTTGTGGTGTGTTGTATTGTATTGTATTGTGTTGTATTGTATTGTATTGTATTGTATTGTGTTGTGTTGTGTTGTGTTGTGTTGTATTGTATTGTGTTGTGTTGTGCTGTATTGTGTTGTATTGTATTATATTGTATTGAATTGTATTGTGTTGTATTGTATTGTGTTGTGTTGTACTGTATTGTATTGTGTTGTATTGTATTGTATTGTATTGTATTGTAATGTGTTGTGTTGTGTTGTGTTGTTTTGTTTTGTGTTGAATTGTATTGTAATGTCTTTAAAGGAGGATACAGTATCTGGTTTGTCTGCTTTTTGTGAATTTGAACAGTTCTCTCCAATCCCCTAGTTTCTGAGTTTCTCTGGGAATCCCAACATTTGATAGCTTTTTGTTTCCATGACATCCCAACGATGACCCTGTACATCCACCTCTCCACAGAATCTATTCTATTTCCTGGCTGTTAATTGTCCATGTTTCCGCACCTTACATTTGTTTTTAGTATACTTTACACGTTGTCGTTGCAATTTTTAAGTTTTTGCTTAGTTTTCCAGAAGTGAATATCTTATTAATTTTGCTGTATGTATTCCTGACCACTCCCTATTCTCTTGTTGATTTCAGTTTCACATTTGCCATCATCGGTTATTACATTTTTCAAGATATGAGAAACTTGCCACTTGCTCCAGTTACCTATCCCCGAGATATGAGAAACTTGTCACTTGCTCCAGTACCTCTCCCCAAGATATGTGAAACTTGTCGTGCTCCAGTACCTCTCCCCAAGATATGTGAAACTTGTCACTTGCTCCAGTATATCTCCCCAAGATATGAGAAACTTCTCACCTGCTCCGGTTACCTCTTCTCAAGATATGAGAAACTTCTCACCTGCTCCAGTATATCTCCCCAAGATATGAGAAACTTCTCACCTGCTCCGGTTACCTCTTCTCAAGATATGAGAAACTTCTCACCTGCTCCAGTATATCTCCCCAAGATATGAGAAACTTCTCACCTGCTCCGGTTACCTCTTCTCAAGATATGAGAAACTTCTCACCTGCTCCAGTATATCTCCCCAAGATATGAGAAACTTCTCACCTGCTCCAGTATATCTCCCCAAGATATGAGAAACTTCTCACCTGCTCCGATTACCTCTTCTCAAGATATGAGAAACTTCTCACCTGCTCCGATTACCTCTTCTCAAGATATGAGAAACTTCTCACCTGCTCCGATTACCTCTTCTCAAGATATGAGAAACTTCTCACCTGCTCCAGTTACCTCGCCCCAAGATATGAGAAACTTCTCACCTGCTCCAGTTATCTCTCTCCAAGATATGAGAAACTTCTCACCTGCTCCAGTACCTTTCCCCAAGATATGAGAAACTTCTCACCTGCTCCAGTACCTTTCCCCAAGATATGAGAAACTTCTCACCTGCTCCAGTACCTTTCCCCAAGATATGAGAAACTTCTCACCTGCTCCAGTACCTCTCCATTTACTCTGATGTACAATTTAAGCTTATCCCTTGTACTGCTAATTATAATAACTATTGATTTGTAGTATTATGCATACACCTCACTCTGCACCTATTGACTTGCCCCAAAGTTCTTGTAATTCCTCTTCACTATCAGCCAATAGGACTGTGTCATCAGCATAACGAAGTTCGTTTATTATTCTTCCATTCACCTTAAGACCAGGCATTTCTCCGACTTACCTGAAGATATTTTCGGTGTATAGGTTAAAGAGTCAAGGCGAACTCTTACGTCTCACGCTTCTTTTTGTAGATATGCAAGTTATGTAAGTTACTCATTCAGTTCAATCTCATTTTGAAATGTTTGCTGATTTCATTTCTGTTGTATGATTTCGTGAGGCGGCGGTTCGAATCCCGCCGTATTCGTTTGCAGACAGGTGTTTTTTTTCTCTGCGTGATCGTTCCTCTTCGTCTGAAAAGTAATGTCAACCTTCAGTACTGCACATCTGCCAAGAAACTTGTAACATTCAGAATAGTTTGGCAGTTGTAGGAGCGACGTTCTTCAAAGGACATGCTCACGATGTTTTTAAATGTTTCATTATCAGTTTTACTGTTTCTGTTTACTGTAAAGTTGAAAAGAATAGTCCTGAGAGTAAGTCACCGGGCATAGACGACATAACAACGGAGACCATTCTTGCATGGGGATAAACCGGATTAGTCTGACTACAGAGACTCTTCACAGCGGCGTAGAAAGACAGACGCCTGCCAGACGACTGACAGCAAGCTATAATCGTACCAATTTTGAAGAAAAAAAACTGACGCAAACAGAGGCACATCGCTACTTAGCCGTACTGATAAAATGTATGTAGAGATCCTGGACAAGAGAATAAGACCTATTGTTGGCAGCGCATGAGCTGCAGTGGTCAGCGACCCATAGCTGACTGCTAGCGTCAGGGCCAGCGAAACAGAGCTGACAAGATCCTTCTACGCCTCCACGCGGTGATCCTGGATAACAGGCTGCAGCAGGGCAGACTGGCTAAGGAGAAGGGATCGAAGAGGGAATACTAACCCGGCACTCAAAAAATGGTTGCTGACGTCGGATGTGTTGGACCGAAAAGTGCAAATATCGCCGTCAATCTGTAAACAACGACAGAACGCATTCCGTTCTCTGGACTACATTCTACTACTTAAGCCTTTCATGGTTTGGTAGCGGGAGATTGAGAACGAACGAAGACAAGCCAAGACCTATTGTTGACCCTCAACGGTCCAAAGCTAAATTTGGATTACGCCGGGGTATGGTCTGCACCTACGCCTTATTAACCTGAAGTCAATCAAGCGAAAGATCAATAGAATATAACGAAAATCTATACATTGTTTTCATTCATCAAGAAAAAGAAAAAACGGCCAGCCGTTTATGTCAGAACACTGTATCGTACGAGTATAACGGTCGTCATAAACTGTTGATGGTGTCACAGATGCTTTTGAAATCACTACTGGCGTGATATAATGGTGTGAGCTGTCCCTTCTGCTGTTTAATATCTACATAGATAAAATTGCACAAGAAACCGGTCAGATTAGGACATTTATTAGGAGAACCAAACACAATAGACGAATTGCTCTTTTGTAGATGATCAGTGTATGTTGTACGGCGATAAAAATAAACTGCAAAATCACATGAACGCGTTTGCGACTACTTGTGCTAAATGCAGTGTGTGAATTAGCGAGAAGACAACATAAACTCGGAAAATCAGCAGAACACCTGAGCAACTCAGCATGTGTAAATGATATTACTCTTCAACAGGCCCATGAGTTCAAGTATTTTAGCAGTATTTTTTTCGGCTCGACAGGGAAATCGAGACTAGGTGTCAGAAAGCATCTTCGGTGACTTATCAGCTGTCATTATTGCTTAGGCACTCGCGTTTTAGTTTGGCAACAAAACAACAGCTGATGAACATTATTTTTATGCTGACTCTGTGCTACCAGTGCCAAGCATGACCACTGTGGAGGCGAGTGAAACTAGAACATCGACGTCTGAAATGAAGTGTTTGACGAAAGTTATCAAGCATGACCACTGTGGAGACGAGTGAAACTAGAACATCGACGTCTGAAATGAAGTGTTTGACGAAAGTTATCAAGCATGACCACTGTGGAGGCGAGTGAAACTAGAACATCGACGTCTGAAATGAAGTGTTTGACGAAAGTTATCTGCGTTACCAGGAAATACAGAATGCGAAACGACGACATGGTCGGCACTATGTCTTGTGCAAAGTACATTTCCAGCCACAAAATACGTTAGTTCATCTCATGAGAACACCCTCATAAATTTCCACTAATGGCTTACACCGCAGGCAGATCTGACTACAGGGCAAGGGGACAGCTGTGATGCTTAGGACATTCGAGTGATTGTACAACGACACGGGCTCACAATGAACCGACACAATGCACTTGGCGCAGAACAGACGACTTAAGCTGCACACGACCCTTAACGGCAGACGAGAACGACAACTTCTTGTGTCTGCCCCATGCAATGGTTCGTCGTTATCATCATAAACATCATCGTTGCCATCATCTGTCCAGTCCCATATCTACCATGGTGTTCCTTCGCTTTATTTCTCTTCTTTCATTCTCTCTCTCCCACCTTCCGTTCTCTCTCTCCCACCTTCCGTTCTCTCTCTCCCACCTTCCGTTCTCTCTCTCCCACCTTCCGTTCTCTCTCTCCCACCTTCCGTTCTCTCTCTCCCACCTTCCGTTCTGTCTCTCACACCTTCCGTTCTCTGTCTCTCCCACCTTCCGTTCCCTCTCTCCCACCTTCCGTTCTCTGTCTCTCCCACCTTCCGTTCCCTCTCTCCCACCTTCCGTTCTCTCTCTCCCACCTTCCGTTCTGTCTCTCCCAACTTCCGTTCTTTCTCTCCCACCTTCCGGTCTCTCTCTCCCACCTTCCGTTCTCTCTCTCACACCTTCCGTTCTCTCTCTCCCACCTTCCGTTCTCTCTCTCTCCCACCTTCCGTTCTCTCTCTCCCACCTTCCGTTCTCTCTCTCCCATCTTCCGTTCTCTCTCTACCACCTTCCGTTCTCTCTCTCCCACCTTCCGTTCTCTCTCTCTCCCACCTTCCGTTCTCTCTCACACACCTTCCGTTCTCTCTCTCCCCTACCGTTCTCTCTCTCTCCCACCTTCCGTTCTCTGTCTCTCCCACCTTCCGTTCTCTCTCTCCCACCTTCCGTTCTCTCTCTCACACCTTCCGTTCTCTCTCTCCCACCTTCCATTCTCTCTCTCCCACCTTCCGTTCTCTCTCTCACACCTTCCGTTCTCTCTCTCCCACCTTCCATTCTCTCTCTCCCACCTTCCGTTCTCTCTCTCACACCTTCCGTTCTCTCTCTCCCACCTTCCATTCTCTCTCTCCCACCTTCCGTTCTCTCTCTCCCACCTTCCGTTCTCTGTCTCTCCCACCTTCCGTTCTCTCTCTCCCACCTTCCGTTCTCTCTCTCCCACCTTCCATTCTCTCTCTCCCACCTTCCGTTCTCTCTCTCCCACCTTCCGTTCTCTGTCTCTCCCACCTTCCGTTCTCTCTCTCACACCTTCCGTTCTCTCTCTCCCACCTTCCATTCTCTCTCTCCCACCTTCCGTTCTCTCTCTCCCACCTTCCGTTCTCTGTCTCTCCCACCTTCCGTTCTCTCTCTCCCACCTTCCGTTCTCTCTCTCACACCTTCCGTTCTCTCTCTCCCACCTTCCATTCTCTCTCTCCCACCTTCCGTTCTCTCTCTCCCACCTTCCGTTCTCTCTCTCCCACCTTCCGTTCTCTCTCTCTCCCACCTTCCGTTCTCTCTCACACACCTTCCGTTCTCTCTCTCCCCTACCGTTCTCTCTCTCTCCCACCTTCCGTTCTCTGTCTCTCCCACCTTCCGTTCTCTCTCTCCCACCTTCCGTTCTCTCTCTCACACCTTCCGTTCTCTCTCTCCCACCTTCCATTCTCTCTCTCTCCCACCTTCCGTTCTCTCTCACACATCTTCCGTTCTCTCTCTCCCCTACCGTTCTCTCTCTCTCCCACCTTCCGTTCTCTGTCTCTCCCACCTTCCGTTCTCTCTCTCCCACCTTCCGTTCTCTCTCTCCCACCTTCCGTTCTCTCTCTCACACCTTCCGTTCTCTCTCTCCAACCTTACGTTCTCTCTCTCCCATCTTCCGTTCTCTCTCTCCCCTACCGTTCTCTCTCTCTCCCACCTTCCGTTCTCTCTCTCACACCTTCCGTTCTCTCTCTCACACCTTCCGTTCTCTCTCTCCCACCTTCCGTTCTCTCTCTCCCCTACCGTTCTCTCTCTCTCCCACCTTCCGTTCTCTCTCTCACACCTTCCGTTCTCTCTCTCTCCCTCCTTCCGTTCTCTCTCTCACACCTTCCGTTCTCTCTCTCCCCTACCGTTCTCTCTCTCTCCCACCTTCCGTTCTCTCTCTCACACCTTCCGTTCTCTCTCTCACACCTTCCGTTCTCTCTCTCCCACCTTCCGTTCTCTCTCTCCCCTACCGTTCTCTCTCTCTCCCACCTTCCGTTCTCTCTCTCACACCTTCCATTCTCTCTCTCCCACCTTCCGTTCTCTCTCTCACACCTTCCGTTCTCTCTCTCCCCTACCGTTCTCTCTCTCTCCCTCCTTCCGTTCTCTGTTGTCCACCTTCCATTTTCTATCTTCCACCCACTGTCCCCTACCTCCCCCCCCACGGTCCCCTATATTCCACCCACTGTCCCCTACCTTCCACCCACTGTCCCCTATCTTCCATCCACTGTCCCCTACCTTCCACACACTGTCCCCTACCTTCCACCCACTGCCCCCTATATTCCACCCACTGTCCCCTATCTTCTACCCACTGTCCCCTACCTTCCACCCACTGTCCCCTATCTTCCACCCACTGTCGCCTATCTTCCACCCACTGTCCCCTATCTTCCACCAACTGTCCCCTATCTTCTACCCACTGTCCCCTTTCTTCCACCCACTGTCCCCTATCTTCTACCCACTGTCCCCTATCTTCTACCCACTGTCCCCTTTCTTCCACCCACTGTCCCCTATCTTCCACCCACTGTCCCCTATCTTCCACCCACTGTCCCCTATCTTCCACCCACTGTCCCCTATCTTCCACCCACTGTCCCCTATCTTCCACCCACTGTCCCTTATCTTCCACCAACTGTCCCCTATCTTCCATCCACTGTCCATCCCCCACTTGTATCTGTCATCACGTATTTAGTATCATCCATTATCTCCTCTATTCGATCATCTGTTCCTTATATTCCATGAAAAGATCCATGTCTTCTGTTCCCTCTCCTCCATCCTCTGTCTCAATCTTGAATCCGGATCCTGGATAACAGGCTGTAACAGAGCAGACTGGCAAAGGAGAAGGTATCGAAGAGGGAATGCTAACCCGGTAATCAAAAAAACTTGCTGAAGTCGGATGTCTTGGACCGAAAGGTGCAAATATCGCAGCCAAGCTGTAAACTACGACACAGCGCATTCTGTTCTCTGTACTACATTCTGCTACTTAAGCCCTTTCAGGGTTTGGTAGCTGGAGATTGAGAACGAACGAGGAAGAAGAAGAAGAATCCGGTTTCATTCTCTCTTCCTTCTCTTTAATCTTCTGTTCCCTATTGCTCACTCTGTTCTCTCTGATAACCCTCTCTTTCGTCCTCGTCTCCTTCTACAGTCCCCAGCTTTCTCTTTTCTGTCCTCTGTTTCCACTCATCCACCCTGTACCGACTCTTCCATCTGCTGTTATCTCTCTCTTTCGTCGTCAGTTCTCTATTTTCAAACCTTTCTTCTTTCCATTCTCTCTTTCGTCCTCTGTTCTCTCTTTTCCACTCTCTGTTTTTTTAAAATCCTTTGTTCCACCTTCTCTACCGCCTGCTCTCTTTCCCTCTCTCTCTCTCTCTCTCTGTCTTTCTCACTTCCCTCCCTCTCTTTCTCTCTCTCTTTCTCACTCTCCCTCCCTCTCTTTTTCTCTCTCGTCGTTACTCAGTTGTTGCCACGTGTCATATCTTCTCATTAATTGTTCCATCAACCACACTACTCCCAAAACAACCCTTTACTCCCCTTATATCTTCTCCCTCTCACATCGGGCCTTCTCTCAGAGCACACCTTCCATTTGCTCGTCTTCGCTGCATTCTTTGTCCTCAAACATCCCTGTAACACCAGCCTGTCCCTCCCTTTAACAAACAACGGAACAGAAATAGAAGAAAAAACCACTTCGGGGACTCGAGCCGAATCCTGTCTGACCATATGCAGGTCCTATTTCGTATGCTGCTAGAAAAAAGAACTGGGAATCGATAAACATAACTTCTATATCCCCCCCCTCCCCGTCTCAGCCACCACAACCACCCCATGCACCATCCCCCAAACCCACCCTAGTTCCCCCCTCCCTCTTCCTTTACAACATCATAAATTAAAATTACCAAAAATAAAATAAAATGTGTTACTATTGTTCTGCCATTGAATGGTTATTCCACCATACCGACGCGCGATGTGTGCCGTTTTTGTAACCAACTTACATTGCAAGGTCAGTTCCTTGACCTTATTTCCTCCCCTTTGCTCGACTAAACAAGACCATTGACCTGTTTCATTCCTTCCGTGACGGAAGTCTATGTCATGACCTTAGAACACGAGTCACCTGTCCTGCACAAAGTGAGAAACACAGCACGTGACGTCGAATATTTCTGTATCTTCTCCTTCGTGTTTTCTTATCATCATCCTCATCTTCGTCGTGTTTTATATGTGAGATGAAGTTTCTCAATCTCAGGACATTATATCTTATATGTGAGATGAAGTTTCTCAATCTCAGGACACTATATCTTATATGTGAGATGAAGTTTCTCAATCTCAGGACACTATGTCTTATATGTGAGATGAAGTTTCTCAATCTCAGGACATTATATCTTATATGTGAGATGAAGTTTCTCAATCTCAGGACACTATGTTTTATATGTGAGATGAAGTTTCTCAATCTCAGGACATTATATCTTATATGTGAGATGAAGTTTCTCAATCTCAGGACACTATATCTTATATGTGAGATGAAGTTTCTCAATCTCAGGACACTATGTTTTATATGTGAGATGAAGTTTCTCAATCTCAGGACACTATGTCTTATATGTGAGATGAAGTTTCTCAATCTCAGGACATTATGTTTTATATGTGAGATGAAGTTTCTCAATCTCAGGACATTATATCTTATATGTGAGATGAAGTTTCTCAATCTCAGGACACTATATCTTATATGTGAGATGAAGTTTCTCAATCTCAGGACACTATGTCTTATATGTGAGATGAAGTTTCTCAATCTCAGGACACTATGTCTTATATGTGAGATGAAGTTTCTCAATCTCAGGACACTATGTCTTATATGTGAGATGAAGTTTCTCAATCTCAGGACACTATATCTTATATGTGAGATGAAGTTTCTCAATCTCAGGACACTATGTTTTATATGTGAGATGAAGTTTCTCAATCTCAGGACACTATGTCTTATATGTGAGATGAAGTTTCTCAATCTCAGGACATTATATCTTATATGTGAGATGAAGTTTCTCAATCTCAGGACACTATGTCTTATATGTGAGATGAAGTTTCTCAATCTCAGGACACTATATCTTATATGTGAGATGAAGTTTCTCAATCTCAGGACACTATGTCTTATATGTGAGATGAAGTTTCTCAATCTCAGGACATTATATCTTATATGTGAGATGAAGTTTCTCAATCTCAGGACACTATGTCTTATATGTGAGATGAAGTTTCTCAATCTCAGGACATTATGTTTTATATGTGAGATGAAGTTTCTCAATCTCAGGACACTATGTTTTATATGTGAGATGAAGTTTCTCAATCTCAGGATACTATGTTTTATATGTGAGATGAAGTTTCTCAATCTCAGGACACTATGTTTTATATGTGAGATGAAGTTTCTCAATCTCAGGACACTACTCCACAATCTTATTAGCCTGTCAGCGTAAATTAATGGCTTGCATTGGCAGTAGCGAAGCGTTAGAATTGACAAGATAGTCTGAGCTATCCCAAACGTTTTGTGAAGAATTAGAGAAGACATTCTTTTGCATAAAACAAATATGAAATAAATTAGAAACTGAAATTATAATGGTCATTTTTGTTTAAGCGTAGTGGCATGTTAGCATACGCACGAAGCGACACAGCTGATTGCGTCCAGCCTAAAACAGCGTAGGAATCTGATCAATTGGTAGCCAGGAAAAGTCTATTTATTTCTCACAGCGCAATAGCCTCATATTTGGCTGGCCTTCTCCCCGGTTGGATTTCTATTTTTAGAACAAGTGAACGATTATGTCTCTTTATGCCCACCTTCAGCGTACCCTAAAATCATCATCACGCTTCGCTACAAACCCTTCAACAGATATTATTAGGTCAACTTTTGATGACTTTCCACGTATTTCTTCAGAATAGGTTTTTATTAATTGGTTAATTTGTTGATTGACTGATTGATTCCTTTGTGCATACTTCGAAGCAATGACCTTTTTGCTCGTCATTTGCAGACATATTCTACCCAGAACTTATTTGGGCAGTTTCATTGACAGTACACATTGTTCTAAAACCTCACGTCTTAACGACAAGTTGCATTTCACTGACAGTATTTTGGGTTTACATTGGTTGGTCTTAAACAACATTAATTTAGTCCGCTATTCTCTTCTGTTCTTCTCTAACGTAGACAGTGAAGCTGAACCAACAGCAATGTTTATTACATACTTGCCCTTAATTCATTTCCGCTTATCATTATTCGATGATGTTAAGATTTTCTGGAGTTTCCCTCTCATTATCAGCATGTTTTGTGCGTGTGTGCGTGTGTGTGTGTGTGTGTGCACTTAAGTCTGGCTCGTAGTTGTTGTTCTTGATAAATGGTAGCACTTGAGACAGTCAAGTGTCAGCTTTATTTACATACATGTCTACACTATAAGTAGCATACACTTTCAAGCACATATCACGTAAAGTGGAGAATGCACCTAATTACCAATATTACGTATGAATGTGTTGCACTGAGAGAGAGAGAGAGAAACAGAGAGCGAGAGAAAGAGAGAGAGAGAGAGAGAGACACACACGCACAGGCACGACGATTTGTTCCATCATGCATCCTCCATTTTTTATTCTTCTCGTTTTTATCTGTAAAAAGAAGCATATTCTTTTAGCCGTAGCTTGTCATCATTGATCTACTTGAACGCAGCTATTTCTTGTTGAATTGCATGTCTGCATTCTGGTTTCGACCTATAGAGTGCCCAGACAAAAGCTGACATATAAAACCCCACCAGCATAAACGCCCATACGACAAATGCCCACAAAATAACAACACAGAAAATTGCCCACACGAAAAATTACCACACTGAAAATACCCACACGGAAAACTATTATTATATTTTAGCTATATCTTCTTCTTCTTCTTCTTCGTACACTGTCAGACGTCAACTTGTATTTTAGCTAAATGACGTCTGAGAATCTAATTAAATATGCTAACTAAGTATAAAGCGGATGTTCACACAATTGTTGTCATCTCTGAACCCACTTACCCAGCAACCCCCCCCCCCCCCCCCCCGCCACCGCCCCCACCTGATATCGAACTTTTTTTAAATTGTGTTAAAAGTTGTCTTTTAAATGATGACAAATTAATGGATGCTCAGATTATGTTAAGAACTGAGAGCGTCTGATTAGTGATGTCACTTTTCACGGCAAATGTATGAGTTTGAAATCCCGTTCCCAGTGCCCTTCATCAGTAATGGACACCTGGCTTACTTTTGGGAAATGAAAGGCAGGGATGAAGTTGTGGGCTCGTACAATGAAGTCTTTAACACTTCATCCTCGACAGCAGTGCCTGCTATAAAATCACCTTTAACATTTCATCCCCGACCGCAGTGACTGCTATAAAATCACGTTTAACATTTCATCCCCGACCGCAGTGACTGCTATAAAATCACCTTTAACATTTCATTCCCGGCAGCAGTGACTGCTTTAAATCACCTTTAACATTTCATCCCCGACAGCAGTGACTGCTATAAAATCATCTTTAACATTTCATCCCCGCCAGCAGTGACTGCTATAAAATCACCTTTAACATTTCATCCCCGACAGCAGTGGCTGCTATAAAATCACCTTTAACATTTCATCCCTGATCGCAGTGACTGCTATAAAATCACCTTTAACATTTCATCCCCGACAGCAGTGGCTGCTATAAAATCACCTTTAACATTTCATCCCTGACCGCAGTGACTGCTATAAAGTCACCTTTAACATTTCATCCCTGATCGCAGTGACTGCTATAAAATCACCTTTAACATTTCATCCCCGTCAGCAATGACTGCTATAAAATCACCTTTAACATTTCATTCCCGACAGCAGTGACTGCTATAAAATCACCTTTAACAAATTTCATATCTGACCGCAGTGACTGCTTTAAAATCACCTTTAACATTTCATCCCCGACAGCAGTGACTGCTATAAAATCACCTTTAACATTTCATCTCGGACAGTAGTGACTGCTATAAAATCACCTTTAACATCTCCACCCCCCGACAGCAGTGACTGCTATAAAATCACCTTTAACATCTCCACCCCCCGACAGCAGTGACTGCTATAAAATCACCTTTAACATTTCATCCCGGACAGTAGTGACTGCTATAAAATCACCTTTAACATCTCCACCCCCCGACAGCAGTGACTGCTATAAAATCACCTTTAACATAGCAATCGCACGTGTTGGTGTCCCCTTTCTGTGGAGGTCGACTTGAGTCTGCAACATTCCATTCTGAGTCTGAAGATCTTTGTTTGCCCATCTACGCCATTTTGTCTATGCTGTAATTTTCTAGTTTGTTTTCGATCTGCTGGTCTCTCCATTACGTCATCATGTTACCTTTTATGAGTATCTTTGCTTCTTTACAACTCTGTGTATGACGATTCTGAGTGCTGGCACTTCAAGCTTATGTGCGCTCATCTGTCTTCTTGTTTTTAATGATCCTGCAGTGGGTCAGTAAACTAAATCTGTTTTTATGACAGCAAGTCGACATTTAGAGCTTTCGATGTCTTGGAGTAAACTCCTAAAGTCTGTTAGAATGACCAGTTTTCGTGAAGTCGTGTTTTGACATACGATTATGAGTGCTGCTGTCAATTCTGACATTTGTATAGGTCTCTCTGCTGGTATGTGGTGGTTTTCTATGTCGCCGGTGGGGTGCTCGATGTAGATTCCACTTCCTCCCCTTTTTTGCGATCTCCGTGGTCGGTCAATCTTTGTACGTTCACACGTGCCAATTAATTGTTAGGTTACTGCTCCTTGAGCTCATACAGAATGGGTATTTAAGGTTATGTTGCTGATTGCTCACTTTACTTCATTTATCCCTGGAACCTCCACGATTATTTTGGACAGGTTCTGGCTTCGTTTCCATGGTTCTGGAATAAGGGCTTCGCACATTTTGATTCCTGATTCGAGGATATTTGTATGTTGTGCAGGTAATCTCATATTAGTCACTGCCGTCGGGGATGATATGTTAAAGTAATCTCAAAGCAGTCACTGAGGTCGGGGATGATATGTTAAAGAGTTCGTTGTACGAGCCCACAACTTTCCCCTTTCCTGCTACATATCAGGACTGAATCCTGGTTTCGATCTGTCTACGTTACCCTATGAATATTGTAAACAAACTGCTGGGATATTTAAACAGCCCATCCCGTTCCATTTTGATAGTGTCAACTATTTATGCACGCACCCTTTCCTATTTGTTATTATAGCAAGCTGTTCTACAGAATGTTTTGTTCTTGGCGTCTCATTTTTGTTTTGTTTTAGATTGTTGTAAAAATCGTTCACCTTAAAGGAACAACGTTTGAATCTAGTCTCCATCTGATACATCCAGGTCTGGTCTTCTTATGTGTCGATTTACCTGATGAACTTTCGTCCGGAAGTCCGCTGTGTCCTTTTTGACATTTCTTCTTATTCATTACATTTGAGGAAACGAGGTAGTCACTCTTCTACCGCGGTGTATTCTTTTTACAGGGTATCCGATAAGTTTGGAACCATTGGTAATAATTGTCTTTCAGACTAATATATCAATCCGACAGTCAGAGACGTGTCTTTCACACCAATACGGCCATCCGACAGACAAGGGCATAGGCCATTGCATTGCTTTACCTAGGACCCACACAACTGTTAAGGCGGTCATGCTGTCACACAGGGAGCATGTCTTAAGAAAGAGTTTCTCGTACGAAACGTCGAACAGTGAAATCTAACCCTCTATAGTAGAAGACTCAACAGTGCATGAGTTGGCAAACCCCACCATTTGTACAGGCCAAAGACCTGCTGAGTGTGTAATAGCCATCTGAGCCTGAAATTTGGAGAAAAAAATTAATATCTTCAACACAACGATAGTAGAATGGCAGACCTGTCTCCAATTTTGAAGTGTAAGGGAGACATGCCAGACAGCTGAATCATCTCCACATGAGCTGTCTGCGTAGGCTGATCAGGACCAGGCGGCAGGACAAAGTACCGAACTCTGAAATCTTAACAAGTCAAAACATATTGAACATCCATTCATTTCTGCAAAAAGCTTAGATATTATTATATTATATATAATATTGGCGGACATGTTGTTCGTATGCCCGGTGAGGGCACCCCCCCCCCCCCCCCCCCACTAGAAGCTGCTTCGAACTGACAGACGCTCATCAGGGGACAGATGAAATGTCCCAGAGGCTCCTTAAAAATGTATCTGCAAAGCTTCAACATTGATGTAACCTCATGGGAGATGCCTGCACAGAACCGTTCCACGGTAGCGTCATGCAGGGTGCTCAGATCGCAGAGTAAAGCATCGTCGTTGAGGATCAGAGAAGGTAAGTCTCAACAAAGAACATACAGTACCACGACCGGACAGCAGACTCCTCACATATGTTTCCCAAATACGGTAGAGTTTGCCGCACTAGGATTGTACTTTACAGTCATAGTAACAAATCTCACAGCATGAGTCTGATGCTGTCGGCATCTTTGATTGCGATAATCAACTACTACTAATAGAACAACAACAACAACTACTACTACTACTACTATTACTACTACTACTACTACTACTACTGCTACTACTATCACCACTACTACCACCACCACTACCACTACCACCACTACTACTAATTTTGATACTCTCTTAATTGTGTCCACTCCTCTATAAAGATCTCAACGAATGTCGATCATCATCTCCTTGTGTTTAAATTCAACCCAAAACTGTATTTAGTAATTCAGCTACCGTGGGTCTCCAGTCTTTTATTCAATCCAAAACTGTATTTAGTGATTCAGCCCCAGTGAATCTCCATTCTTTGATTCAATTCAAAACTTTATTTAATGATCCAGCCAAAGTGGGTCTCCAGTCTTTTATTGAATCCAAAACTGTATTTAGTGATCCAGCCGAAGTGGGTCTTCAGTCTCTAATTCAACCCAAAACTGTATTTAGTGATCCAGCCGAAGTGGGTCTTCAGTCTTTAATTCAACCCAAAACTGTATTTAGTGATCCAGCCGAAGTGGGTCTTCTTGTTGTTTTCCCGGTATTGATGATTTTGAAGTAGTAGAGTCTATAATCATTAATGGATCACGGGGTCCCGTATTGATGAGGAAAGCATAGGACAACTGTGGTAAAAGATGACTAAATAAGATTGACAATGGAGCTAGCAGTCTCATTATGTATAACAAACTGCTACAGAAACCGCCACTGAGTGCACACAAAGTGGTACTACAACGCAGAATTCATGTGAGGAGCCTTTCATATTGGTGGACTACCTGGTAAAGGATTGAAATAGAAAAGTAGAAGACTCTCACTTTTCTTCCTTCCCTCCCTTCCTCTTCCTCTCTCTTCTCTCCCCCCCCCCCTCTCTCTCTCTCTCTCTAAGAGATTGCTCGTGTTGTGGACGTCATACATGTGTACAAGAAATGACAATGCTCACATGTTAACGGCCAGTTTGACCTAAACATATTCCGTGCTGCGTGTGCCGGAACTCCCGACAGATTTTATAACGTGCTACGCTCGTATCTAACGGTATCTGAAATCTGCCTTCGATCTGTCGATCTAATCTTCTGACATAAACAAACTGATGATACTTTACAACAACCTATCCTCTTTCACTATGGTATTATTGCCAGCTGTCATTTACATCCCTTCCCTTTCCCCCTCCCCTCTCCTATTTTTTCAACCCTTCACTCTCACGGCTTTTAATATGATGTCAATATTTATGGGATGGGCGGATGTAGTGTTTCATTATTATTGGTCCTTGTCCTGATCTAGGCTTTCAAATAATTATGTCCAAGAAGTCTTGTACTGAACAATTTTGTTTCTCCACTGTTTTCCAACTTCACCCTTTATCCTTGTTTCTGCTTCTAGGTCCCGTCTATATATAGTATGTTGTCGTCCAATGCCTTTTTGTTTTATTGCAGGCTTCCACGACAGAAAATGTCTGGTGATACTGGCATGTGGCTTTCGCAGTGCGTGAGAGTGGGGGTGTATGGATTGTTCAACGCCACCTACGTCCTAAGATTTTCTATTCCACGTGGCTTTATCCAGTTCTCTCACATTAAGCTTTCGTTTGTAAACTTGTCGAACCCTTGCACCTCGACTATCTTTTACGTGGATTTGTTGAGGAAGTCCCGGAATCTGCTAACATTGAACTTTGTCATCCACCGTGTTTCAAACCGATACAATAGGACCAACTTTGAATTTTCATTGAAGATACCTAGCTTGGTAGCAGGTGAATACAAACATTACTTTAGAGTTTCATATGGCTTACAACACGATAAATGCCACCTTTTGGTTTTCTTTCATACATTACTTTAGAGTTCCATATGGCTTACAACACGATAAATGCCCCCTTTAGGTTTCATTGAATGTTTCTTTCATTCTCGTCCACACACCTTGTTTTGTGTATAGTACTCTTTGGTTATGTGAAGGCCTCAGTGGTATCCATGAATATTCTCATCAGATAGGATCCATGTAGTGGGCCACATTTATTGAAAATCCTTTTGTCTTTTTCTGAGTGGATCTTAAAATATATAAGATGGGAGATCATATTTAGTTTGTACGTATTGTTTTGTGTTCGGGGTTGACTGTGTGATATGGGGGTGCGCTGTCTGCTAGTGCATATCTTCTAGTTGTTTAAATATGGCTCGCTGAATTCCACGTGTTTCATATGTTCGAACTTCTTTCACAATTCAATCAACTACATGGAGAAACAGGAAAAGTGATATAAGGCAGCTCCGGCGAACAATAGGTTTGTTGTCCAATGATTGTGTGAGTTGTCCCTCGTGCCAAACCCTAGAGGCCATGTCCTCATACGTGGCTTCCTTATATTGGTAAGCTTTTGTGAGACCATGTAGTGTCTTAGTAGCTTCTGGAGAATGTACCTAGCCAGAAGGACCTTTTCTTAGTCAACAAAATGATATACAGACTTGAATTCTAATCTAATGATGCTCTACATGTATGCCCAATGTGTGTATCTAGTTTCCAAGAGCATTATTCCGCTGTGATGAGGATGCCTGTGTTAAGAGCATGTTGTGATTTATGTATCAATTCATTTGACATAACAATGTTGCTAGCTCCAAGTTTTTTCTTCTTTAGTCGCTTGCAAACGCAAACTTGGCAGGTTATAATGGATATGTTCTTCTGCTCTCCGTGTACCACACTGATGGTAATAATATTACAACGTAGGATAATGGCAGAAGCGATCTCAAAAAGACAAGAATTCTCGCTCTAGGAAAACATATGTACCTAATGCCATAAAAGAAAGTGAAGTAAAAGGCACTCTGGGATCGAGCCCTGGCTCTCCAGGTGACGAAGCGCATCGCTACAAGAAAAAGAGGCGAGTTGAAGACCTACAAAACAAAACAAAACAACAAAAGGCGTGTTCGAAAACCTACAAACAAAAAGAGGCGAGCTGAATATCTACAAATAAATAGGCTGGTTGAACATCTACAAATAAATAGGCTGGTTGAAAATCTACAAATAAATAGGTGTGTTGATCATCTACAAATAAATAGGCGAGCGTTCAGCTACAAAGAAGCGAGTGTTCAACCTGCAAAATATTTTGCCGGAACTTTTAAAGCTTCACACTCGACTGCAACTATAGTATACTTAAACAATATATATATATATATTAGCAAATACTAACATTCACATCGAACATAAGCGATAATTATATAGCCGTTAATCAGACTACCGCAGTTCATTGACTTTAAGAGCATATATGGTCTGTACTTGATTCATTAATATTGAATTAATTAATCATGAGGATATTCATTTAACATAGTTCGGTGTTTTCATCTGTACTGTTTTGATCTGTCCAGTCCCCGATAAAGGTTTACATGCCTGAGCGTCGGTAAACGTTTTTAACTATTCTCAAGTGTGACTGCTTTAGAAGATTGCTTGTATTTCAGCCATATTGATGTCTAGTTTTATTGCAATCCCTTGTATATTTGAATGTATCAGTGTTTTTGTTATACTTTCGTTAGATGCTGGGCAACATTGCGAATGACCTAGACACCCTTCTAACTGACTTGTGTCACGTGAGCAAGGACCGAAGCTCTAGGGAGGAGCTGCCTTGTACCAGCGGGACGTTCCGCTCGGCGGATACCTTGGGCAAAGATTCATTCTTTTCATCAACAGGTGACACAAGCCGAAGACAAGGTGATGCTGTGTAAGTACACATGTTTTGTAAGAAAAGAAAGAACAAAAGTAATACACGTGTATGGCATCCTTTTTTTTCGTACACACATACTCATTTTTGTCCGAAATAGAATACGGGATTATTACAGCTGTCAGTATCAACTAATTTAGCTTGGCCTGTTAATTGAGTTGCCGCCATGATCCTTTGGTTTCTCTGACCTTTTCTTCACTTCGGGCTCTGTCGTCTCCCAATTACCCTCTTCTCTTGTAATGCCCAGTCAGGTACATGGCTTGTTTTAAGACGTCATTCATATATGACATCACGCAGTTGGAAGTGGGTTCGACATTGTACGACAAAGGATGACGTAAGGGGGAGGGGAGTAGGGTAGGTTGAATCAATTAAACGTCGCACAATCAATATTATTATTTTCATTTTATTTCAAAGTGTTGCTAGTCTACAACATTATTCATTTTCCTATCTCCTTTTTGCAAGCAGTGACTGTGTGCCAATTCAAGGCACACGAGAGAAATATAACAGCGTGTGAAAAGAAATGATTGGGAAAAGTAACAAATGTCAGCACCAGAGATAGAATGAGACACTATGGCATTATAAATATTATGCGTTCTTCTTCTTGAAGCAAATCATGGACATGAGAAATGTTAGAATTCAGCTTCGTCAAATATAACACAAATAGATATGGTCACAGGGCATAAGAACGATCATATGGTAGATGGGGGGACGGCGTGGCCTAGTGGTTAAGTGGCACGGCTCACAACCAGAAGGTGCTGGGTTCGATCCCCCTCACAGCACCGGCCGTTACCCCGGGGAAGCAAACCCTTAGAAAATGCAGGAGGAAGCAGACCCTTACATAAAATGCATTGTACGACAAAGGATGACGTAAGGGGGAGGGGAGTAGGGTAGGTTGAATCAATTAAACGTCGCACAATCAATATTATTATTTTCATTTTATTTCAAAGTGTTGCTAGTCTACAACATTATTCATTTTCCTATCTCCTTTTTGCAAGCAGTGACTGTGTGCCAATTCAAGGCACACGAGAGAAATATAACAGCGTGTGAAAAGAAATGATTGGGAAAAGTAACAAATGTCAGCACCAGAGATAGAATGAGACACTATGGCATTATACATATTATGCGTTCTTCTTCTTGAAGCAAATCATGGACATGAGAAATGTTAGAATTCAGCCTCGTCAACTATAACACAAATAGATATGGTCACAGGGCATAAGAACGATCATATGGTAGATGGGGGGACGGCGTGGCCTAGTGGTTAAGTGGCACGGCTCACAACCAGAAGGTGCTGGGTTCGATCCCCATCACAGCACCGGCCGTTACCCCGGGGAAGCAAACCCTTAGAAAATGCAGGAGGAAGCAGACCCTTACATAAAATGCATGCGGAAGTCGGATGCACTGGACCGACAGGCGCAAAATAAAAACCACAGTGTAACGCACACACGCCTTGGGGAATAGATAAATAAGGCGAACGCAAAAAAAAAAAAAAAAAAAATATGGCAGATGAATAGATTGCATAACACGGGATTACACGACCAACGCACTGCCATTTGGCTAGGAGATTAAACTTTGGCTGTTCATGGCCTTGACATGTTCACATGGCCAATTGAAATCGAAAGAAGGCCATGGTCGTTCACATATGACGTCACGCAGTAATGTGTCTCCCGTCTTGGGAAAGAAGAGACTAACGTCTGGTCAGACAAAACATACGCATCATACTATGTTCGTCAGGGTCAGGTGAACACACCGACTAAGACTGTCACATCACTTCCATGCAGTTCCATTAGAAACAGGCTGTTTCACGGTAGTCTGGCTATAGAGCTGGGGGATCGCTGTGATTCTCGTAGTAGTGAGCGACACGTAGATAAAGCAAAACATAACACAACAGCCTGCAGACCTTCTGGTCCACCTTCATCAGCACGTTTTGGATATGAGGAAAGTTACTGCAACCCGCCACCTAACGCCCTTTTCAGTGCACACAAATGTAAACATCGTAGACGTTACCAGCAACAAGAACCTCCCCGCTTCGTCACACTTCGTCTACAAACAAACCAGCTCACCCTCATGGTGACGTCATAAGTCGCTTAAACATTAATCCTCCCCCCCCCCCACCACTTTACCTCGCCCGACCCCACCCCCTATTTTATATTACAAAAACTACTAACTTCAAGCAAATCAAAATAAACTATTAATTAATCAATGTTACGCTAGTTGAAAGTTATAAAAAATAATTGATATTAAATTAACTAAAATGAAATATAAATGAATCATACACATATCAATTCTGACTGACATTTATGTTTTGTCAAATAATGTTTATCGAGAACAAATCAACAAAAACTGTCAGGTGCCAAGTATTTCTCCGCGAATTATTTCTCTAAATAGCTTTCATAATGCCAAACAAAATTCAGATGATCTTGCATTCAACGACTGAGAAATCCATCTGCGTCTTGATTAGCATCGTTTATGGACAGGATGTTCCATCCACACAAAAATGGTTGGGTAAATTATATGTAGTCAGTTTCCTGTCCAGTTTTGGTCAGTTTGCTGGTAAACTACCAGTATGTTTCTCTGTAATTAGCTCTATCTCCATGTTTTAGCTCGTTTATCTTAAAAAACTCCTTTATTTGTTGTTGTTTTTCTTCTGCGTTCGTTCTCAATCTCCGGCTATCAAACCATGAACAGGGATTTCCAAGTAACAGGATGTAGTCCGGAGAACGGAATGCGTTGTATCGCTAGTTTACAGCTTGACTGTGATATTTACACCTTTCGGTCCGACACATCCGTTTTCGGCAGAGCTATATTTGTTATGAGATAGTACTTCTCTAATTGTGACGATTAATTATCGGTAGGCCTGCCGTTTGTTTAGTCTACGTTTTGTTTGTAAAGTGTGTATAACCTTATTTTATAGTGTAAAAACAAAATAATTGCATAATTTGTTTGAAACTATAATGTTAGCTAGTTAGCTGTGTGGACCACGTGGGCTAGTGGTTAAGTGACACGGCTCACAATCCGAAGGTGCTGGGTTCGATGCCTATTTCAGGAACCGGCCGTTACCCCGGGGAAGGAGGAAGCAGACCTTTACATAAAATGAATGCCGAAGTCGGATGCACTAGGCTGACAGGTGATAAATAAAAACCACAGTGCAACGCACAGCGCCTTGGAGTATAGAAAAATAAGACGAACGCAAAAAATAAAAACACAAAAAAAACACACAAATTAAAAACAAACTAGTTAACGGCTGTTTTAAATCGCCCAATAATCCAGTGTATGGTAATGAAAAAATAAGTCACATGTCACAAACAAATGTCATAAGAAACGACTAAGGAAAGCTGTGCTTGGGGCTGGCAACCTCATTGTGCAAAAACATCCAAAAAACATTTTCATCATAATAAACCATCCGTGGATACAGGCCTCCTGTGAATAGAACAGTAGCAGATAGAACATGTTTTATATTTCAGCGAAATGCGAATTAGTGCAATAGCTTGAAAACAGACATACTTTCAAATGGACCAGCTGCAGTAGCGGCCCATACTTCAGACTGGAGCAAAAAGGGAAATAATTGTCAAAGCTGGAAAACAGGCTTAATTTAACAGAGACGTGTTGCAGTAGTGCCGTAGTGGAGTACATTACATACAGATGCACACGCGCGCGCGCGCACACACACACACACTCACCACCATACACTGGCCAATACGTCATTATATCGCCCAAAGGACTACGGTCTGAGGTGGATTGAACGTGCCTTTTCAGTATAATCCAGAAAGAAGAAACCTTTAATCAAACGAACATCAACAAAATAGTGCGACAGAGTGAATGAAATTAACAGAATATGTTAGCAGTAATTGGACAAGACACCTGGCACTTGGTGACATTCTCTCTCTTCTTACCACACATTATGTTTCATTTTACTCTGCCCAACAATGACACTCCTACACAACTTTCATACGCGCCCTCAGGGTGACTCCCTTACATTGCACTTTGGTTCGGTTGAACTCTGAGAGCGCCCTAACTAGCATAGGTACATACAGACACACATGCATCCAAGCACTGGTTAATACGTCCTGATATCACATAAAAGGCTACGTCCCAGGGTGGAAAGGAGCGTGTCTCCGCCAGTAGAATACAGAGAGGCAAACATATATATATATATATATATATATATATATATATATATATATATATATATATATATATATATATTTATTTAAAAAAAAATTTTTTTTTTAATTTTCATTTTTTTTTTTTTTTCAATCTGTATCTTCTGGTGACTTTGGTCGCTATTCTGGGACATCTTATTACACAAGATTGTACAATCGTTCGGTAATGCCATATGAGAACGATCTAGAAGAGTAGGTTAATCTTATGCAATTTCATATCCACGTACATGTCTCTCTTTAACCTCTAAAGTTATATTGTTGCTGTCGTGCTCTGCTGCTTCACATGTGTTTCCTGTTACATCTAGCCATCTGCTACAAAGTACAAGTTACATCAATATGTCGTACCTGCCGGAAACATATACTGCATTTCACATACATAACAATCAACTAAACAATATATTATACGAGTCACATAGATGCTGTTATTTTTAAACACAGATTACTTACAACAAAAACAAGAGCAAACAATTTACACTTTTGTAATTATTCAAACATGTCTGTGGATCATTAAGAAATAAAATCATACGTTTCTGTGTAAACATAATCAAATACAATTTTTGAACATTTCTGTTTGAGTGACAAGCAAAGAAGAAGAATTTAAAAAGCAAACGTCAAATAAGTGGGATATATTAGAGAGGTAGGAAGTTTGTATAGGGCACATTCAAACGGGTTTGGTAAAAGAACTAATGTTCTCCTTCATCCCGTCTGCTTCAACTCCTCTCCTCTGTCTCTCTCTCTTTGTCGCTCTATCGTATCTTTTTTCTTTCTCTTTCTTCCACCTCTCATTCTCTCTTTTCTCTCGCTCCTCTCTCCCAAATACAAGTAAAAGTGATGATACACGTACATATATATATATATGAAGCTAAGCATTACACAACAGTCTGGAGTACCCCAGTTCACTTGGGCGGGAAGTGAGGAAAGCTACAGCAACCCGCCACCGAACGCCCTTTTCAGGGCGCCCAAAAGAGTAAAGGGCAGCTCATCGTGGGCATTCAACAACAACAACAACAACAACACTACAGCCATTAATCCTCACACAGACACCTAGCAAAAATAATTCATTATATAGTCCCAAAGCACTATTTATGTATACACCTTTAAAATGAACCTACATGTTGCCAAGCCTCTGTCAGGTGTCGTTTATCACGCTACCTGACTGATTCTAGGTCATCTTACTCCCGACTGATCCAAATTGTATTTGATCAGGGATCAAGCCTAGTAGGTCCGTAATGATAATCCCTACCATTTCTTTTGCGTTGTACTTTTAAAAAGGAAGTACAGCTATTCTATGCCACTCCTACGTATGTGGGTTTAATGAAAAGTGTGTAGGTGTATTACAACGCGAAGCGCGGTCATTGGGACATTTTCCTAATGTTAACAGTTAAAAGTGAATTAAACTTACATATTGAACATTTAAACAGTTTAAATTGAACTAGCAGGGATGTTTAGCCAAATGTTAGTACACTATTCAAGGATATGTAGCCGCATCTGGAAGTATCTGTGGTTGAAGAAGTTAACAGATTTTAATTGCTGGAAAAAGTAGGCCATAGAATGTTTATTTAGTTTGTGTGTTTGTATCAGGTTATTAAGTACATAACCAGTTGTTGAACATAATTTGTTGTTTCTTAGTTGAGTTAATTGTGAGGATAATGTATTTCTTGAAGAAGGCAAATATTTCAGCTATATTGTATGATTATTTGCTGTTTTGTACATTTGTTAGCAATTTGTGACTTGCGTAATTGGTGTGGAAATAATGAATAATTAATTTGTTAAATTAATAACGAAGAAAATGTGTTTGGGTTCTGTTTTAATTCCATGTACGTTTATTTTGTAATGTTTCACTTTATTAGTATGTGTTTATGAGTTATATAAATGGATGTGATAGTTTTGTATTATTTTAGCGTGTTAATATTTAGTTGTATTTGTTAATTAGAAAAATTGTGTTTGTTTTTGTGTCTCTTTGCATTAAAAAAAAACTCAACTAATACTTAGGTTATATTGAAATTACATTTTTTTCTCTTCATTAAAAAAAATGTATCACCAGGTTGGGTTTTTATATACGCATGAACATGTTTTGTGTTGATTTTTCTGTTAAAAAATAGTGAGAAAAATATATTTATTAAAGATCGCAACTTAACTTATTTTTCTTTTCTTTTTCATGTTTATTGCACATTTTCCGAATAAAAATTGGGGTGGAGTGGAAAAAACGCTCGTGAAAGGAAATCCTTAGATAGTGGTCGTTTCAAAATGTGGAAGGGATGATTGTGATGAATAGTGAAAATTCAAGCAGTATTGAGTATTCTGAATTTTGACGTATTTTAAACTCAGTCAAGTGTATTTTTGTGGTTTTAGACACTTTAATATGAGATTGTTAATTATATAAGTGGTTGTAAATTTCTTTATTAATATTTCTAAAAAGTGAAAAGAAACATCTTGAATTAGAGAGTTCATACAAAAATGGGGTAATATTACACTGTTTGTTGATAGTTACAGCTTGCTCTAAAACAGTGGTCCTATTCTATCACTGTCATACAAAGTGCTCATAAAAACTACCCAGAGAGTTATTGCACAATAATTTGTTACGAAAATGTATTTCTAGAAAATGACAACTATTTGAGCCGTTTAAGGTGTGTCTTTTTGTATTTTTTATTATGTAAAAATCGTTGAATCACAAAGTGTGAAATGAGTATGTTTTTTTTTGTTTCTGTTTGTCTGTTCGCACAATGGTCAATATTATTTTGACTTGATTTTCTTTTCACATTAAAAAATGACTGAAAGTGGAAGCATTTATTTCTGTTCTTCTCCAGGTTTATCATTCTGTAGGTATAGGCTCCTTATAATTTTCCTGTTGTCTTATGTCATTACTAAGAGGCTTCACAAACACAACGAATAAAACTTGGGGTAAAAATAAGGACTAACAGAAGAGGAGAAATTAAATGGGACCAGAAGTAGATGGACTCAGTTTATTTGTAGACATTATTAAAATTGAACTTTATTGAAGCCATCAATAAAAGGAATGGGTAAACATAATGGCAGCAAAGATGGGGATGAACGAATATAATTGAGGACAGAAATAAGGCCTCAATTTATTAAAAACACAAATACAAATGAAGACAGAAATAAAAAATATAAAGACAGAGTGCAAATTGAGACAAATAAAAAATGGAACAGAATACAAAAGTGGGAGGGGAGGGGGGGGGGGGGGGGTCACACGTAAGACTAGCAGAGTAAAGTATAAAATGGGAGACATAAAAATGGGGACAAGAAAGTTATTTAATAAAGAACAAAACCGGATAGAGAGACAACAAAGACATCAAAGCATTCTCGACATAAATAAGGACAGCATATGGAAGAGTTGGGACTGACTAAACATGAATAGCAGATTTTGAGGTGTTTACTTGAAGACATTTTTCTGTTTTAAGATGTTGAAATACAGATGATTTTTCGTGTTGAAGGCAAGTAGTTGAACCACAAATAGACAAAGTTCGAGGGTTTGTCAGTAAGTATGTCACAAACTGATATTGGGAAGCTGAAAAATGTAGTTGGTAGTTTCTAAACGTGTCATTAGGTGGCAGCAACATTCAGCTTTCTGATTACTGTAGATAACAGATGCCAGGTGTCGCGTGCACGTGTGCAGCCAAGTTAAAAAATGGTGTCCGTGCTCACAGAGTGTACAATCAAAGAACATCGTGCTTTTGTGAGTTTTTCCGGGAGGCTTGGGGTGGGGAGTGTGGGGGGATTTTTTTGCAAAGGATATTCAAAAGGAAATGCGAGTCGCATAAAACGATTTATAACTGGGTTTATACATTTTTTCAAACACGCTCATAAATTGTTGATGAAACCAGACCTGGTCGTCCTGCTCAGATTTTAACAGAAGCATCTGTATGGTATGCAGGGGAGATGATTCAAGCCAACAAACGAGTAACGGTAGACAGTATAGCAACAGCAATAGGATGTTCACATGATTTAGCTTACAGCATAATGCATGATCCCACCTTGGCAAGAGAGGTTTGGTGAACGACGAAGTGGTTGAACGTAAAGGGCAAATGTGACTGAGACAGCAGACAATGATTTCTATGCTGCAGACTTTGGTACAATGATAAAGCGATGGGTTAAGTGAATCAATTATGGTGAATATTATTTTCAGAACTAAGGGACAATTCAAGTGCAATAATGAATGGTTTTCAAGTTAGTATCTCATCTAGTTCTTCCTAAATAACCATGTATAACCTATTTACTGACTTCCCCTCGTAATAGTCTAAATCAAGAATGTGATGTTTCTGCTGTACAGAAGCAGCAGCCATAGCTTGGTGAGTTTGAGCATCAACGACGACGAGTGTGACTCCATTGACAGTGGTCATGATGGCAGATGCAGACCTGGACCGTCACCACTGGTGTTTGACCCTCATCATTTTGGTCCACAACCGATCCAGGTTAGTTATAGTTGGTTACCTTGTGATCATCTGCACTATATCAACATTTCTCGAAAATTTTATTAAACCCTAGGTGATGTGAGATGGTTAGGAAGTAAGGGCAGCTTACATTACTGCAGAAGCATCATAAATATTACCATTCTGTGATTATGCAAATAAAACATATAATAAATTAATCTGATGATCCGATTTCTGAGAATAACATGACTATCTTATCTCAAATACCTTCTATTTAAGACCCACTTTTTTACCTGCTCCCATGAAATAATCTGAAAATCTTAAGCAGTTCCTATTTAAGACCCACTTTTTTAGCTTCTCCCATGAGATGATCTCAAGTGGTTCCTATTTAAGACCCACTTTTTTACCTTCTCTCATGAGATGATCTCAAGGGGTTATTTTTTAAGACCCACTTTTTTTTAGCTTCTCTCATGTGATGATCTCAAGTGGTTCCTATTAAAGACCCACTTTTTTAGCTTCTCCCATGTGATGATCTCAAGTGGTTCCTATTTAAGACCCACTTTTTTAGCTTCTCTCATGAGATGATCTCAAGTAGTTCCTATTTAAGACCCACTATTTTAGCTTCTCCCATGAGATAATCTCAAGGGGTTCCTATTTAAAACCCACTTATTTAGCTTCTCTCATGTGATGATCTCAAGTGGTTCCTATTTAAGACTCACTTTTTTAGCTTCTCTCATGAGATGATCTCAAGTGATTCCTATTTAAGACCCTTTTTTAGCTTCTCTTATGTGATGATCACAAGTGGTTCCTATTTAAGACCCACTTTTTTAGCTTCTCTCATGTGATGATCTCAAGGGGTTCCTATTTAAGACCCACTTTTTTAGTTTCTCTCATGTGATGATCTCAAGGGGTTCCTATTTAAGACCCACTTTTTTAGTTTCTCTCATGTGATGATCTCAAGTGGTTCCTATTTAAGACCCACTTTTTTAGTTTCTCTCATGTAATGATCTCAAGCAACTCCCATTTGTCCCCATTTTTGAGCTTCTCCATTCAAATCCCAGTTACATCTCTTCTGTTGTTGATATTTGACCTGCCCACTCTTCTGTTCCCTTGTGGGTTACATTCCAGCACCATTCCTTTTTATATTATTAGGTTTTATTTCTGAGATTACCTTCTGTCCATCTCTATTTTTTCTATCTATTCTTAAACACTGTTGGACGATGATATGCTATTGTTGCTGCAGATCTGTGTTTGTTATTACATTTGGCCATCAAATTATAAGTGTGCGATTGCGCCATCTGTTGATGAAGGTATGTAGTCTGTATGTCTTACTGTTAATTTTGTACAATTGCTTCAAGTCATATGGGTGAAGTAATTTTAGATTAGTGTTGAACAAACTCATTTCCACGAAGAATGCTTTGGGGTTCCATATTGAGTGAAGAAAGGTTAACAGACAATATTGATTAAAGTCCTGGGTGATATAAAATGATTGGAAAACTAGGAAGGCTTTCATTAATGCAGCTGGCATTAACATGATATTCTTTAAATTGACAAACATGTTTAATTTATTCTAAGTTAGCATTGATCTTGGTCTTGGCTTGGCTTTGTTCATTCTCAATCTCCCACTACCAAACCCTGAAAGGGCCTAAGTAGCAGAATGTAGTCCAGAGAACGGAATGCGTTGTGTCGTAGTTTACAGCTTGACTGCGATATTTGCACCTTTCGGTCCAACACATCCGGCTTCAGCAAGCATTTTTTGAGTACCGGGTTAGCTGTTATGTTGTACCTTGAGGAGGAGGATCTCTTATATTTATGATAGCTGTACATTATTCTGTCTTTATGTATTTATAATTATAAATTTGAAGAAGACAAACATTGTTACGATCTGTTTCTGATTTCAAACTGAAGGCCGTGTCCCATTTTCTATAAAATTGAAACTAAATTTGCCTCATTTGCCCGAGTGGTCCAGCGGGGTCTTTGTGTATGACAAAGATAATAATAGCAATACTGCCCCACAGAGAACACGTTGTAAGAGACGACTAGCTGTATGACATGGCATAACACTGCCATGGTCAGGTTGTTTATTACGCGCAGCATAATTGGCGTCTAACATGCTGCGGGTCTACTTTGCTCTAGGGTTTTAGTCTATTATGATGGACTCACACATCGATTAACCAACCTCCAAGAAACTGGTTGTATACAGACTCATCTTCTAAACAAGTACAAAGATGTTTAGTTGAGTTATAAAGGGAGAAACTGACTATTTGTGCTCTTTTCAGTGTTCCTCCCCATTGACAGAAAGGGTGGAGATTTCATCCAGTATGGATGACCTGCGACCAATCAGCACAGTGGAGAAGCTAATCAAGACCAACTCTATATGGCTTTTGGCTACCATGAGCAGGGCCGGAGCAGTCCATATTCTCAAGGACAGGGAGACAGGGGTACAAAAACTAATGTGTTACCAAAATAATAATCTTCGTTTTCTTCTTCTTCTTTCTCATACCTACTCCTCCTCTTCCTCTTTCTTCCTACTTCTCCTTTTTTTATTTTTCTTATTTCTTCCTCCATTCACTCTTCCTCTTCCTCTTTTTTTTTCCTACTACTACTCCTCTTCTTCATCTTCTTATTCTTATTATATTATCCCCAGCTTCTTCTTTCCTCTTCTTTTCTCTCCTTCTCAGCTTCTTCTTCCTCTGTCTCTTCTTCTTCTCTCTCCTCTTTCTTCCTACTGTTCTTCTACTTGCTCTTCCTTCTTCTTCCTCCTAATCCTCATCTTACTCACCATATGCACAAAAACAGCAATAACAACAATTATGAAGTGAAGAAAATGAAAGATGATCACAGACCAAGTGAAGTAACACAAAGGGTGATCACAGATCAAGTGAAGTAATGCAAAGGATGATCACAGACAAAGTGAAATAACACAAAGAATAATCATAGACCAAGTTAAATGACATGAAGGATGGCCACAGACAGAGTGAAGTGACATGACAGATGACCACAAACCAAGTGAAGTGACATGACAGATGACCACAGACCAAGTGAAGTGACATGAAGGATAATCATAGACCAAGTGAAGTGACATGAAAGATGATCACAGACCAAGTGAAGTGACATGAAGGATAATCACAGACCAAGTGAAGTGACATAAAGGATGGCCACAGACCAAGTGAAGTGACATGAAGGATGATCACAGACCAAGTGAAGTGAAATGAAGGATGGCCACAGACCAAGTGAAGTGAAATGAAGGATGATCACAGACCAAGTGAAGTGAAATGAAGGATGGCCACAGACCAAGTGAAGTGAAATGAAGGATGATCACAGACCAAGTGAAGTGACATGAAGGATGGCCACAGACCAAGTGAAGTGAAATGAAGGATGATCACAGACCAAGTGAAGTGACATGAAGGATGGCCACAGACCAAGTGAAGTGACATGAAGGATGGCCACAGACCAAGTGAAGTGACATGAAGGATGGCCACAGACCAAGTGAAGTGACATGAAGGATGGCCACAGACCAAGTGAAGTGACATGAAGGATGGCCACAGACCAAGTGAAGTGACATGAAGGATGGCCACAGACCAAGTGAAGTGACATGAAGGATGGCCACAGACCAAGTGAAGTGAAATGAAGGATGATCACAGACCAAGTGAAGTGACATGAAGGATGGCCACAGACCAAGTGAAGTGAAATGAAGGATGATCACAGACCAAGTGAAGTGAAATGAAGGATGATCACAGACCAAGTGAAGTGACATAAAGGATGGCCACAGACAGAGTGAAGTGGAAGGAATTTGATGCTGCCCTGAAAGGTAATATAGGATGTTTTGATCACTGACTGCTTTGTCAGCCACTAGCCAAATATCCTTGAAGAACAAAGTTCCAAGAAGAACAAAGGTCCAAGAAAGGAGAATTGGGCTACACATGTCTTGCTTGCAGGAAGCCTGAACCAAAATGTTTGATTTTGTTGCTATTTTGACTGTTTTTATTTCATGCACTTATTAGAGACAGCAAAACACAGACACATGATGTAATATATATTGAATAATATTGAATAGTTATGTTTGAGCGTGTGATCATTGTATTGATAGAGCACTCACTTTTCACAGCAGAGGTACATGGTTCAGCTCACACAACTGTCATATTCCAGTCAACTTAACTGGAAATGGGTACCTGACTTATGGTTAGGAAAAAAAAGCAGCAAGGAAGGGTACTAGTTACCCCACCTGACACAAGCTATGGTTTAGGACACTGAAGTCTCTAACACTTAATTCCTGACCAGCGAATAAGTCTGCTGAAGGACAACCTTTACCTTAGTCATGTGATGCATACTGAACACACTATTCCCTTGCATTATTGTAAAATATCATACTTTTTCAATTGTACTCAACAGATTTTCATAGTTCGTAAGTCAAGCCAACCAAACTCTCTGGCCCTCAGCGTCCAGTCTCGGTTGTCTGACCACTCTACCGTTGACCACTACCTTATAGAGGGCACCATGTATGGGTTCAGGCTCCAGGGCTCCGCCCACTTTTTCCACTCCATCCCAGCACTAGTAGCCTACTATGTAGAAAATATGTGAGTTTGTGAAGATTTACCTTGACGTTTCAGTAGAACAGACATCCACCAACTAATGCATTGTAGCAAAAGTAACATTAATTCATAATGATGAATAGAATCCTAGGTAGCAAGTCTTTTGATAATTGGAGTAAGAAAGAAAGCACTTGGATATTATACAAGTACACGAAACAATTCAATTCAATCGAAGGGAATCATGGACAGTGAATAAACTGTCAAGAAGAACATCACAGACAATTCACGTTTGGTTTCAAAGAAGAATGTTTAGAATTCTATGGACAGTTAAAAGACTGACCAGAATGTGCTAAAAGAAACCATTGCACATGGAACCTTATTGCACATAAGAATGAATCAGTTCTTCATATTTCAGCTATGTTATGAGAAGAGACAAAGGTGTGGGGGTCACTGAGTGATAAGGATACCAGTGTTCTAGTCAGGACATGGATTTGAACCCCACGATAAGAACCTATAGTTTTTCTATCTGGGATGATATATATTTTCTTAGCTTGTACACTGTATGAAGACTACTGGAACAAACAGCCTATATTCTTCAGCCTTATAATTTTCGTCAACAGACGACAGGAATGTTGAAAATGGAATTACGTTTTTTATTGGAAGAGGAGACATAGACCATCATGTGACAGCAGCAACAGTTGCTGGGAAAGGGAAATTGCTACAAAGAGAAAAGATACAGGATAATTTTAACATTATGACATAGAAGGTGGACAACAACAGAGTTGATTCCCAGCTTGGGATCAAGATGCTGAGCAGCGCATGAGCTGCAGTGGTCAGCGACCAATAGCTGACTGCTAGCGTCAGGGCCAGCGAACCATAGCTGCCAAGACCCTTCTACACCTCCACGCGGTGATCCTGGATAACAGGCTGCAGCAGGGCAGACTGGCTAAGGAGAAGGGATCGAAGAGGGAATGCTAACCCGGTACTCAAAAAATGCTTGCTGAAGTCGGATGTGTTGGACCGAAAGGTGCAAATATCGCAGCCAAGCTGTAAACTACAACACAACCCATTCCGTTCTCTGGACTACATTCTGCTACTTATCCTTTCAGGGTTTGGTAGTGGGAGATTGAGAACGAACGAAGAAGAAGAAGAAGATTCCCAGCTTTTAGTTGTAGGACGTTGGGGACAATAATGATCGCTTAAAGATAATCAGCTTGACACGAGGTGTGCTCAAATGAAACCGGACCAAACTGCACCAAGTGAACATACATTCGATGCGCAGGATGACGTCACTTCTGGTGTAAACAGCAAATACCGACCGTCAAGTTTACAAAATTTCATTACTCAAAGTTTCCCCAACTGACCGTTGAAAACATGGTGGGAGTGATACGGAATCTGCCCAGAGTTGATTAGCGAGCGGTGATTTTGTTTCTAACAGCTGAAGGATGTCGACCAATTGACATTTATCGCAGAATGCAGACAGTGTATGGTGACAAAAGTGTGTTGAAGACAACAGGGAAGAACTGGACAACGATGTTTAAAGAAGGACGTGAGTTAACAAAAGATCTTCCAAGACCAGGTCAGGTGCATATTGTTGCCTCAGAAGATGCCATCACCAAAATTAATGCAGCGATTCGGGTGGACCATCACCGGAGAGCTTACGTTTGCCAAACTTTTGTTACCATACACTACCTGTATTCTGTGATGACTGTCAACTGGTCGACATCCTTCAGCTATTAGAAACCGAATCACTGCTCGCTGATCAACTCTGAACGGTTTCTGTATCACACCCGCTATGTTCTCAATGGTCAGCTGAGGAAACTATGAGTCGGAGGATAATGCAATTTTGTAAACTTGACATTTGGTATGTGCTGTTTGCATCAGAATTGATGTCATCATGCGCATTGTACGTATGTTCACGATGCAGTTAGATCCGGTATCATTTGAACACACCTCATATATTAAGAAGGTTACAAAAGGATGATGTAAGTGAGATGTACCATTTTTTAATTATCGTATGACAAATTTGGCTGACAGAACTAGGATCATTTGATTTGATTGTTTCAGGAACTCAGAACCTATTACTTCTCCAAAAAATCTCATGATTTAAGATGCATAGAAACAAAGACACAAAAAAGTTTGATTTTAGTATGAAAATTTTGGTGTCTCCCCAAAATAAAAAGATGGTTATTGCATTCTTTCAAGAATAGCAACATGATTGTCAGAAATAAAAATTCAATTCATACTTAAAATTCTCTCGCTATGATACGCAACATTGTGAATTAAAGGACAATTTTTCAGCATTGTCATTGATGTAGTTTCCTAATGCCACGGACACTGTTATGAATTCCCTAATATCACCATGAAGGTTTATGTGATTTTCTTAACCAAAAACGAGCACTATTACATTACTGGGGTAATATTGAGGTTTGAATAATAATGGTCACCTACCCCTGCAATCATCATATACTATACAATCTATTTTACCTTTGATTAACAGACTGATGCCATGCTTAGGTTTTGAACACACATTTCTCATGATCAGGAGACCAACATTCAAGCCACTCAACCATCTGCTCCTTTCACTGGGAAACACCACTCAGCTATCTATAATCATAAAAATGTAAAAATGGTGTGACATAATTTGTGAAAATTATAACTAAAAGGACGTGGTTTATTTTTTTAAAAGTCTTAAGTCTGATCATTTAAAGCTCTGCAATACAATGTTCTAAATAAATCTATTTTGTGCATGTTAGTCATCATTTCCTTCTTTTATTTCCGATTCCTGGAAAAATGAGTTATTTACTCATTTATTGCTGTGACAAATACGAGTTCAGTTCAGGTGCCATCTCTGCATCGAAGGTTGGCTGCAATGGATCTCCAGTGTACTCTATCTCTTGCCGTAATTGTGTAATCTGAGATGCTTTTTCAAGTCCATCTCCTGATGTTATCCACCCACTTAAAGCATTGTCTACCTCTTGAAAGACTGCTTTCCATCCTATCTTCCAGTATGGTCTTCAACAAGGTCTTGTTATATGACCAAAATAACGTAACTGTCTAAACCTGATTTCGGTCAGTAATTCTCTTTTCACCAATTCTCTTTTCCGATACCTCCAAATTTGTTTTCTTCTCTTTTCAAGAAATTCGACCTAATCTTCTATATACCCACATTTCAAGGGCTTCAATACTCTTTTCCAACTTGTTATTCATTGTCCATGTTTCTGCACCATAAAGAAGTGACGAGTATACATAACATCTGACAATTCTCATTTTCAAATTCTGATTTATCGGTTTGGATGTCAGTATGTGTCACATGTTGTCGAATACCATCTTGACCATCTGTTCTCTTTCTGATTTCTTTTTCACAGCTGCCTTTTTCTGTTATTATATGACCTAGATAGGAGAAACTCTGTACCTGTTCAAGTTGTTCTTTTATTTGTATCTGCATACATGGTTTCTTGTCACTTTTCCAAATTATCATAGTCTTTGTTTTCTTTATGTTTATATCTAATCCAAACTCTTTTCTTATTGTGTTTATTGTTGTCACAAGCTCCTATAATTCTTTGCTCACTTTTTGCCATCAAAACTGTATCATCTGCATATCTTAGATTGTTCATTTCCACTCCTTCGATGACAAGCCCTGGCATCCCTTCTATCTGTTTGAATATTTGTTCTGTGTAGATATTAAAATGACAAGGGGATAATGCACATCCCTGTCTCACTCCTCATTTTGCATCTATACTTAGAGAGCATGACATTCCTCATTTTACTGTAGCAGTTTGTTCCCAGTACAGATTACGGAGCTGTCTTATTTATGTCTTTACCATCTAGACTTATTCCTTGGAGACATTTAATTAATTTTCTATGTTGGACTGTCAAAACCCTTCTGGCAGTCTATAAAGCAAATATAAATGTCATTATGCATTTCTATATATTTTTATGTCAAAGTTTGCAAACAGAAAATATGAGTAGTGTTTCTAGAAGTTTATTTCATTTCTTTAAGATATATAGGGAGTGTTTCTAGAGTTTTCTTTTGTTCCTCTAACATATATAGGGAGTGTTTCTAGAGCTTTATTTTGTTCCTGTAACATATATAGGGAGTGTTTCTAGAGTTTTCTTTTGTTCCTCTAACATATATAGGGAGTGTTTCTAGAGTTTTCTTTCAAATGCAGAATGATACTCCATACTCAGCAAGCGTTCCACCTGTACAAATAGTTGAATATGCAATGTCATGATTAGATGAGCCTGCTATCCCAGAAGGGGTTATATTTCTTAAATAATGGTATGTAACTGATGTATGTCACAAACTGATACAATTTTTTGTCTTGATGCAGTGATGAAATCCCATACCATTTACGACTTCCATCTGCTATACAACAAGCAAGGTCAACAAGGGAACTGGCCTCTTTGGATATGCTTGGTCAAGGTGATATGAAGATTTTATTCACTATTATTTAGAGTTATGGCCAACAACAAAGCAATGAAGAAATTTTAAACAAATTAATTAAAATAATAAATATAGATATATATTTTTGTTCATGGGTACATATGCCTGCTTGTGGGTGTGGTCATGTGCATATGTTGTTTGTCATCAACACCGTCTTTAACATTTGGGGCATTATTTCTATCTGTCTGTCTGTGTACTTGCTGTTTATGTGGGGGTAGTGTGTGTGTAAGTCATGCAAAAGGTAAAAATAGATTAAAAGAATGTGAATTTTGACCCATTTTCAATTGGAGGAAAGGAGATTCCAGAACTAAGATATGCAGATGACACAGTTATGTTCTCAAACAGCATTGAGTGCCTGGTACAACTCCTTATGTCAGTTCAGAAGCACAGTGAAGATCAGAATCTTTTCCTGAATATAAAACAATCAAAGATAATGTCTATTGGCACACACAGACCTCAACCCAAGATAATGTCCATTGGCACACACAGACCTCAACCCAAGATAATGTCTATTGACATACACAGACCTCAACCCAAGATCACTATTGGTAATGAAGAAATGGAACACATGGATTGTTTTGAATACCTTGACTCTTTGATAACAAATGATGGAGACTGTGCAAGGGAAATAAGGAGACATTTATCCATAGTGATGCACAAACTTAGTAGTATGCAAAATATGTGGCACAATACTAACAAAGAATTAAAATTGAAAATCTTCAGAACATGCGTATTCCCGGTGCAATGTACGGATGTGAGACATCACACAATTATCAAGAAAGAGGATCGGGGTTTTCAAGACAAAATGCTACAGAAGAATCCTCAAAATACCTTGGGTAAGGAAAATAACAAATAAAGCCATCCTGCAAGATCTGAGTGTCGAAGAGAAATGGCTTATAAATCACGTTATGTCTCAGAAACTGAGGTTTTTCAGCCACATCAAGCGCCATGATGGACTGGAAAAAGCAGTTCTGGAGGACATTCTTCCAGGAAGACGAGGCACAGGCCGACAAAGGCGTAGGACACCCTAAACATTAACATGGAGCAGGCAGGTAGACTGACTGCTGATTGAGATTCCTATTGAAGGGCTGTGATGAGAGCGAAGTTCTATCCAGGACATACTACATGATGATGATGTTGTGTGTGTGCGCGTGCATGTCTTTGTGATCTATAATAATTAATAATAAAATAAACAATTAATGGTCTCAGTTTAGCATTAGCACAAATTAAAAAACAAAACAAAGTAACAACAACCTACATTAGTTAGAAGCATTCTGTAGGCTGCTGTTATAGCAGTTGTTGTTAGTATCTGGGACCACACTGAGGGCATCTACGTAGCCGAATGGTGGGAACTCGTTTCATCTGGCAAAAGTACAAGATTCAATCCCAGTTATCAGCATGCACCACTTGGCGCAGCTGTAAGTGGGTATCTGGCTTTCTGTTAAGGAAAGTAAGACAGTGAAGAACTGGGCACCCCAACTCATAAAAAACTGAGGTCTGAAACAAAGAGGTCTCCAACACTTCATCTCTGACAACAGTGTCTACTATGGGACTACATATTTAGCCCATGCAGAACTGACCCATACTTATGTCTGTTTTTATTGGCACTCGGTTTTAAGTTTTGCAGTCCCTTTGAGTTATTGTGTGTGATCAATAACCTGATGTCGAAGGTGGTATCCCATTTACATTTACTTACATCATAATTTATGTGTGCGGTAGAGGCAAAGGTTTCTGAGAAATTGTATATGAAAGAACGTGGAACTTAGCTGCTGCATCATGACTTTTCTTTCTGAATTTCTTTCTTTGCAGATTTTTGGGTGTCATCTTTATCCAGAAAGTCACCATCACCAGAAGTCATGTCTGGCATATTACATAAATCATGTAGCGAGCCAATCAACATTCAGCATCCAGTGCATGCAGTAGCTGCTGCCAGTGTACACACTACACATAGCACAGCACCCTCCAAGTCTGCCTCAGACTTCTCACACTTCATGAGAACACAGCTGGAGATGGAACAGTATTTTAAGCAGCGCTTATATGATCGCTCCGGTGAAGGTTCCACTGTAGACTTTCTTGACAATGCCAACTCTTCTCTACAAAGTAAATGTGATTTAAAGCTTGAAGCCAGTCTAGTCTCGTCTAAGTCTCAAACCCGAAACATACCCGTTCCTGGGGAAGCTGTAGTAGCTACAGTCTCACCACAGGCTTTATCTCAGAACTGTAGCTGTAACAGTAAAGAGATCACAGAAAGTGGTGTAGTAAGTGGTCAGTCAACTGCAACATCAAACCAGGAGAGTCCGCAGACTCCTTTGCATGCTCCACAGTTTCCTTTGCATGCTCCGCAGTTTAACCGCTTAGCCAGTGAATGTTCATGGGACTTGGCTTCTAGTCCTGTTACCTTAGACCAACAGCAGAACAAAATATTTAATCGTGTTGCTCAAAATGTAGATATTTATAGATCAAACCCAAACAATCAGCCTGTTGAAATCAATTTAGCCCATTTGAAAAAAAATGACTCTCTCAGCAATACTTTGCAAGAATCGCCATCAATAGCTCTGAAAAATCAGCTATCTCGAGATAGCTCCACGAAAGAACGATCCTGGACACATCCTGGATCAGTGCCAAAACTTCAATCCAATCTGTATTATACCACAAATCTAGACCTTTTAGATATTCCAGATAACAGCTACTTCACATCCAGGTTGTCTGACAAGCTCAGTGACTATGAAGATATATGGAGAAACTCATGCTGTGAATCTGACGTAGACAGACAGAACACAAAATTGATCCATGATCCTCGTTTAATTTTTGATGCCAGAGTTAACAATTATAATAAAAAAAATGTCACAGAAGGCAAGAGAAAAGTCTTGAGGAAAACCAGCAAGGATTCTCCTTCTTCGCGACGTCCTGTTCTTTTAAGTAGAGATGCTGTGACAGGAGGCAGCACTGGTCTTACAGCTTTGGAACAAGCTCGGATGATTGCAGGTTCCACAAGTGAAGATGAAGCTTCTGTTCCTTGTGCTCATGTCAGTGGCATTAGTAGAATGGAGAATATGTTTGAAGATGAGCCTCTGCCACTGGACACCTCATCCACAAGCACCGGCACTACAACCAAACCAGAGACTTTCACCAGTGAGAGACACATCACTAATGTACAAAATCAATCCAATTCTGCTCACCAAATCAAATTTATTACATCTCATTCTTTCGATTTTGCTTCAAAGAGTGAAGAAAGGTCTTCACTGCCAGAACTCACCTCAAATATTTCGTCACAAAACTATTTTTTATCACAGTCATCAAAGGAACAAACGTCGAAAAGTATGTTCACTACAACTATGTCTGTCATTGTATCTGAAACTGCATCAAGTGAGCAGTCATCTAATGTCAACAATAATAAGAAAAGCAATATAAATCTACTTGGACACTTATCCAGAATGAAATCATCATCAGAATCATCACTGGCCACTGTATCCAGTCCTCTCTATGCAGAGCCTGCCGATGCAGTTAAGCTTAGAGACAAAAATGGAAAGGCTATCAATATCCAGGTCAGAAGGCTTTCAGCTCCTTTGGCTGCTAGCCTGAAAAAATCAGGCAAAGATCAACAGACCAAGGTATCACAGAACCCACAACTAGACACAATCTTCTCACCTGATGCTCAGAGCACTAGCAACAATAATTCTCAGTCCAAATTCTTATTTGAAACATCAAACAATAAATTTATGCCAAAATCTTTAGCCACAAATGTCAGTATTTCTCGTAGTCAGAGCATGAGAACACCGGGTGAAATGTCCTGTCTCCAATCTAAACAGAGCTGGAAGGACAGGTTGAACCGTCTGAAGCTCGGCACAAAAGTTTTGACGCATAATCTAACCCCACCAACGGCCCCGAGCTTGCGGAAGAAATTGGCTGTTAGCTTAGACCATCCAGACCTGGACCGTGCTGTGTTTCATGACTCACCATTAGCACAGACCTCACCTGGTCTCAGCAGGTCTTTCCCAGGCAAGTTCCCTGTGGACTACCAGCATGAGTTTCACAGGACTTCATGTTTTTCAGAGTCATCTACAGTGCAAGACTTAATATCCTGTGCCCACCCAGAGCTCTCTGTTAGACCAATTGCAGCCAAATTTAAGAAGCAGGATGACAAAGCTGGGAGCACACCTCCGTCCGAATATGATAATCTTCTGGTTTATCGAGTAAGTTGTACTCTGTCCTATGTACCAATCTTGAGTTCACTGTCAGAAGAGTATAGCAAATTATGTTTTTAAAATTATTATTGCTTTATAATGATTTAGTTTAGTGTTTGAGAAAAATAATTGACACTTTTTTAAGTAATAAAAATAACTATTATTATGACTTTTTCCAATTTGTTGTGGGCTGGCGAAGAGATTGGTATAAGACTGAGGTGGTATAAGACTGAGGTGGTATAAGACTGAGGTTGTGTAAGACTGAGGTAGTATAAGACTGAGGTGGTATAACTTATACTATAAGACTGAGGTAGTATAAGACTGAGGTGGTATAACTTATACTATAAGACTGAGGTGGTATAACTTATACTATAAGACTGAGGTAGTATAAGACTGAGGTGGTATAACTTATACTATAAGACTGAGGTGGTATAACTTAAACTATAAGACTGAGGTAGTATAAGACTGAGGTGGTATAACTTATACTATAAGACTGAGGTGGTATAACTTATACTATAAGACTGAGGTGGTATAAGACTGAGGTGGTATAACTTATACTATAAGACTGAGGTGGTATAAGACTGAGGTGGTATAACTTATACTATAAGACTGAGGTGGTATAACTTATACTATAAGACTGAGGTGGTATAAGACTGAGGTGGTATAACTTATACTATAAGACTGAGGTGGTATAATTTATACTATAAGACTGAGGTGGTATAAGACTGAGGTGGTATAACTTATACTATAAGACTGAGGTGGTATAAGACTGAGGTGGTATAACTTATACTATAAGACTGAGGTGGTATAACTTATACTATAAGACTGAGGTGGTATAACTTATACTATAAGACTGAGGTAGTATAAGACTGAGGTGGTATAACTTATACTATAAGACTGAGGAGTAACAGTCAAATGGCTGGCTGTGCATGCTAGGTTTTTACTTTTCCAACATTAATTTTTTTAAAACTTGCCAGGGTTTGAAAATGTCTCCTAAATAATAAATAATGTTTAGTCAAGTCAATATTATATATTTGTGTTACAGATGTACAAACAGTCATAATTTATGTAATTAAGTTGTAAGGAGTTGCTTAGACAAATTTAGACCAAAGGCAAAGGCCGCCGTCCATCGTAGACGATGATTGCATAATTAATTTTGCTAGCGCTATTTTTAGTCAGGATTAACTGCGCTACTTTTTATCCTCACTGTCTCATCTGGAGCTGCCCTCCCCAGTGGCAAGTCAAGGACAAGACGGCTAGGGGGCAACTACAAGATGCAGAGAACTCCGCATCAAGCACCCGTGAAAAAGACGGCGGAGTCCGGGTCGAACCCACACCACCTGATCATGAGGCCGACGGCTTAACCACTTCGCCATGGAATTTATACCACATATACAGATATAAAACAGTGGCAGAATATTGAAAGTTTATTTTGCCAATGTATCTTTAAAAGTTTATGTTATTGCCATTATATATATTTATAACATAATGTGATATAGAGATGAGACATTGAAACCATGTGACGATCTTCTTGTTCAAATTTATTAATGACGAATTTTATGGTTTTATTTGGTTTTTATATCTTTCACAGGCATCCACACACAGTAGTCTAGGTACGGTGTACTCACCACCATGGGAAGTAAGCACAGCCAACAAGCTGATCAGGGAGTCACCTCCCCTATCAGCTGATGATTTGCCACCAGCGATGGACATCCTCGAAAGAATAGAACACTGGCAGCAAACAAGCAGTAGCTATCATGACATAGACATAATTGATAATACATTAACACCCAGCGGTAGGAAAACATCTAATCAGACCCACCAGCCAGGTCACACTCTGAGTCAGCAGCTTGTTCAGCGTCAGCAACTTCTGGAGCACCAACAACATATCAAGATTGAGGATAGTAATAAAATTCAGGGCTGTCATCGTCAGTTGAGTGGTGGATCAATGTGGCAGCAACATCATGACACCAAAAGCACTGATCATTTACAGCAGCAGAATAGTGATATAAACAAACTGAATCGTCAAGGTGGGCATTCATACATACAGACTTCTTAGACCATTGTCACATCTGTCTAGTTAGTTTAGTTTCGATATTCATCTTTCTATTGTTTAAACTCTTCCCAGTCTCTGCTAATTTTGCTGAATTGCGTCTTTCAGTCCACAGCATGAGCCGCAACTCTGTATATCAAATATTTTTTTTTTTTTTTAAATTACTATTTAACAAATTGAGCTCAAATTACCATTTAAAGGTCTTAAGATATATAATTAAACTACTCATGACATAAACTATCATTAATGAAAAATAAATATTAGAAGGAATTGTTAAATCTTTTTAATATCGAAGGGAAAATACGGCAAAATGTGTTTCTACTCTTGATGTCTTTAGTACTTCTGTTTTAAACCTTCATAGGGATCAAGATGCTGAGCAGCGCATGAGCTGCAGGGGTCAGTGACCCATAGCTGACTGCTAGCGTCAGGGCCAGCGAACCAGAGCTGCCAAGACCCTTCTACACCTCCACGCGGTGATCCTAAATAACAGGCTGCAGCAGGGCAGACTGGCTAAGGAGAAGGGATCGAAGAGGGAATGCTAACCCGGAACTAAAAAAATGCTTGCTGAAGTCAGATGTGTTGGACCGAAAGGTGCAAATATCGCAGTCAAGCTGTAAACTACGACACAACGCATTCCGTTCTCTGGACTACATTCTGGTACTTACGCCCTTTCAGGGTTTGGTAGTGGGAGATTGAGAACAAATGAAGCTAAGCCAGGGCAGCCAAACTTTCATAATTATTAGCACATTCCATTTCTTCTGTGTCCTAGTCAAAATCTGAATCAAATGTGTGTTGAATATCCATGTGTAATTCAGATGCTGATCTATGGTCTGATCAAATAATAAATTATTTCTCTGGTCTTGAAATTCAATTTCCATCCGGAATAATGTGACTTGTTTGAAAATTCACCACATTCATAAATACAGGCCTATTTGAAACTACTGTGCAAGTGCTAGATATCGTTCACATTTAAGTCAGCCTAAATATGTCAATGTGGTCTGCACAGCCGCATGATGAAACATCAGTGAAAAGTACCGAATTGGATGGTAACTGATGTTTTTGCACCAACAATATCAACTGAACTGTGACTGGAAAAGGTTAATGATAAATTTCATTTTGTTTCATGTTTAACCAGTGTTCTGGACACATTTTTATTACTGAATTTTTAAAAACTTGCCTTGTGATTTCTGTTTTGTTGTTTGTACAGTAAATAAATTTACATTCAATATTGTTTTTTCTTTAGTTAGACTATGTTTCTGTTTTGGAAAATACACATTACCTCTAATATGGTACTGTATTTACTTCCTTAGACACACAATAAATGCCACAGGCCACATAAATTGGCTTCGAGGGCCACATGTGGTCTGTGGGCCATAAGCTTGAGATCGCCGTAGCACAGTGATGTCTCTAGAATTGTAGCTGGAAATTAGCGTAACCTATTTGTTTTAAATACTACTGCAGATTCAGGCACAAAAGTATCGTCACCTTCATCATCACTACAGACCACCAACATTGCCCTCACCACCAACACTACAGTCACCACCACCAGCTCAGGACTGCTGTCATCAGCGCATAGATTATCATCGCACTGTCCTGATGTAGTTAATTGTCACAACACATCTGCTAACCAGAACTTTAGTACACCAAAGGAAACTGGCTCTAATGTGTTGACATCAGATCACAGAAGCAAAGAAGATGAGGATGCCCCTGACAGAATCTTCGATGAAAACAAACCAGTTGTAGGTAGGTCATTTAGTTAAGTCGTGGAATTGTTGTTTTCTCTTCTTCTATTTGTGTTCAGGATCCCTTGGTTATGTTATATCTGCAGACCAGTTGTCATGATGAAGTCTGTCATGTTCACCAGGTCAAAGCGGTTGCCCTACAGCATCTGTCTCGGCTCAGCATCTTCGAACCAGGTCTAGCATCTCATTCCACTATAAAATGGGTGTTCTTGTAGAATGTGTTCAGAATTCTGTTCCACATGGGCACTCATCTGTGTGTGAGGTTATTCTTCCTAGAATCTTTGCTAACATTTTCAAAAGAGAGATGCCCCTGTAAGTTTCAGTCACTCTTATTTGCTGTGAATAGATGTAACTTTGTGCTAGTTTTCAAGAACTTTTCCTTTTGTCTATTCCCGTGAAATGTTTTTGTTAATTTTATGAGATGGATTAAAGAGGGTAATGGTAAAGGTAGTCCCATAACAGACATTGCTGAAATACATGAGGTTGGTTAGCCAGTCCCTTTTCTTGCTGCCTTTCCTTCCCTAACAGTAAGCCATAAATCCATTTACAGCTATGTTGACTGGAGCATGTTGCAAATGGGATCGAGCTCAGTACCTTTACTGTGAGAAGTGATCATTATACTCTTTTTGTTTAGGTGCAATCATATTGAACATTTCTTGTTTGGCTCACTTCTGGCATACCACGTCTCATACATTCCGGACACATTTCATATGGTGACAAACTTAATCGTTCATTTCGCATCATTCCTGTTTTTTTTTCTGATTTGTAAGTTGTTTTTATTTGTTTCTTGTCCCTGATAAGGGCCTTGTTGTTGTAACGTGGGTGTCTTTTTGTTGTTGTCTTTGTTTGATAACTGGGCCATTACTTAGATATAGGATAAATTAGACTAGCAAGTTTTTCAAAATACAGCTTTCTACAAGAACAAGTGGGTACAGCCACAAATAGTTAAAGAAAGATCCTGATTAGATACCTGGAAATATTCTTTTAGTCCGAGTGGTGAATGCTTGGAATGCATTGCCACAGGAAATAGTGGAGGCAGGGTCAATTAATGCATTCAAGAATCAAGAATGAATGCGCATAGGTATTCTTAGATCAAGTGAATGTAAAAGAAACTGGTTGTATACAGACACTGCAGATTCTTCTAAACCAGTACAAAGACAGTGTTAACTTAAGAATTTGAGTTTTTATCAACTATTCCCTCTACTCTACCACCCTGCTATTCAGATGCTCTTGCGGGTAACAACAGTGAAACTGCCTCAGTCACCTATACTATTCCTGGACACATCCTGTGGAGATGTAGATAACCTCATACGGGCCCACTGCTTTATTTAGATATATTCAAGTTGACATCTGAATGCTTACAAAGAAGAAAATCTGAACTTATTTTTAGAAATTTTGGCGCTCTGTAGTTGTATACCTTCACAGAACAGAAAACAAGATTGGCAATATATGGATAAATAAGAAGTTCAGATCATCATTGCACGGTGTAAAAGTATTTAAAGGAGCAGAAGTGGCATCGGATCACCATCTTGTGATAGTCAAACAGAAATTAAACTAAAATGGTACACAACAACATATAATTACAGACAACAGTTCAATTTTAAATTCCTCAAGAACAAGGACATACAAGTCATGGTATCAAATAGATGTCATGTGTTTCAACATCTAGAAGAAATAGACGATACAGAAAGACACTGACATGAAACAAGACTTATGGAGAAGTTCTAGGTAAAAGAGAGTACCAACACAAAGCATAAATAACAACAGAAGCTATAGCAAAGATAAAGGAAAGAAAAATGTAGAAGGTAGATTTTAAAAGAAGCCAAACTTGAGATATTAGAGCCTAGGCTCTGGAAAATACAGAAAGAAGGCAGACAAAGAAGTAAGAAAAAGCATCAGAAGAGACCAAAGAAAATATATTGATGAGTTGGCAAAGGTGACAGAAGAAGCTGCAGCAAAAGGAAATTGGATAGACCTGTACAACATTGCAAAGAAACTAACAAGGAAATATAAGCAAGTAAATCATTTTATTTAAGACAGAAAAGGGAATTTGATTAGCAATGCAGATGAGCAGATGAAGAGATGGGCAGAACATTTAAGTTTTACATAGACCAACTCCCCAGGAGTCTGTCTAAAATATTCAGTTGGTAGAAATGTAACTTCAAGTAATTGTGAGAAACCAAACAGAGAACAAATTATAAAAAGGCAAATTGCTTCTGAGAGATGGTAAAGCTACTTGTCCTAGATGGTGTCTCAGCAAAAGCAATCAAAACAGACATTGACACTTCAAAAGATATATTATTCAAATTACTTGGACAATTTTGGGAAAGAGATGGAAGACTGGAAAGAAGGTTATGTAGACAAGTTGCTAAAGAAGTGAGATATAAAACTGTACAAATTATAGAGGAATAATGTTATTATCAATGTCTGGGAAAATATTTAACAGAATCATACTAGAGAAGCCATAGCCAAAACAGCTGAAAGAAGAGTAGGCCTACTTTCTGAAAATTAGGTCCTGTGCAGACCAGACTGGTTTCTGTTTCTAATAATCGACGTCACTGCACTCCTTGCATACCCATAGGTGCTCAGTCTTTCTCAGTAAATGATGCAGGGTATGGATGCTAATAGTCCCTGTAGCTCGCTGGTTGTACACTCTCTTGCTCTGTCCTTTCATGCGCCCCACTTGAACCTCATTTAATGTCAAAACATTGCAGCCTGTGGATCGCTGCTTCATCTATTGCAGTGTCCTCAACCTACAGGTTGCCATTGATTGATTTCAAAATGTCATTCCTGTCCATCACTAACATGCCCATGACGGTAGCTTGTGAAGCCAAGATGTCAGTTCTTTCATTGCCCTGAACCCCAGCATGACCAGGATAGTAGATCCATGTCAACCCATGGAGGTTTGAGGTCTCAACAGCTGCTATCCACTTGTACCTAAGCCATCCTTTCTGTACCTTCTGAAGTACGGCTGGCGCGTCTGTCACGATGACTGCCCTTGTTAAAGAAGATATCCATCTCAGCGCTGAGGTCACTGCTTCCATCTTCATTCTCAAACTGGAGGTTGTTGACATAAATGCCCTACTGCGCTTGGCAACAACTTGTTCTCTCATTCTAGCTGAGAAGCCCCAGCTTGATGTCCCCTTGAGCTACACTGATCCGTCCATGTATATAACGACATCACTATGCTGCGTGTTCTCCTTTATCAGCCGATTCACCTCGTGCTCTGCTCTCTCGTTGTCTCATTCTCTGCATTCCTTACCGAAAGTTATGCTCTGCTCTCCCGTTGTCCCATTCTCTGCATTCCTTAGCGAAAGTTATGCTCTGCTCTCCCGTTGTCCCATTCTCTGCATTCCTTACCGAAAGTTATGATGACTCTGGTACTCTTATCATTTTATCACCAGTGTGGACCAATTCTTCCTCCTTGGATATCGTCTCATCTGGGATGACATGTCTGATTATTTTCTCTGCCTGTGCCATCGATGACGCCCCTCTCTTGATTCTTGATATACTACTGTACAGAGGCTACCACGTGTCTGTGGTGACACACATATAGGCTTTGACTTGCACCACTTTATGTCCGGATGTCACAGACAACATTCCAATATCTACCGCGTCACCACAATCGGAGTATCTCTAGTGCAGCCCAGAACCAGTCGCATACCTTCAATCTGGATGCGTTCCTACCTTTCACACTGTGTTCTTGATAGCGTGAGGATGCCTAGTCTGTAATCGATAACCGACAACACAACCTGACAAAATAGGATGAGCATGAGGTGCTGTTCCAAGTTGACAGCAGCCATAGTCATGAGTGCTCCTAGCCTTTGCTTACATCTTTGTACGGTCTGGTCAACATGGCAATTTATAGAAGAGACTGCAATCAAATATCCAGATAGGTACTCTGAGAATAATAGTTGATCAGAGTCTGGAACGGAACTCACCACTTTATATTGAATTTGTGGACTATAAAAAACATGGAAGGAGGCAGCAGTCATATTCTTTACATCCTGAGTATGACCTGGAAAAGCTTTAGTTGTACATAATTCAAAATCATTAGAAAGTTCGACCAGATTTTATCACAAACGTTTACTTTGTTTTATCTCTCTTTGATAGATCGAGAGAAGTCAGGATCGAAAAGTGAGTGGAAAACTCCAGGAACAAAAATAAGGGAATACATTTTTAAGTAAGTACTAGTAGTGTCATTGTTCTTCATTCTCTTCTGTACAATTCAGATTTCTTTAGAACATAAACCTTCGCGGATCACCCTAAGCCCCAATTCCTTGGCATTCTAGTCCAGTTCTGTCTTTGTCTTTCTTATTTGTCATGCAATGTTTTCTGTGTTTTGATCTTTATTTTTTTCTATCCTAGGGTCAAATCTGCCATTTTATGTGACCTTATCTAGTTCTGTGCATGAATTATATGAACTCACCAATGGGTATCCTGTGGATTTTGACTGTGTGCATGTCCAGTGAATTCTATTACTCCTTTAGAATCATAACATCAGTTGATGGTAGAAAAAGATGGTGGGAAGATATGTGGGTTAATAAGAGAAGAAATTAGTAGGGGAATGGTTGCGGAGAAATTTTGAAGGAGCAAAAAATGGGAGGAGAGATAGGGGGATATGGGCAGAGAGATGGGTGGGTTGAGGGGGAAAAGATGCGTGAGTTGGTGGAAAGAGATGGACAAATTGGAAGACGAAGAGGGAGTGCAATGAAGATGAGAAGAGGGTATGAGCAATGCCTAGTACCACAAGTAGTAAATCCTTTAGCTCAAACTTCTGGTCGAGTGGTTTCATGCTTTTATTGGAGCAAAAGAAGGATAATAGTCCATGGATGTGGTGAGTATGAAGAATTATGATGCTCTGAAATGAAAATATGCTCAAAGTTTAGAACCACATCATCTCATGCTGCTTGAAAACTGAGACAGGCTCGATTTCTATAGATGAACATGTTTTTTCAGTCTCTCTTTCAGTAAATATCAAACTGATGACTTCTGTCTTTTCAGATGACTTTCTCTGCTCAAACATTTGATGCCAACTCATGCAATCTTTCAATTGGCAATTCTACTATTGCTATGTCATCTTTCAACATTGATTGATTTTATTATGTCCCCCTAATTAAATCCATATCCTGCAATGATCCTGGATAGGCTGCAACAGGGCAGACTGGCTAAGGAGAAGGGATCGAAGAGGGAAGACTAACCCAGTACTCAAAAAATGCCTGCTGAAGTCCAATGTGTTGGACCAAAAGGTGCAAATATCGCAGTCAAGCTGTAAACCATGGCCCAACACATTCAGTTCTCTGGACTACATTCTGCTACTTGCAAAGCCTTGCTCAGGGCTTGGTAGCGGGAGATTGAGAATGAACAAAGCCAAGCCAAATCCATATCTAATTATTCACATTATAGGTGCTTTGGAGATGAGCTTGTCAGCTCGTTAACTCTTGTATATTGAACCCCAACAAAGTCCTGACAGTGGATCCACACAAGTCCCTAAGGGTTAAAGCCTCTATATCCAGTATCCATTCATGTAGTAAAGAGGGTATAATAGTATCATTTGTGTCATCCAATCAGGTTGTCTGGTGATCGACAGACAATTTTCGGCAGCACTATTGAGAACTTTATCCAATGCACCATGGAAAGTCAAGAATCAAACCCACAGTATGTCATGCGTAATGTAAGTTGACATCACTATATTCACCTTCACTTGATGCAATTTAACTTTACATCTCTGAATCTACATTATGAAATATGTATTCTGATCTTACATAATATTAGCAAATTCATAAATAAATTTACTCAAGCATATCTAGAGTACGTATTAGTGAATTACATAAATCCGTACTATATCATCTGTGACATAAGCAACAAGATATACAAGAAAAGATAGACCATTGGTGAGGTGCAGTAGATCAGTGTGAATAAAACTATAAAAGTGAACGGTTTAATGAAAACAAAGGCAACAAACCAGCAATATTTAGATGGTTCCAGCATTCTCAGTCCAGAAGTAAAGAAAGCAATAAAAGTTGTGAACAAAAGCAAAGCAATAGGCATGGACACATTAAATATAGAAAAAGGATAGAGGATTTAGGAATAGACAAAATCACTGAACTGTATGTTGACAACTACAATACCGGATCTATACAGAGCGACCTTATTTCACTAGCCTTTGTACCACTGCCTAAGAAACTTTGAGCAATCAATTGCTCAGATTTGAGAACAAGCAATTTACCTGATGAGCCACACAATTAAGATACTGCTGACATTTTATTTGAGAGAATTAAGCATATAGTAGAAAACAAAGTACCAAAAAACAAACAATACAGAGAGAATGTAAAGAGAGAATGTAGATATTTTTAGCGCATACCTCCAGCAACCAACTAACAGTATAGCTAGTCATGCACCGAATTGAAACCCATGACAGCATGATAGAATGTCCAGCTATTTCATATTACAGAATTTGACTCTTAACTAGTTTTATCATTGTGTGCTTCATGTCTCTGGGTCATTCTCTATTACATTTATTCAGTTGCAATTTTCTTGTTGAAGATTTAAATAGGAACTCAATGTTATATTTCCTTGAACACATCAGATAATTTTCATTATCCATCACCCTGAATTAAAAATGATTTGGCCGAATATTTACAGGTGAGACAGTTCATGACGGGAATTAAAAACTACCTGGTCAAACATGGAGAAGGAGAACTTGAAAACCTAATTGAGAGAGAACGGAGCAAGGTAAGACTCGAGTAAGATGTAAATATTGATGAAATTAGGCAAATTTTCTTCGTTAAGTGTGAAATAATACTGAAGTTATTATGAGCACCTGGTGGTCAAGCAGGTTGTGTATACCTGTCTACTGACCAAGGGGCACAGGTTCAAAAGCCTGGTCAAGCTTTTTTTTCTCTATCAGGTATGAAATAAAAATCTAACACTATCTGGTGATTGCAAGGATAACTGTTCTTTATTCTTCAACTCTTTAAATTCCTCCAGCAATTGGAATAAACAACATAATGTGTATGTGTGTGTGTGTATGCCTGCATGCATATGTGTTTTTTGTGGATTTCTTTTCCTTCCTGGTTATATAAGTAAGAGAGAGCTCGACTCCATGAAACATTCAATATAAACACTTGTGTCAATGTCCTATGCTTTTTGTAAACATTGTGCTAGGTTACCTGTTCTACAGATTACAAGTTATGTCATAGAATGCTGCAGCCTTGCAGTTAGTCTGGGGACAGCCAAAGGCTAAGGAGGGCATCCCTACAGAAACGCCTGTTGAAATCGGATGCACTGAGCCACAGGCTTAACAAAATAAAACAGTGCAACGTATAACGCTGTAAACAGCGTACGATGAAGAAGAAGATGATGTCATAGAATGCTTACATACTATAATCTGTTGCTTGTAAAAGTACATACCTTTATCTTACTATTTAGTACGCATGATGAAAGTCAGTCTTACTTATCCTTAACAGAAAGTGCTCTTTTTTTTAAAAAATTGGACAAGTCTTATAGGGAAAAACAAACATCTCATTTTGATGTGACTTTAGTAAGTATGGTATCCTGTTTCTGTTATCCAGCTGTGGATGCTTTCCAGCTTTCTGAAGTCAAATTATCTGCTGAAGGCTTAAACTAATGACCGATTTAACTGCACTCTAAAAAAGACAAGCATAAACTTTTAAATGTTTATTTTGTTGTGTTTGTGTAGAGGATGCAAGGTATTGGTACCATACACTTTAGGATCTCTATGCTTTTCCGTAACCCTCTTTCTGTAGCCGCTAGCAGCTTTTCCTGCGCTTTAGAACGGGATAAAGTTTGGCTTGGCTTGGCTTCGTTCGTTCTCAATCTCTCGCTACCAAACCCTGAAAGGTCTTAAGTAGCCGAATTTAGTTCAGAGAATGAAATGCGTTGTGTTGTAGTTTACAGCTTGGATGCGATATTTGCACCTTTTGGTCCAACACATCCGACTTCAGCAAGCATTTTTTTAGTACCGGGTTAGCATTCCCTCATCGATCCCTTCTTCTTAGCCCATCTGTCCTGCTGCAGCCTGTTATCCAGGATCACCGTGTTGAGGTGTAGAAGGGTCTTGGCAGCTAGCAGTCAGCTATGGGTCGCTGACCACTGCAGCCCATGCGCTGCTCAGCATCTTGATCCCAACAAAGTTTGATATCAATTGCAATAAGCTGTCATAAACATGCTGTTTATCAGTTGTCTCTTTATCTCCATGAAGTTGATGTTTGAATATCTGATTAACTACTTTCTGTGTCCGTTCCGTTAGTGTTGATGAACATGCTTCCAGGTTAACTTTTATTTCAAACAGTTGTCATTGCGCATGAGCTGCAGTGGTCAGTGACCCATAGCTGACTGCTAGCGTCAGGGCTAGCTAACCAGAGCTGCCAAGACCCTTCTACACCTCCACGCGGTGATCCTGGATAACAGGCTGCAGCAGGGCAGACTGGCTAAGGAGAAGGGATCGTAGAGGGAATGCTAACCCGGTACTCAAAAAATGCTTGCTGAAGTCGGATGTGTTGGACCGAAAGGTACAAATATCGCAGTCAAGCTGTAAACTACGCCACAACGCATTCCGTTCTCTGGACTACATTCTGCTACTTAAGCTCTTTCAGTGTTTGATAGTGGGAGATTGAGAATGAATGAAGCCAAGCCAAGTCAAACAGTTGTCAGTTCATAATTTAATCAGAAACAAATGTAATACCTTACAAATGTTATCTTCTTGGTAAATGTTGAATAATAAAATAGTTTGTATTTAATTTACCAGAGATTAGTAGAATAAATTCAAGCTTTTGAATTGTTCATGGTAAGCATACAGACATTAGCGAAGAGCTAAAGGGACACGAAAACATAAATACGGCTCCTGAAGAGCACATGATGGCCAAACTAACAATGCGCGAAATGGAAGAGGCTATGAGAACACGAAAGAAAAGGAAATCTCCCGGAAAAGACGGGATAACAAACGAAATGCTGATGGGGCTTGGCCAAACAGCGAAGAAAAAACTTCTATCAGTCCTGAACCAAAGCTGGAAAAGGGGTATTGTACCCCAGGCATGGAAAGATGCAATACTGGTACCAGTACCAAAAACAGGAAAGGACAAAACAGATCCGAATGGATACAGGCCCATAAGCCTACTGAGCTGTGTCGGCAAGCTGATGGAACGGATGATAAACACCAGACTGATGTGGCATCTGGAAGAAAAACGAATACTAATTCCACAGCAAGCCGGCTTTAGACAGCACAGATCCACTGAGGACCAGGTCATCCTCATAGCCCAGGAGATAGAAGATGCCTACCAGGCACAGAAACACACAGTAGCTGTTTGGGTGGATCTGGAAAAGGCATTTGACAAAGTCTGGAAGGATGGACTTAGAGTCAAGCTAAGGAGAAGTGATGTTTGTGGGAAGATGTACAAGTGGATCAACCACTACCTCAAACAAAGAACGGCCAGAGTCCAAGTACAAGGGCAGATGAGCAAAAAGGTGACACTCGAGCAGGGAGTACCCCAAGGGGGAGTACTGTCACCCACACTCTTCCTGGTATATATAAACGATATTACAGAGAATATACCAAGAAGAGTCCATAGCTCAATGTTTGCAGACGATCTGGCTATGTGGACCTCTGAAAAGAATCTCACCATAGCAAGAAATCGGATGCAAACGGCCCTAACATCGCTGGAAGAGTGGGCGAACTCATGGCTGGTCAAAATAAACGAGGAGAAAACCACGTGCACAATATTCTCGCTCTCATTAAAACCCCAAAGTACCAAATTAAGCCTAAATGGCAAAATCCTGCAGCCAAACGACAACCCAACCTATCTGGGAGTCACATTTGATCGGCGCATGACATGGAAAAGTCAGATTGAGAGAAACCGAATGAAAGCCAGAGAAAGAATGGCGATCATGAGGAAACTTGCTGGCACAAGCTGGGGAGCAGACGAAGGCATACTAAAGAAACTGTACACTGGAAGAGTGAGACCAGTTCTCGAGTATGGCATCGCGGCATGGACAACAGCAGCGAAGGCGAACTTCGATAAAGTTAACAAACTTCAAAACCAAGCCATGAGAATTATAACAGGTGGCATGAAGTCAACGCCAATTGTAGAACTTGAAAAGTTTACAAAACTGCAATCCATGACCGACAGAAGAGACTGCAGAGCCCAGCTGCAGTCAGAGAAACTCCGAAGACTGACGGACCATCCAATGTACCAGAGGCTAAACAATTTGGGAACTGGGAAACTAAAGCGGAGAAACTTTGCAGAAATAGCCAAAGCAAAGATGCACGAAGATCCCATAAACGCACTAACAACACCAAAACCCATCACTACTGTACGAAAACCTACTTGGAGGCAGGATATATTTCCAGAGGTGGTAGAAAATATACCAGGTATTGCAAACAAAAACTGCCAGACCGAAAAAGAAAGGAGAGACACTACCCTAAGCTTCATAACGAAAAGCTACCCAAGCATGGACTGGACCCATGCATACACCGACGGTTCTGTAACAAACACTACACAGAACGGAGGGGCAGGAGCATTCCTGAACCTACCAAATGGCAGAAAAATAACACTGTCATTCGCTACTGGTAAGTACACAAGCAATTTCAGAGCGGAGGCAGAGGCACTGAGGGCGGCAGTGGAAGAAATGGCAACACACAGTGAAAATGAGAGCCACATAGTCTTGCTGACAGATGCTCTCGCCGTAGTCACAGCGCTAAAAAGCCAGAAAAACACTGAGCTTAATGACTTAAGAGCAGCACTCTGCAAACTGTGCCAGCTGTCCGCACCAAAAAGGGTAGTGGTACAGTGGGTTCCGTCACACTGCAACATCCAAGGCAACGAGGAGGCAGACAGACTGGCAAAAGAAGGTGCAAGGCTACCACAAACAGATACCAGTATGACGTACGAAGAGTCAAAACGGCTTATCAAAGCCAGGTACATGACCAAATGGGAAACCGAACATACTGGTTACACCAAAAACGATGCCTATTACCAGTTGAACCGAAGAGAGCAGGTCGTTGTCTTCAGACTTCGCACTGGCCACAATAGACTGAGGTACCACCTATTCAACAAATTGAAGATAGGGTGTACCGACGAATGCCCGTGCGGTACTGGTAAAATGACCACTGAACATCTGCTGCAGAACTGCCCGACATACGGGGATCAGAGAGAGCAGATGTGGCCATTGCCAGTGGAACTGCAAGACAAGCTCTATGGTAGTGGCGAGAGTCTCAGGATGACCGCCGCTTTTTTCGAAAAAATAATGGTTACTGTCTGACTGTGTACGCAGAAGAAGAAGAAGAAGAATCCTTTAACAATGGCTGATGAAACATTCATTGGACCATCTTGCTAGAAGGTATCATTTAGATCATCCTTCCTTATGATGCTCAAGCTTTTGTTCATGATTTTCATTTTGTTACTTTTTGGTTCCTACCAAGTTGTTTTTGTTCTGCTATATCATGGCAGTTCTAGGAATAACATTCATTTAGCCAAGATTGACTCAAATAATACTAGTTTGTGAATATACATTGACTTCCAGCTTGGTGCTAATGAGATCCTGAACATCGATGCAATCATTGAGCAAGCACTGCACATCTGTGTACTCAAACCACTCAAGTACCACATTTATAGGCTCTTCGTGGAAAAGTACAGCGAGTGAGTGCTATTGTGTTTCATTCTACAGCAATTGTAATTGTTGAAAAATCAGCCATTTGTCACTTTCATCATAATCATCGCTTAGACACCACCAACTTAAATAGACTTCGTCTTTCTAGCTCCCCATAGAACTATGGTTGCAATGAATGCTCTCCGCTGGTTCCTATTTTTGACAGCTCACTTCAGTTTCACCCATAAAACTCAGCTGCCCTGACATCTTTCCATCGTTCTTCACATGCTGATCTTTGACCTCCCATTGTTGATAGCAGTTCAGAGCATGTCTGGTTATACTGTCAGATCTCTTTCTGCGGTTATGTAATTTCCATCTCCACTTTCTGAGTGTGTGTTTTATCCATCTCCACTTTCTAAGGGTATGTTTTATCCATAATCACTTTCTGAGGGTATGCATTATCCATATCCACTTTCTGAGGGTAGGCAATATCCATATTCACTTTCTGAGTAGGTGACGGCTTGGCCTAGAGGTTAAGTGGCATTACTCACAATCCGAAGATGCTGGGTTCGATCCCCATCACAGCACCGACCGTTACCCCGGGGAAGTAAACCCTTACATAAAATGCATGCTGAAGTCGGATGCACTGGGCTGACAGTTGCAAAATAAAAACCACAGTGATGTTCCATCTATCTCCACTTTCTGAGGGTTTCTTCTATCCATTCCCACTTTCTGAGGATATGCATTGTCCATATCCACTTTCTGAGGGTATGCAATATCCATATCCACTTTCTGAGGGTATGTTCTATCCATACCCACTTTCTGAGGGTATGTTCTATTCATCTCCACTTTAACTGGGTGTGTTTTATACTTCTTCACTTTCTCTGGGTGTGGCATGTCCAACTCCAGTTTCTCTCTCAATCTCCAGCTATATTGTTTTGTTGTGTTCATTGCCACAGTTCTGTTTTTGTCATTGCAACTGGCAGATATTACTGACAGAGTCAAGTTAAACTACGTAAACTGTATCAACACCTAAGCGGTTCCCAGAGTGCAAAGAATAAGATGACAGTAACCTTCAAAGCATGTCATAAAAGCGACTAAAGAGGGTTGTGCTTGGGGCTAGCAACCTTGTCATGTAAAAAGACATTGCAACTGTAATCAGACACTGCAAATACTCAGGCATTCTGTGTGTGTTGTTTGAAGCTACTAATGCAGAGTTAACTCTTAATGTTTCTTTGGTAACGGGTTATAGTGACTCTTCTTACATGCCAAGCTGCACTTGAGCCAAAATCATCTGGCTGTAGTGCAATGTGAGGCTCCCAGTGAGTTCACCTCAATAAGGATCCAGTGTTGATTGATCCCTATCATGGTGGTCATACATATGTCACATAGCTTGTTTCCAGAAACCACAGCGAGGCAATGAGGTGGGGGTCTCAATAAGTATATTTCCCAACATCCTGAAGCTAGTCTTTTGTAAGGGACCATCAGTAGTTGAGAACTATGTTTCACATTGGAGCAAACATGTGAATGACTGCATCACACTGTGACATACCAGGACACGGTGTTCTTTGATTGCACTCTTTAAGCACCGACATCATTTTATATCTGTTACCTACAGTAATCAAAGAACTTGATGTTGCTGTCACCTAATGACAGCTTTAGAAACTACCAACAACATTTTTCAGCTTTCCCATGTCAGTTTGGGACTTACTCTCATACTTCTTTAAAGGAGGTAACTTTTCCACGTGGTTCACTGTGAAATAACCACATCTATTTCTCTTAGAAAACTGGTGGTCTGTGTCAGACTTTTCATCATCATACAGTTAAATGGCTAGAAAGGGTCATGCTGTCACTCTAGTCCTCTCATAGAGTCAACAAACCTGGAGAACACATTCCAATCTTTACTTTTCATCAAGCACATGTTTGTGTTCAATTTAAAATCTTTTCATCAACAGTGGCCAGTTCATAGTTTAAATATTTTGTAACTTGATATTGTCTTAGTAAGAAGTAGTATGCCTCTGCCATATCTTGGTGTGTCAAAAAGCTGCGTCAGTCGTGGGACTCCTGGCTAAGCAATAAATGGATGAGATACATGGATTTGCTGACAATCATGATCACCATCTCACGAAGCGAACTTTCCACTCTTTCACTGCCTGCGAATATGCAGATCCCAAATCGGACTCGTCAGCCATCTCCGCACCCATCCACAACACGGAATTACATACAGAATACTCGACTGGAAAGACTGGCTAGGTGAAAAAAGAAAAGGTCTTCATCACTTATGATGGATGAACAACAGACAGAGAACAAATCAAAGAGATCATCAGTCTGTAGGTGGGACAGCAGGATACACACAACCCAAAACATAACTGGTCAGATACTGACAATTATCCCACAGAAAATAAGAATAGAAGATTGCCAAGAAACATTTGGCAACTAAAGGATGGATGATGCACCTAGAGATGATTTTAATAAGTGCAAGTAGATGAGATAAATGCATGCAAGAATGTGAATACAGGTTTTTGTATTCCAGTCATAGGTCAGAGAACTGTTTTTGGGTAAAGCCAAGTTAAATAGACCAAACTAATGCCACAACTAATTTGAACCAACATTAAAGTCTTTAAATGTTCCATAGAGATGTATAAACAGTTGCTGAATTCAAATATCCTTATCACAACATTGTTGCTGAGATGCTGAACAGAGATGTAAGAAAGCATACTGACACCTATTTTTTATTTGCTTGTGGTTTGGTAATGCGCCATCCGATTTGCAAATTCAAAAGATCAAATTGTAGATTAATCACTTGACTAATTTGACTATATTTAATCTACATAAAATCTTTGCTGTAGGATCAATAGAAAAAATATTACTAAAAGTGTCACAACTCGCTTGAAATGAAAATTCGAATAGTATAACAATTTTTTAAAAATACTTTCCTTATATTTTTTTAAACCTTCATTACCCCCAAAATGTTTATTTATGTTCCATTTTGAGTAATTAATCCGGTTCCCTGACCTCTGATCTAAATGATCCCAGAGCAATGTGGTGGCTTCAAGTGAATTTATTTGAGCACCTTTCTGTCTCAGAAATGGAGCACTAGAACAGCTGTCTAAGAACATCAAGTATGCTCGGACAAAATCATCACAAGATATAGGAGTAAAGGTAAGCTCATGAGTCTTGCTGAGATTGTGGTTTATTACAGAGGTAACAAAATCAATCAATCAATCAATGAAAAACCTGTCAGTTTCCTGTGGAGCATAGGTCCTCAACAAATACTCGCCAAGTCTTCCTATCATGAGTCATCTGAGCGAATTCTGTCCATGTCATATTTGTTGCCCTTACATTTGCCTCCAGTTCCTCTTCCATGAGTGTCTCGGTGTTCTTCTACATCTCTTGCCCTCTGGATTCCAGAACATGGCTTGTTTGGTAATGTTATCCGCTGGTTTTCATAATGTGTGGCCTATCCATCACCATCTCCGTTTTTCATGCTCCACATTTGTCCCATCAATTCCATGTTGGTGATCTTGTCGTACCATTTCCACCCTTGTATTTTGCACAGGCAACCATTGACGAAAGTCTGTACCTTTTTCATAAGCACCTGTGTTGTCTTCTATGTTTCAAATCCATATAATAGAACAGATTTTACGTTGGAGTTGCAGATTTTTATTTTGGTGGTGGTTTTAATTTCTTTTGACTTCCATAAATGGCCTCAATGCAATGAAAGCTCCTCTCGTCTTCTGTATTCTTAACTTAACATGGTTTTCTGTACCTCCTAGTATTCTGCCAAGGTATGTGAAAGACTCCACATTCTGAAGGTGGGTGACTCCCAGCCCAATTCTATCATTGCTAATTGCATTTATTTTAAAAACTTGTGTTTTGTGTATTTTAAACCCCAATTGTAGTGACTTCTCTTCGAGTATACGCAGCTTATTTTGCATCTGCCTGTTAGTATGGGACAGAAGAGCCAAATCATTGGCAAAGTCGAGATCTTCAAGTTGTCTCATCAATGTCCATTTAATGCCATTGTCACTTAGTGATAATGTTGATTTCATAATCCAGTCAATGGCCAGCAGAAAGAGTAATGGTCGTAGTAGACAGCCCTGCCGAACCCTTGTTCTTATTTCAAAGGGTTCATAAAGTTGACTTTCGTGCAGCACTCGACATCTCGTTGCTTCATATGTTTACTGGATTATATTAAAGAACTTTGGGGGCACTCCATAGTGTCTGAGTAACTTCCATAGTGATACACTAAGCTTTCTTGTAGTCCACAAATCCTATTATAAATGGAGAGTTCCATTCCACAATTTGTTCAATTATTATTCTCAGTGTTCTATCCGGTCTGTACAGGATCTGCTTTGTCGAAAGCCGGCCTGCTCATCACTCAACTGGTCATCTATGGCCTTTTTTAAACTCTCTAGAATGATCCTATTGTAAACTTTTCTGGGTACCGATAATAACAATGTTCCTCTATAATTGGTACTTTGCTGCAAATCTCCATTCTTTGGCAACTTTATTACATAGCCATCTATCCAGTCTTCTGTTATTTCTTCGCTGTCCCAGACTATACTGAGTAGCTTGTATAACATCATTGTTGAAGTTTCAATGTCCGCTTTGCGCTTTGATCGCTTCGCTGGAGATATCATCTGGGCCTGTCGCTTTGTTATCTTTCAGAAGCCAAATCGCCTTTTAAATTTCTTCTTCTGTTGGCCTCTCGCAATTTACCTGTAGTTCTGAATCCGATGACTGAATGTCCGGAGAATCTTGTGGAGCCGGGCGGCTTAAAAGTTCTTCAAAATGTTCAGCCCATCTCTTTGTTTGCTCATTGGTGTTGCTAATCAACTGTCCTGTCTTATCTTTGATAAAGCTATTGAAATGCTTATATTTGCCTGTTAGTTTCTTTGTGCTGTTGTACAGGTCTTTCATATTTCCTTTTGCAGCAGCTTTCTCTGCCTCTAACGCCAACTCATCAATATATTTTCTCTTGTCACTTCTGATGCTCTTTACTTCTTTGTTGGCTTCAGCGTATTTTTCCTGTGCAAAAATATGATTCAGTATCTAGTTTATTCAGAATGATCTTATCTACTGTACATGTGTGCACTTTAACCCATTTCAGTCCAGGCTAATTTTGTCCTTTTGTGTATTTCTGTCTTTCGCCAAATTTATCGGCGAATGAAGGTCCAGAGCGGTGATGCATGCCTTTCATTCCAGCAAGTGTATGGCTGGAGTAGGAAGTTACAAAACGGTGTGAGTTCTGTGACCGACTGCTAAAGACAGGGTCAGACACATTATGTAATATTCATTCATCGATGAATTTATATAGGTTTCACCCCTTTGCTGCTCCAAAAACAGATAACAGGATGCTGCTCCACATTGGCACATGTCAATAGTGAAGCTACCATCTTTTAACTGCAAATCATATTGTTCATCTGCACGTGATGGCACGTGCAGAATACTCTTGACATCCTTAGCAACCGTACTTACAAGTTACAATGGGAACGATGAGGCTACCGTCTGGTTGAGCAAAACACTTTGATCAGACAATGTCAGGAGAAATATGCTGGCCAAGATCAACCCTCACCTGACCTCCTCGTTGGTCTTTGTGGAAATGGGCTGTTGTCAAGGACAACAGTCTGGCTAACAAGGTCAGGTTTGACGTGATCCCCGTAGTAGTGAGTGACACACAGATGAAGCCAAGCATTGCACAACCGCCTCGAGGACCCTGTCCATCTTCATCAGCATGCTCGGGATGTGAGGAAAGCTACTGCAACCCACCACTCAACATTCTTTTCTGGGTATACAATAGAGTAACCTACTCATTGTGGGCATTCGCAACAACTAGTTCCAATACAAAGACCTGGTTTTACTCATTTCTATCCCACTTTTAAGGTTTTCATTTGAGGCCCCCTCGTACATAACAGACTATTTAGCATTCAAAGCAGAAAAAAAAGTAATCAGGACATACAGTGTAGTTTTATATTTATTGTGATTTGCTAAAAAATGTCGCGTATGGGGTCATTGTAGTCAAGAGGTAAAGGCACTCGCCTCTCACAGTGATGAACGGAAACAGTAGGTGATCGAATCCAGCAAGTTTCAAGCAACTACCAGTCTCACAGGAGGTAAGACCAGAGTGTCTGCATCCCGAGTTACCTCCAGTTGTCTCGACCAATAGTCTTGCCACTGATCCAAAGTAACTCGAGATAAGAGTAAGATTTATGACCAGCGCATATTCTTCCTCACTATAATCCAAATACAGCCCACATCACATTATTAATCCAAATACAGCCCACATCACATTATTAATCCAAATACAGCCCACATCACATTATTAATCCAAATACAGCCCACATCACATTATTAATCCAAATACAGCCCACATCACATTATTAATCCAAATACAGCCCACATCACATTATTAATCCAAATACAGCCCACATCACATTATTAATCCAAATACAGCCCACATCACATTATTAATCCAAATACAGCCCACATCACATTATTAATCCAAATACAGCCCACATCACATTATTAATCCAAATACAGCCCACATCACATTATTAATCCAAATACAGCCCACATCACATTATTAATCCAAATACAGCCCACATCACATTATTAATCCAAATACAGCCCACATCACATTATTAATCCAAATACAGCCCACATCACATTATTAATCCAAATACAGCCCACATCACATTATTAATCCAAATACAGCCCACATCACATTATTAATCCAAATACAGCCCACATCACATTATTAATCCAAATACAGCCCACATCACATTATTAATCCAAATACAGCCCACATCACATTATTAATCCAAATACAGCCCACATCACATTATTAATCCAAATACAGCCCACATCACATTATTAATCCAAATACAGCCCACATCACATTATTAATCCAAATACAGCCCACATCACATTATTAATCCAAATACAGCCCACATCACATTATTAATCCAAATACAGCCCACATCACATTATTAATCCAAATACAGCCCACATCACATTATTAAGACAAAACCGTCTGATGTTATGGCGATCATCCCTTTGTGATGGGCAATAACTTTATGAGACAAATCTACATTCATTTTCACTCACCCGACCAGTAACATTATTTGACAAACGTATTCGTACAATGTGTATTACAGTCATGTTTCAATGAAGATAATCTATGTGGGAAGAATTTGTAAGTTTATCTAATTAAGTGTACATAATAAGAACAATGTTCTTTAAACTTCCATGATACTTTTAGTTGAGATTTTAAAGTTGTAGAGAATAATTTTAGTAGAACCTGTACAAGCCATCTATCATTACTGTAGTGTTTAGGACAAACTATGTGGAGCCTTCTGCTATTTCGTTCATTCACTCTCAAATAACCACATCCATTTCTCTCATTGAGGCTATCAGTCTCAGGTTTATATTGTCATCATATATTTTATATGTCACATGGGTTGGAGAGAACATGTTGTCACTCTTCTCCTCTCATGGACAGATCCAGAGAATATGCTTCACTGACTGTTTGCCCTATCCCCACTGGCATGTGTCCCATTTTTATTTGTTCAACAGATTATTTTTAAGTCTGTAGTACCGGTACGGTAATCGGTTCGCAGTCGGAATATTGTCACTTGATCTATCCTTAGTAAGGAATGCTTCTGCCGTATCAGACTATGAGTTTTCTTTAAGATATTTGTCTTTGAAGCTGTTTGTTTTTTACAGTTGTTTTAATTTATTAATGTTCTTCCATGATATGAATCAGTTCATGATCAGTTCAAGTGCCATCTCTGCATCGAAGGTCGGCTACAAAGGATCTCCAGTCTACTCTGTCTCTTGTTGTAATGGTGCAATTTGACAGGCTTTTTCCAGTCCATCTCCTGGTGTAATCCACTCACTTATAATGTGGACGACTGTCTTCCACTCTAACCTCTATGATGGTCTTCGACAAGGAATACCTCCTTGTCTTTTTATGTGGTCAAAAATATCTTAACTGCCTAACCTCGATTTCAGTCATTAATTCTCTTTTCACCCACAATGTTATCAATACCTCCACATTTGTTTTCTTCTCTTTCCAAGAAATGTTACCTGATCTTCTATATACTAACATCTCAAAGGCTTCGATACTCTTTTACAACTTGCTATTCAGTGTCCATGTTTATGCGCCATAAAGTAGTAGTGACAAGTATACATCACACCTGACAATCCTCATTTTCAATTTATGATTTAGCTACAGTTCATATATAGATCAATTTTAAAAATAGTTTCAATAGACTGCTAAACCTGAAACTTGACTATAAAATATCTTGTATTTTTGTTTGTTGTATTAGCCTGGACTCAAGTTGCCACAGAACATAGACATGGAGGTCATAAAGCATTACCTTGACCTTATGCAGAAGTCATACTCTCCACTTCAGAAGCTTCAAAATCTTCTCAATGCTACATCCACAATTTATCACAGCGTAAGATATTTTGTTCCAATTTTTAACTATCTCTTCAATTTCTCTACAGGTCGTAAAAAAAGAGAAAAAAAAAAGACAACATACACAAAACAAAAAATGTATGTATTTATGCTACATACATAGATGTCTCAGTCTCTGTAGACAATGCGCATGGCGCCCTGTGAGTTGAATTCAGGGTGCAAGCCTGGGGGCTGAATATGTAGACCATGGGCTTCCCAAACTGCAGGATATTCCTCTCACCTCATTGGTGTAATCCAAAGGAATGGAAAGCATGATAATTTAACACCAGCTCGGCTGCAGGAACTGCCAGAATGAATTTGCAATTTTGAAACCATCCGCCTTAGGTGCTACCACTCCAGATTTTCTGTCTGGGTTTACTCCCGTAGCCCTACCCTCTGCTGAGGTTTCCACAAGGCAGTGGAATCGTTGCCTGCAGATGCTAGTTACTTGAGACATCCGATGATACTCTCATTATCCCATAACTAGCCAGCACTCTCTGGCACTTGTGGGTTTTCCCCTCTCCCAAGTGAACTGCCTTTTACAGAATGCACAGTAATGTTCAATGATGCTATTCTTTCCTAGCCAGTAGCGAGCCTGAAGCCTCACGCTGACAATACATTTTTGGTGGTGTCATCTCTTAATTGAAGTTATGCCTGCAATAATTGTAGATGAAGGATCAAAATGTGAAGTATTGGCCAGAATAGCACAGACAATAGCGGCTCTTGCATGGCTTAACAAAATCTGGCAAGATAAACAGTTAGCACTACGCACGAAAATCAGATTTATGCGTACACTGGTCCTGTCTATATTCCTCTATGCATGTGAGACATGGACAGTTACAGCTGACCTTCAACGAAGGATACAGGCCTTGGAGATGAGATGTTTCCGCAAACTTTTAAACGTCACGTACAAAGATCGAGTTACAAACAAGGAAATACGAAATAGAATTACAACGGCAATAGGGCCTTTCGAAGATCTCTTGGCAACTGTCAAAAGAAGGAAACTCACTTGGTACGGTCACATATCGAGATCAAATGGTCTTGCAAACACAATCCTCCACGGGAAGGTGCATGGCAGACGACGAAGAGGCCGGCCCAAAAAGAGATGGGAGGACAACACAAAAGAATGGACCAGTCTCCGACCAGAAGAGTCACAGGCAGCGGTATCTGACAGAGAGGGATGGCGTAGAGTTGTGAGGATGTCTTCATGTGTGCCCCAACGACCTCACCGGTTACGGGATGACCTGAGCTGATTGTAGATGACCATTTGTTTCTGATTCAGATTCCTATAAAAATGTTCAAAATCTCATACTAGTTTAGTTTTGTGGGCTTGCTTAGAGCAGAAAAACATAAACAAAACTTCACAGATATTCTCATTTATTGTACAAGATGTCATTTCTTTAAGCCTTTAATCATCTGATTGTTATTCACTGTGTATTGGTTATGTATCATACCTTCACTTGTTACATCCATATAGTAGGAATATTCTGACTTTGATGTTAAATATACTCAGATCTATTTTCCTTGACTAAGAAAAGTTGTAGTCTACAGTCTCTTGAGAGCACCTATTCCAAACGTCCTAACACAAGCTTTCTTTCTTGTTTGAATGCAGGTCCAAGGTGGTCACCATCAATTCCCTAGCAGATCTTCTTCATCTCTCGGAGCAGAGGGTGAGTTACATCTCTAGGGCTACTTTCTCTGTAGTAAATTAATGTTTAGTGCATTTTTCTTCTTATCTGCTGACCTTTACATATTAGCTCTAACAAAGTTAAAAGTAACAAAAATAATTACATTATAATAAAATTGTTTACTCCAACAAAGGCAGCAGTAAGCAGTAAGCTCATTGGGCCAGACATTGCCATACATCATCTCCTGCACAGATATAGGTTGCTGCTACTAACATCTCCTTCCAATAGGAATTGTTAATCATGTTGGTAGTGAAATGTTTGGTTGAAATGGGACCAATGCCAGAAGTGTAATGATCTATTGCGCCAATATCAATTTTATTAAAATGGTAAATCAAGCAAACTGAGAGATTGCCACTTGATCCCACCAAGAGAGATTAGGATAGCCATGACTGTTTAAAATACCTGGGTGATTTTTCTCTCATGTTGATTGATTCACAACTTTTATAATTGTTTTGGTCTTGTCATCTTTATTTGTATATTGCTTTGCAGCAAAGCCGCTCCGTGACTAAACTAAACACCTAGTCTGTACACTATGAGCTGACTGCAGAGGCAAGCAGCCTTTATTCTTCAGTCCTATAAATAGTCTGTGGACCCCAGCAATGGGAGCAATAATAACAACCATATCAACACTACAAACATATCCTTTATAAACTACCATGGTACTATATAGTAATTGTCTGGAAGGGGAATTATCAATTATACAATATTTTCATTTCTGTCCAGATTTCCTGCCCATACTCATCTACGTGATAGTCCATTGTGGTCTTGTGTCTGCTGAGATTGAGGCTGACTTCATGTGGGGTTTGCTGCAACCATCTTTGTTGGCCGGAGAGGGCGGGTATTACCTGACTACTCTGTCCAGTGCTGTTCTCATATTAAAAAACTTTCAGGAAACACATCAGTTAGCACCTGCACAGATTGAGGTGAGAATAATGATTTATCGTCATCATCATCATGTAGCATGTCCTTAATAGAATGTCACCCCCACCACAGTCTGTCTGAAAGAAACTCGTTCCCTTGCCAAAACTCCAGCCTCCGCCATAGTTATACCCAGGCATTCCTGATATCTTGGTGCCATCGTCTTCTTGGTCTACCCCTTCCTCTTTTGCCTGGCACCATACCTTCCATGACTGTTCTCCCGAGACAGTTGTCTCTTGATGTGACCAAAGTATTTGCATTTTCTAGCCAAAATGGAATTGATAAACCAGTTTTCCTCTATGCTCAACTCTTGCCGAATGTCTACATTTGTCTTTTTCTCTGTCCAGACTATTCTGAGTATCTTTCTGTAACATTTTGACTCGAAGGATTCGATTCTTTGTCTGGAAGTTTTGGTAATCGTCCATGATTCGCAGCCATTAGCTGCCACAGGAAAAACACAAGCTCTCAAGACTTTTACTTGTGTCATTTTGTTGGTGCTCTGCCATAATTTCTTCAAGCTGTTCAGTCTCTGCATTGCCATGGCTAGTCTTCTTCTGATTTCTTTCGAGCAGTCGCCATTTTTGTCAATTCTGGAGCCCAGATATTCAAAATGTGTGACTTGATCTATTTCCTCACCACCCACTGTAAATTTATGCTGACATTGTGTTTTGTCGGTGGTCATTATCTTTGTTTTATTTATGTTTATAAACAGGTTTTGATCTTTACTATGTCCATTTACAGCTGAAATTAGCTGCTCTAGCCCTTCTTGATAGTATCACCCATCGTAAATGGGTGGAAACTTTCAATGTTCTCGTCTTCACAAACATTTCTCATTATACATTCCGCATATATGTTGTATAGATAAGGTGAGAGGATACATCCCTGTCTTACTCCCTTTTGTACTGCAAACCAAACTGATGTTTGCCCAGATACTCGGACAGCGACTCGTTGATGTTGGTATAATGTTTCAATGAGAATAATAATATGCAAAGAAAACCCCATATCCTTCATGATTTTCCACAGATTTTGATGTTTTACTGCATCAAAGGCCTTGATGTAATCAATGAAACATGTGTACAAGTCTACATTAAACTCTCTACATTTTTCGTAGATATTCCTCATATTGAATATGTGGTCCCTGGTCCCTCTGTCTTTCCTAAAACCTGCCTGGACTACGTGAATTTCAGATTCAAACCTTTTCTCTATCCCTTCTTAATAGGATTCGCAAGAGTATCTTGCTAGTGTGGCTGATCAGCGCGACAGTTCGTGCACAGCTTCAGGTTGCCTTTTTGGGGGATTTATCTTAACCCTTTCCAATCCAGGCTAATTTTGCTGATTTATGTCTTTTAAGTCCAGGGGCAAGTGCCGCAGCTCTGCACGACAAATAGCTTTTTATCAAAATAAAATAAATTAATATTAAACAAACTGAGCTAAAATTGTGATCTAAAGGATTCTAAGACACATCATTCAGATATATATGCATAAAGCTTTAAATGTCATTAAAGCACATAATGGGAAATCTTGATATAATAAATTATTCTGTCACACATACTGGAAAATCTGGATGTAATAAATGATTCTGTTCACACATACTGGGAAATCTCGATGTAATAAATGATTCTGTTCACACATACTGGGAAATCTCGATGTAATAAATGATTCTGTTCACACATACTGGGAAATCTCGATGTAATAAATGATTCTGTTCACACATACTGGGAAATCTCGATGTAATAAATGATTCTGTTCACACATACTGGGAAATCTCGATGTAATAAATGATTCTGTTCACACATACTGGGAAATCTCGATGTAATAAATGATTCTGTTCACACATACTGGGAAATCTCGATGTAATAAATGATTCTGTTCACACATACTGGGAAATCTCGATGTAATAAATGATTCTGTTCACACATACTGGGAAATCTGATGTAATAAATGATTCTGTTCACACATACTGGGAAATCTCGATGTAATAAATGATTCTGTTCACACATACTGGGAAATCTTGATGTAATAAATGATTCAGTGTCACACATACTGAGAAATCTTTCTGAAAAAAAAAACAACCCAATCTGTTTAGAGAATTCAGAAGATCATATCTACTGGATTGTGAAGCAGTCCATATTGTTTATAAAAGATTGTATTATTGTTACCTGTTGTGAAATATGTTAATTCTTTTGTGGCAATGCATCTAGGGTCAGCTGCCAACCTTATCAGACATGCAAGGCTTCCTCAAAATTGCCATACCAGATGAATTGCATGATTCCATAACCTGGAAGACTTTGCCAGTAAGACCAAACATGACCACTAGGGATGTCTGTAAGTATAAACCCATACAAGTTCATGTTTTGACTTTTTCCAACTTTCATTCCGAACTTGCAGCTTTATTTAGTGTTTCCTGGAGTTTTATTATAGAATTCTTGTTTTGTAACATCATCTACATTATAAACAGAGATATAACATTGAATATATTGTGATTTGTCATCTTTTATTTTTGGATTGCTTTAATAATTCTTGGTGTGCTATCTTTGCTTCTGCTGACATCACATAGGCAACCTAATCCTGTGTGCATCATCTTCATTGTCACGTCATATATTGTATGCTGTTACAGTCCATCTAGTCTCCACAAGTCCAAAGAGGCATATGTTAAATCATATAATTTTCTAGAACTATGTTGGTGTCTGCTATTCCATGTCCGTATACTGGTGTCTATGTTCAATCTTTAAGGCCTCTATTAAAAATAGCTTTCATTAAGTGACATTGTCCAGCTCAGTTGTGACATATTTCAATAGTCCAGTTAATTAAGTTTTATTTTCAATTGCGATTTAAGAAACAATTAGCTTTTTGTGTATTTAGGTTGTTAGCCCTAACTTTTTATATAGCCTTCATGGACCTGACAGAGGCATTAGATTAGGCTAACAGGGATGGATTCTTGAAAACACTCTCTAAAATAGGCTGCCCAAGTATCACTAATAATATAGTTACATGAGATCATGAAAGAAACAGTTCAATTTGATTGTAGCATAATCAAACCATTTGATATTGGCAGTGGTGTTAAGCAAAACTGAGTTCTGGCCCCAACACTGTTCAAAATCTTTCTTTTGATAATGTAAATGAAGGGATCTGCCTTTACACTAGGTTGGATGTTTAACCTTGCAAGGCTCAAGACAGAACAATGATCAGAGAAGTCACCTTTAGGGACTTCGCTTTTCACTAATGATACTCTAAATGTCACTCAGTCAACACAGCTTGATAGATCGCTTCTCCCAGACATGCAAAGACTTTGGTCATCTTCTACTTCTGCGCTCATCCTGAAAACGATGTTGTGTCATAGTTACAGTTAGACTGCAATTTCTGCTCCTTTTGGCTTGACACATCCGATTTCAGCTGGCTATTTTGAGTACCCTATTCTCTTAGCCAGACTGCACAAGTGTAGCCCATTTCCAGGGCTGCCACTTGGGGATGGAATAGGATATTGGTCAGCTCTGGTTCCTTGACCCTGATGCAAGCAGCCAGCTATGAGTCACTGGCTACTGTAAGTTCATTCACTGTGTTGCCTCTTCCATCCCAGATTTTGGTCTCACAAATTTTTAACTAAACAAATGGTTTACAATGCCTATGTAGTTAGTACGCTTCTATATTTTAGTGAATCTTGGGCAACCTATGCCAAACAAGAGCACAGGCACCTTTCATCTACATCATCAGTGATCTATTCTTGGAATTACATGAAAGGACAAATGTAGTCGTGCACTCTTGCATTCGTCTCCCAAACATGTACACTCTTCATAGACAGCAAATTCTACGATGGCTTGGCCATGTTTGTAGCATGAAAGATAGTCGCATCCCTAAAGATATCCTCTATGGACAGTCGGCACAAAGGCAAAAGAACAGTTGGATGGAAACAGCTGAGGTTAAAAGATGTGTGTAAATGTGACATGAAGCTGTACACCTATCCAAGTGGAGATGTACCCTAGGTGAAAAGAAGCTCTTGCAACATGGAGAAGTGAAATTAAAAACTCAGTACAAAGTTACCACTTCAAGGTCAGATCATCATCATATATAGTCAGTCATGGCTAAAAGGGGCTACTAACCATAAACCGGTAGGATCAGTTTTGTACGCTTAGTCTGACTTCTTCACCGGTACAACTTGGTTGAACCTACATTGCTATCACTGATTAAACTCACAGGATTGATATGGCACTCAAGCCATCCAACTTTATCAAGACGGAGCATTTGATAATGTACACATTCTTCTGATTATACTTTCTGATGCTAACTTGAATGTGTCAAAAGAAATCTGTGGTGAGCTTGAGAATATTGGTATCTCCACAGAGCTTGTCTAAGAATAACCATTTGTGCTTTTTCCAAACCTCATATGTTTGACTAATAATGATAGCTGTCCATCGTTGTCGATGAGGACCGCCGACATCATCCTAGTCACAGATTTCCCTGTTGGGTGTGGGTGCGCATGTGGTTGAACAGACCAATGCGGGCACAAAAACATCTGCTACATATCGGGCACATGAGGTTTGTAGAAGGGTATGGTGTTCCCGCTGAGGATATGTTTGACTAGCAGCTATTATATCAGTGCCACAACTAAACTCATTAGTGGTTCTTATACTTAGTTTGCTTATTTTATTTGTTGTTATTTAGTACATAATCTTGTTTATGGTTACAGGTGCAATGGTTGCTCACAAATTCAAGGTGACAAACCCACAAGACTATGGGCTTTATCTCTTGTGTAATGGTTTAGGTAAGTTACTGAAGCTGATCCATATTCCTTTCTGTTTACGTCCAATAAGTCCATGACTTCAACTGGCCATCTAGCAAGAAGCCAGGGCTAAAGTACAAGAGGTTGCCAGCCCAGGCACAACACTCTGATAATGTGTGAGGAGGGTCTTTGTACATGAGCACAAATACACACACACACACAATACAGGAACCTTCATTATAACTATGAAATCTTCATCAGTGACAAATAAGAACACAGTTTAGATTATCTAACATATCAAAGTGATGAAGTTGGATGAAAATGGTTTGAGAAATTGAGACGGCTGAATTGTAAGACAGGAAGGAATTAGATGATGTCATTCAAGTAAAGGAAAGGAAAGTGGACATAGCAAATAATGTTCACACTCAACTCATTTTGTGATATATTTACCATTATAGGAGATCCTAGTTTTGTATTATAGTGCTAGCAAAATAAATTATGCCATCATCACCTACGTTGGATGGCGGCCTTTGCTTTTGCTAGACTGTATTATAGGGTCATACATTGTCAGGTTACTGTTATAGGAGATCCTAGTTTTGTATTACAGGGTCAGGTTACCATTATAGGAGATTTTAGTTTTATATTACAGGTTACCATTATAGGAGATTCTAGTTTTGTATTACAGGTTACCATTATAGGAGATTCTAGTTTTGTATTACAGGGTCAGGTTACCATTATAGGAGATTCTAGTTTTGTATTACAGGTTACCATTATAGGAGATTCTAGTTTTGTATTAGTGTCAGACATGGTCATGTTAGCATTATAGGAGATTCTAGTTTTGTACTACAGTGTCATACATAGTCAGGTTACCATTATAGGACATCCTAGTTTTGTATTACAGGGTCAGACATGGTCAGGTTACAGTTATAGGAGATTCTAGTTTTGTATTACAGGTTCATACATTGTCAGGTTACCATTATAGGACATCCTAGTTTTGTATTACAGGGTCAGACATGGTCAGGTTACCATTATAGGAGATTCTAGTTTTGTATTACAGGTTCATACATTGTCAGGTTACCATTATAGGACAACCTAGTTTTGTATTACAGTGTCAGACATGGTCAGGTTACCATTATAGGACATCCTAGTTTTGTATTACAAAGAGTGACATATGGTCAGCTAACCATTACAGAAGATTCTTGTTTCTATATTCCAGATAGTCATATGGCAGACTCAGATTGTCCGCAGATTATCAAGGGAGATAACTTGGCACTGGGAAAGTCCTGCTACTTTGCATTTAAGAGGTTGGATGCCAACATTGCATGGCCCAAACATATGAAACATTCCCCACACAAGTAAGTGACAAGTCCTTACATAAGCATGTGTTAAGTCCCCACACAAGTAAGTGACAAGTCATCACTTAAGTGATATGTCCTTACATAAGGTAAATTATTAAATTCTCACATAATCGATACATACATCTAAGTTCTGTAGAATCCATTTTGAGACCAATTCACATATTACCCAAAACAACACATAAAAGAGCCACATGATAAAGAACCTATCTGGGATTGACATTTTCATGCAAAGGATACTAGGAAAGGTAGACACTCTCTTTAATGAGGCAGATACATTAGCAAAATGAGGAGCCTAAATGCCACAAATCGACCAACCAGTTCACAGCAAAACAGATAATAAAGAACTGCAACGAAGACATTATAAGGATTTATCATCACTATCCAACCACCTTGGACGTCATCAACCATAAATTGTCAGACTACGAACAGAACACTGCTTACTCAACTCCCATAGAAATTTAATAGACCAAATGAACAATCCAAACTGTAGACACTACCAACATTCAGTTATGGTGGATAAAGTCAAGTCTAAGAACAATTTAACTAGCTACAGACAGTCGCTCACTTTCAACCATTTGAGGAGGGGACGGCGTGGCCTAGTGGTTAAGTGGCACGGCTCACAACCAGAAGGTGCTGGGTTCGATCCCCATCACAGCACCGGCCGTTACCCCGGGGAAGCAAACCCTTAGAAAATGCAGGAGGAAGCAGACGCTTACATAAAATTCATGCTGAAGTCGGATGCACTGGGCCGACAGGCGCAAAATAAAAACCACAGTGTAACGCACACACGCCTTGGGGAATAGATAAATAAGGCGAACGCAAAAAAAAAAAAAAAAAAAACCATTTGAGGGACCTATCTATGACTTCATAGTACACATCTATAACCTTAAATTTATTCCCTATAATTCTATTTTTTATTCTATAATAATTTGTATTATTATTTTGTATTGCAGTTAGTGTGATTGAATCTTCAAATGTCAAGTGTACCAAAGACAAGCAATGCCTCTCTAGCCATTATGAAAGAAAACACTGTGGAATCAAGGCTGTAATTTCAAGAACAAGAATCTTTTAGTGAAACAAATAGACAACTGTATATAGTATATGTGATGTTGGCACTATATCTGTCCACCTTCAAAATCTGAAGGTTAATCAATATTTAGTCAATACCAATCAGGCAATATCTGATGTGAATTTTGATCACATATGCTGCTGACTATTGCTCCTAGAACATAATATTTTTGGAGAATGCATTTGCAGGATGAGTTCATGTAGTGATTGCTCAATCATATCACTTCTCCAAGTGGACAAAGTACAATCATTAGTACCACATATGCAAAAAGTGAAAATGCTTCCATATTATGATTGTTGTGTCACACATACATCTTTTCTGTCTTTCTTCTGACTGTGGTGCTACGTATTGGGTAATTTTATACAGAATGTGACAAGCATTTCTGAATGTGATAATAAGGATGTTGTAAAAATGTGTAGAACTGTGGTCCTGGTTCATTTTTATATTTGAAATGTTAACCCTTTGAACCAGTGACACCCATATATCGGGGTGTGTGTAATACCCCATTCTCTGAGCAACCATTTCGTCGGTGTGAAAAGTGGACCATTATTTTAAGGCGTATTTTGGGCTGTACCACTTGGAGGTTGGCCATATTATAGTGACGTCTACACAGTACACACATTTTTGGAAATAAGAAATATGACAGTGCAAATATCAAAGCGTGTCTTCACTATGATTTTTATAATTTTTTTGAAAGGGGTTTTGAAAATTCAGAAAATGGTCATTCTTAAAGGCTAACAGCTTTTATATGGAGAGGAAACATGGCAGATGACCAAACTGAATATTAAGAGATTGCAGGTCTTTATCAATAAATCCATGAGAAAGAATTTATGTCTGCGGTAGTAGTTGGACAAGGTTACAAACGAGATCTTATGAAAGCGATCAAGACAAAGATGGATCGAACAAGAAATTGGGAAGAAGAATAGGCCACACACTGTTAGAACCACAAGCTAGTATTACCAGGCAATCTCTGTCATGAAACCCACAGGGGTAAAGAAGAAGCGATAAAAGACACAAAAAAACACATGTGGAACATAGCTAGTTAACACATGTGGCTGATACAAGAAAAACTGGAACCTGGGATAAGCTGGAAAATAGCACAGGACAGGTCTGCTTGAAGAGGGTTGGCTGATGGTCTATGCACCTCAATATGATACGAGTAAAGAAAAGGGTAATATGGTGTATATGAAACTGATAGAGTGAGTGTGAACTAATATGTACATGAAGCAGCGTGAAGTGTTATTCTGATAGTGATCTAATATGTACATGAAGCAGTATGGAGTGTTATTCTGATAGTGAGAGTGATCTAATATGTGCATGAAGCGTTATTCTGATAGTGATCTAATATGTACATGAAGCAGCATAGAGTGTTATTCTGATAGTGAGAGTGATCTAAAATGTACATGAAGCGTTATTCTGATAGTGATCTAATATGTACATGAAGCAGCATGGAGTGTTATTCTGATAAGTGAGAGTGATCTAATATGTACATGAAGCGTTATTCTGATAGTGATCTAATATGTACATGAAGCAGTATGGAGTGTTATTCTGATAGTGAGAGTGATCTAATATGTACATGAAGCAGTGTTATTCTGATAGTGATCTAATATGTACATGAAGCAGTGTGAAGTGTTATTCTGATAGTGATCTAATATGTACATGAAGCAGTGTGAAGTGTTATTCTGATGGAATGGGATAAGACCAGTTTTGTTGTATAAAGTGATGTCAGTAATCCTGTACATGAAAACACGCTATATTATCTGTAAAACAGTATAAAGTATGGTCCAGATATATCAATGTAAAACTGCATGGTGTTTTTTTAATGATTAATTTGTTTCAGCACATGTATAAATTACATGTGTTGGATGATGATTTCTCTTGTGAAATGAGAGTGGACACATGTGATACTAACAGCTGAAGAACTTGCGAAGCTCTCTATAATAAGATGTGTCACACAAATCTGTGCTGATCAACTGATGTGCAATGGGAGATCTGAGAAGATATAACGCATTTTTATAACTGTTTTAGCCTTCAATTATATATGACATATTCTTATAGTTAAATGTTAGATAATAGGTCAAATGGCACCACGGAACATGGATGAGCATTGCAAATAATTTGAAATGCAATGGAACTGAGTTGTGCATTTAAATATTTATGCAATATATTAAAATTTGAACATCTCAGACTTCATTGTTTTAACAAAAATATTTGTAAATATATGTATGATTTCTGACTTTGCTGTCATCTTTAAATGAGAGATTTGATCACACTTCATATGTCTGTTGTGGGCTTTGATGAGCTGATCAGTTTTGCAAATAACGCCCCTACCTTTGACTTGGTCTTTAGGTGTAGGGGGGATGTAACCTGTCCTTTATCACCAGATACTAGACCAAATATATATATATATATATATATATATATATATATATATATATATATATATATATATATATATATATATATAAGCCATTCATATTTTGCATTGAGTGAGCATTTACTAAAATGCCTTTCTGACTTGTGAGTTTTAAAAATGATTTAATGCTGTCAAGTATCCAGTATGGGATTTGCTACTTTTTAAATATATTTTAAAAACCAATCATTCACCATTCAGGTTATATATGTTTTCTCAAATCATCACTGCAAATATGAGGTCTTCTGTATAAGATATTTGCATTTCAAGTTTGATATGAACATTTCCATACAATGATGAAGTTACCATGAACATTCAAACAATAATGGTGACAGCTTCAAAGTGATATGTTACTATGATAGGACTTTGCTTTTACAATATAAAAAACAAACAAGTCTTTGGCCTCGATGCATGCTTGCCATTGAAAGACCTCATGTGAATAACAGCCAAATGACCAACAACAACCAATAAAAATAAAAAGGGCAAAACTTGCAAAAACAAAGTGTTGCTCAAATAATCTGCTCACAGATCCATCATTTTATACATATTTGACATATCTCTCACCACCATGCAGTTGTTGAGTCTTGTCACCATATATCTGTATGATTTCCATGATTGCACTTTGTTTAACATTATACCATCCAAACTGCTGCTAAACCCTTCAGATGGTCATTGTTGTCACATAGCAACAAGAGCACAACTATACAACAGATTTCTGAAAATTAACCATAATTGAATTCTATGTGGGTTTTTAAAACAAACAATGAAATAGTCACTATGGTAGCTGCTGGAAGATCTAGTAAACTGGGTTAATGATCAAATCAGTTTATGCATAATGAATATATGCGTAAGAATAAGACTTGTATAAATGGGCATCTTGTAATGTGTGACATTGATTACGTAAGGCAGCACCTGTATATGCAGATATGTGTGATTCTGAAATGTTGATGCAAGACTATGGCACACGCATTCACATTATCAGTCCGGCAGATGTGCTGTATGCGAGGAAGCCAACAATATTCGGTATGTGTCCAGATCCTTTGCAGTGCTGTACCAATGCTGGCCTAGATATTTTGTTAGTCCATTTCGCCATCGCATAGGTGGGTGACCCCGTGGACGTGTACAGGCATATGGTCACCAAAACGTTGTGTCCATCTGGTATCACTCACATATCCAGCCCAATGATGTTTGCGTGATATCACTGCTTTCACAACGTCCTGAAACAAAATTTAATGTTGAATTTCTAGACTGTGGCAGTTTCTGAATAATGATAGACTTTGATGCTGGATCAATGTCTTTCAGAATTGACAATTTGCCTGTTATCATTACCTAGTCCAAACAGGCACAACAACGACCAATACAGCTGAGATGATGATGATGGATAAGACACACCCTCAAAAATAAACCCAACAGAGAACATCTGCCCAAGAATGGTAGAAGAGCTAGGGTAGCTGATGTCTCAAACACAAATTTGTGGAAAGTGAATCTGTTGAAGCCCATTATTCCAAGAGAAACCCCAAAGCAAGATTGTCAAGTAGTGTGTGCTATGTTGCTGTCTTTCATGATTGACTAGGCAAAGGCAAAGGCAGCTGTCTGTCGTAGATGATGATGGCATAATTTATTTTGCTAGCACTATTTTCTAGTAAGGGTTAACTGCGCTACTTTTTATCCTCACTCTCTCATCTCGTGCCGCCCGACCCCAGTGGCAAGTCAAGGGCAAGACGACTACGAGATGCAGGGGACTCCGCATCAAGCACCTGTGAAAAAAGACGGTGGAGTTTTGAACCCACACCACCTGATCACATGACTGACTATGACCTTGTTATTGCTACCCGAAGCATAGGGTAAATAAATTAATTAATTGTGCTATTTGTTTTGTGACCATAACCAGTAACACTACAAGTGCAAAGTTACAAAGCAGTTCTTGCTGCAGAAACCTGGCTGTGGAAGCAAGTATATATCAGAGGTTTTCCATTTGAATATAACATATGTGTATGGTACTATTCTTACTATCGATGGTTTTTGACTTCAATAAATGTAAGTTTGCAAATTTATGTTTTGTGTCTTCTTCTTCTGCATTCGTTCTACATCTTCCGCTACCAAGTCCTGAACAGGGCTTTGCAAGTAGCAGGATGTAGTCCGGAGAACGGAATGCGCTGTGTCGCTAGTTTACAGTTTGTCTGCGATATTTGCACCTTTCGGTCTGACACATCTGTCTTCGGCAGCATGTTTTGTGTAATTTTGTTAACCCCCGTGCATGGTTTTCATTATGATAACAGGCAAAATAGTATGTTTAACAATTTATTTTCAAATGACTAACAAACAGACATTTTAGAGCAAGCGTCAGCTACAACAAATAAACAAAACACAGCCAAATATATTGTAAAATAAATGTAAAACCATCACATTAAAAACAATATTTTTATTATTATTATTTAAGGACGTAAGTTCATGCAACAATATTTCCAAAATATTTTGTGTTCAAGAAAACATAAAAAATTGACAGAAAAGCTTGACAATGAGGAAAATGTTAAGGCTTCAGTGACAGGTAATGATGGTATCAAACAACATTTAAAAACTATATTTCAAGAGATGTTCTTGGTGACACCTCAGCATACCTTACAACATTCACAGTTTCATAAACAAGCAGAATGGAAAGCTGAATAGGGAAAAATAAATTCTGGGCAATTGGAGGTTTAAGTAGAAAAACGACTAAAAGTTTCATTAGTACAAAAGGACTAAAGAAAATATAATTAGTAGAAGAGGACTAAAGAAGGTATAATTAGTAGAAGAGGACTAAAGAAGGTATAATTAGTAGAAGAGGACTAAAGAAAGTATAATTAGTACAAAAGGACTAAAGAAGGTTTAATTAGTAGAAGAGAATTAAAGACGGTAAAATTAGTAGAAGAGGACTAAAGAAGGTTTAATTAGTAGAAGAATACTAAAGAAGGTATAATTAGAAGAGGACTAATAAAGGTATAATTTGTATAAAAGGACTAAAAAAGATATAATTTGTAGAAGACTAAAGAAGGTTTAATTAGTAGAAAAGATCTACATAAGGTAAAATTAGTAGAAGAAAACTAAAGAAAGTATAATTAGTAGAATACATCTACAGAATGTTTTATTAGTAGAAGAGGACTAAAGATTTAATTATTAGAAAATGACTAAAGAAGAATAAAAAATTGAGTTCACAGTCTTCAACTTTCTTAAAATAAGAAAACCTCTCAACATTAGTTGTTTTAAAAATAAAGTATGACAAGGTTTCTTGGCATATTAAATTCTACAAACATAAATGTGGCTATTACAATATTTAAAACAATAAAAGTACCACTCAGTTTAAAACTCTTTACAGTCATGTCTAATTTTGCTGATTTGTGTGTGACAGACTGAGGCAAGTGGTACAAATGTATGTGAAATAGTTTTTTCCAAATAAAATTAAAACAAATTTAGCTAAAATTATGATCTAAAGATCTTATCACACAAAATTAAACTGTCAATGACATGAAATTTTCATAATAAAAATACATATTAATGTTAAATGTCAATGAATAATCTGTAGGATTTTAGGCCTTGAAAATCGTACTGTGAATAGATTCTTAACCTCACGCAACACATTGAGGACGGGTACGAGCGGAAGCAGGTGACAGAGGTTTCTTTTGTTGACCTCACAGTGACATATGACACAGTAAACCATCGACTACTGGTGACAAAAATATATCAAGTCACTAAGGACTGACGCCTAACTCAGGTAATCAAATGCTTTCTACAGAATAGACATTTCTATGAGACTTTGACAAATAACAGTTGGTGGCGCAACCAGAACAATGGCCTTGCACAAGGAAGTGTTCTGGCCCCTATGATACACAATGTATACACCAATGATCAACCAGTTAGCCAAGGAACAAGACAGTTCATATATGCAGATGACACTGCGATAGCTGCACAGGGAGAGCGTTTTGAGTAAGTTGAGCTTGGACTTACAAAAGCTCTAGACAGAATAGCCGAATACTATGAAGAAAATCAAAGTCAATCCCAATAAAACACAGGTATGTGCTTTCCATTTAAGAACAGAGAAGCAAGACAACTTCATATTAAACGTTGCGGACAGATACTTGAACATAGCGACACACCCAAGTATTTAGGCATTGTAATGGACCGTACATTATCGTACAAGGCACATTACAATGCGGTAAAACAAAAAGTCAGTGCAAGAAATAACATAATTCACAAGCTGACAAACACTGTATGGGGAGCATCCCCCATCAGCCCTTGCACTATGTCTCTCAGCAGCAGAGTATCCGGCAGCAGTATGGAATCCATCTACATACACGAATCAGGTCCATGTGGCAGTTAATTAGACATGTCGAATTGTAACAGGATGCCTAAACTGACACCAATGGAAAAAGTCTATGCAATCGCTGGTATCGCACCTCCGGATATTAGAAGACATGTCACATCTGAAGTTTGAAAGACAAAAGCAGTCCTGTGACCAGAGACACCCGCTTTTTGGGCATACTTTGGAAAGAATATGACTGAAATCAAGGAAAAGTTTTTTGCAGACTGTACAGCCCTCAGAACAGAGCCCCGAGAGAAACTGCATAGAAAAGTGGCGTCAAAAGAATGGTGAAGGTTTAGTGGAGATCAAAGAAGAACCTGCACCAGGACATGATTTGCCATATACTACGTGGAGACCTTCAAACAGGTTTGTCCAGATATGAGTCTAACCTGAAAAATGGATTTGCAGACAATGAATATTGCAAAAGTTCAGGATCCGGAACACATGATTATATGTCCTAGGATGCAGGAATCCTATGCAGTGGAAGTGTAGCACCTAACAGGGGCTGGTTTTGGGGTGAGACTATGTGAGGTTGCCGGACACGGAAAGTAGGTAGGTATAATTTAAAATTACTTTTACACGCCACACATGTTGAAAATATTGCTTTATCTCCTCTAAAGCATTACCACTTTAACTGTCGCCTGTTTTCAAAGTCTGAGTCAGACTTGTATTGACTATTCGGGTGTAATTCTGATGCTTGATCATTGGCCTGATCAAATAATGTCATGCCATGCCTCTTGAATTTGCCATCATGCTGAATGTCACAATTTTAGACATTAATTGAAAACCTAAGTATCCATTGTATGGAAGAAACTATTCATTAAGCGAAAGCCGTGCAATTTGGATCGACGACCATGTTTTTGGTTATTTTAAAACTCAAAACACCATTTCTTAATGGCAGAACATAGTGTATATGCTAAATGCAGATGAATTAGTTGAGTTAGGCAGAAACTGATGTTTGACATGCGTGTACGTCGGGTAAAACGGAGAGAATGGAGTTGTAAAGGATTAAAATAAAGTTGATTTTACTTAAAAATCCATATATCCACACATTACAATAAAAATCAGAAAGCTTTTGAGGGTTTACACACAAATGAGAAGATAACACTATGAACACGGAACAAAAGACATGTTGATACAGAACAGAAACGATAATATCATGGGAATCATACATTTCAGCACATATAAAATTGTCAAATAAAAGAACCGACTTGAATATATAACTATAATTTTCCCAGTAGAACAAATTATTCACATTTGTATTTCATTATCATATTTATACTGTTTCTAGAGCTTTCTTACAAACTCAGATGACTACTCGGGATCAAGATGCTGAGCAACGCATGAGCTGCAGTGGTCAGCGACCCATAGCTGATTGCTAGCGTCAGGGCCAGCGGAACCATAGCTGCCAAGACCCTTCTACACCTCCACGCGGTGATCCTGGATAACAGGCTGCCGCAGGGCAGACTGGCTAAGGAAAAGGGATCGAAGAGGGAATGCTAACCCGGTACTCAAAAAATGCTTGCTGAAGTCGGATGTGTTGGACCGAAAGGTGCAAAAATCGCAGTCAAGCTGTAAACTACGACACATCGCATTCCGTTCTCTGGACTACATTCTGCTACTTAAGTCCTTTTAGGGTTTGGTAGTGGGAGATTGAGAACGAATGAAGACAACAAAGAAGAAGAAGATGACTACTCCATAATAGGTTGTTGACCTGTGTAAATGAGTAGAGTCTTCCGCCCTAGACGGATTACACCACATTGTCAATCACTTCTTAGAACATGCTCTCAGTGTGGTAGTGGAAGACATTCTCATATTCTTAGAACACTCTCTCGGTGTGGTAGTGGAAGACATTCTCATATTCTTGGAACATGCTCTCAGTGTGGTAGTGGAAGACATTCTCATATTCTTAGAACATGCTCTCAGTGTGGTAGTGGAAGACATTCTCATATTCTTAGAACACTCTCTCGGTGTGGTAGTGGAAGACATTCTCATATTCTTAGAACATGCTCTCAGTGTGGTAGTGGAAGACATTCTCATATTCTTAGAACACTCTCTCGGTGTGGTAGTGGAAGACATTCTCATATTCTTAGAACACTCTCTCGGTGTGGTAGTGGAAGATATTCTCATCTTTCCCGTGCAAAACTCTTCCATAGAAACCATTAAGGCAGTCCTAAAATACTGACACTTAAATAATGAAACCCAAATTGTGTGTTGAAGATAAAGTGGTAATTGACAATATTTCTTCTTCCCTTCTCCATTTGACACCATATGAAGCATAGGACAATCAATGCTTTTTGGCCCTTTACAGAAAGTCTGTACCACTCATCTATTGTACATGTTCTCGCAGTACTTTGAATAAACAGTGACCTGAACTTGGATTAGTTTAATACAACACCAGACCACATATTCGATCTATTCTTTGTAGATAGAATAGTTGTATCATGTCTCAGCTTACCAAGTGGTAAATTGGTGCTTGATTTAGATAAGGAAATGCAACAATTAAAAGAACCTTTAGATAGGATAACAGTAATAAAATCACTATATACAGAAATGTAATATACATTACTTAACTCTCTCATCTATACAATTTATGCAACAAAATTAAATAACTTACTTAACGTCTTTATACTGGTTTAGAAGACTCTGCAGAGTCTGTATACAACCAGTTCCAATTACATCATCTTGCTCTAGAAGCTGTACGCATCCAATCTATTCTTAAATGCATTGACCGTCCCAGCCTCCACCACCTCACTTGGCAATGCATTCCAAGCATTCACAACTCTCTGGCTAAAGAAATGACATATCACATTGACATATTCCAGCAAAACTGACAGAAGACAGAATACTTTAAGATTGGTAATGATTGTGTAACATTATAGATTTATGAAGTGATAAGTTATTATAAGTTTTACAGTATATTATAATCACAAATTTAGAACATAGTAGATGACACAATGCCTGTTTATTCAACAGAAGAGCACTGTTAACAACCAGAAATCATCTAAGTGTGGAAAACATTCTTGTTTAGCTTGTAAATACTTTTGGTCACAGAAAGACATAATGCACGTTTCTACTACTGTATTTCTTCAATTCTAAGATGCATTTTTCCCTCTCATTTAAATGTGTCTAACATCAGAATGCATCTAACAATCTCCATCAAAAGTTTAAATGTGTCTAACATCAGAATGCATCTTACAATCTCCATCAAAAGTTGTATGGCAGGGACTTCAGGCAGTCACTACCTAATGTTTTGCAAATTTGGTTCTGGAACCAGTGTTTGATCTGATATAATAATGTTACATCATTTTGATATCTTATTGTCATTCTAAATGTCACAAATATTGCACTTCAAAGCTGCTGAAAAATAAACTTATTTTGCATGCGGAAGAACATGAAATTATAAGCGACAAGACAAAAATGACAGTGAAGCGAACATAAATCCATATTTTCACGCACACTTTACAGGGCTTAAGAAAAGGAGTTTTTCACAAGTAGATGAAGCTTGACGAACAAAACTCTCCGTGTGTGTACCTTAACCCTACCAGACCGCTGTCCCCATTTTTCGGTAATTTCCTTAACTGCCGCTAAACCGCTGGACCTAATTTTCGGTAATTTGGATAGTACGTCATAAAATGCGTCAGAATGTAAAAATAACCAACCAATCGTGGTCAATCCTCGTGATTAGTCATTGCAAATGGCTGCCCCCATGTTTGAATTGATTTTGTGGGGTTTAACGTGAACAAATTCGGAAAATTGACAATGAAATAAACGGCTGATGAACCAAGCACTTCAACAGGAAAGCAAAGTAAGTCTAGGCTTATGACAGTCCAACAGGTGATCAATAATTTGGTTGAATCAGACTCTGTTCAAGTGAAACAGACAGTGAGAGCTCGAGTGATGAGATGAATGCTTTTCTTGGACTGAGGATCTATATTGAATAATGTATAAAGCCCAGCTATCAGGATTATTGGACAAATGAGGGCTCTTTGTTGTGTTTACTCCCGGATTTCAAAATGTTTTATGACTCGAGACAGATTCTTTGCCTTTTGCTGGGTGGATTGGCACACAAAGGTGGAATATTGACGCTAGATGAAAGGTAAACCTATTTTCTACAATGTCTCCAAGTTACATCTTATTCTAACCACTTGTTTGCATGTAACTAACATTTTTCTATGTCATGTTGGTTTTTTTCTCTTTAATGCTCAGGAGCCCAGGTATAGGGGACAGTTAGGTTAAGGGCCTTAGGTCTGGTAGGGTTAAGAAAGTCATAGTTACTCCTGCCGTTTACCCACGCATGGCTGAATTTCACTTTGACATTCAATAGCACTGGGCAGAAATCACATTGCATCAACTGGATGACGACCGACCATCACAATGGTTTGCTTTAATTAGACAGTCAGATGATTTCCTTAGTCTGTACCAGTTCTGAACTAGTCACTGAATGACAGCCAAAATAAATGACGTGAGGGGCAGTCCATGAGAAGGTTGAAACCATATTCTGAGCTTAACTGATCCGCCAACTAGTGACAGCAGCCTCACCTAACACTGGCTCAGTCAACCTTTTCCTCTTAGTTATTGATGGATAATACAGCAATATCATTTTTAGTAATTTGATTGATATTATAATATGGGGGGTTGTGGTTCCTGTATAAGTGGTGGGGTGTTATTAAGCAAAGGAAAATTGTAGATTAAAATTTGTGTGTGATCGTGGCGCTAAAATTAAGGGGTGTGTCTTACAATAGTTGGCATCTTAGAATCAAAGAAATACAGCAGATGTGCCATAATCCACCTCTATACACAGACAGCCTGAACGAAAAGACGGTGTAGTTGATTGAAAGAACAAGCAGCACGTGATCATAGAAGCGCATGGGAGGATACATAATCGAATGGATAAACAGTGCAGAATGCTGAATTAATAGGCTTCTGGTTACAATTTAAATGGATGAAAGGTGGACAGTCAAAAGAAGAGAGTGAGAAGGAAATAAAATGTAGAAATCATTAACAACAAATGCACTAACATTCCCAATTATATGGGGAAGTAAACAAACACACATGTGCACACACATACAATTCTTAAAAACATTTTTTCCTAAAAATAAATACTAACAAAACTTGTGAAGGAAGTCCCAGAAAAACAGTGCACATACAGCAGTCCTTGAATGAACTCAGAAATGAATAAACTTTGGCTTGTGTGAATGGCTTAGTCTGCAATTCCATGAACTAGAGTCTTGTAGCCATTAAAATAGAAGATATAAATTTAATTAACATTTATTTCAGTACAGGCCATCTTTAAAAACAACCACAACATAACTTAATGCTGTGTGCACTGATATGAAAGGTTGAGTACACATCCAAATGTTGATTTAGCACGGACAGCCAAATCAGACAACACATCATCCCAGCACACTTCTGGAATGGTTCTCAAAGGTTCAGTCAAGCTCTCTACTAATGTCACAATTCTACATGGGCTGCAGCTTTTGGTCTCTGCTTCCTCATTCTCATAGAGCATTTCTAGTACCTTGATCAGAACTCTGTTTACCATAATTTTAGCTTGAGCTTCCAGATTTGCATTCTCTCTTGAGTGGGTTAGTTTCTTTAACACAGTTTCTACAGTCAGCAGTTGGGCAATGACAAGCCTGCAGACTAGCTTGCAGTAGGCCATCAGTGTTTCCAGCTGCCAGAGAGATAAATGATTTTTATGTTCAAAGTTAGTCGGCACACAAGTAAATCTGCATGACACACCAAAAACAACATTTGATATATCTGTGCTTCAGTTGTGACAAACACAACTCAGACACTAAATTATTATTGGGAGCAGTGTGCTCTAGCAATAAATACTAATATTATTTTAACAATTCACAGATACACCCTAAATCCATCCAATTTTTTATTAAAGTAATAATTGTACAAATTGTAACATATACTATTAAAGTCTGATTCGATCTGTACTTCTACAGGGCCAGATGTCCCTGTGCAGGTCCCAGCTCTGGAGTGAGTTGGATGTAGCCAGGAGGAGGACTTCCTGCTTAGCGGGATAGGCTTGAGCAGCTTATTAATCCGATACCTTGAGACAAGTGTCGCTGAAGGTGGTTAACCGATGCGCAATCCCATATTAATAGACTCAAACACTACAGCAAAGTAGACCAGCAGCGTGTTAGGCCCCATCTATGCAGTTTTTAACAAACCACCTAACCATGGTCAGTGTTATACCATGTTACCTCTTACGACATGCTCTCTGTGGGACAGTGGTGCTAATCTTGTCCTTATTATTCACAAAGACTCCCGGCGGATCACTCAGAAGTAATAAGTACTAAAAACTATTAAAATTCACAAATAAATACTTTTCGCCAAATAAATAGAATATAATTAATCCATTAAAAAAATTTAAGGAATCATAGGAATTGTGATGTGTAAACTTAAGGGCCAATAATAAACTCAAGAAAGGGAAAGCGGAATGACCCGATGAAATAGCAGAAGCTATAATAGGAGATAAAGATCAGGTCACTGATATATTGCAAGGATTATTCAAAAAGATATAGGAAGAAGAGAGAGTGCCCACAGAATAAAAAGAAGGACATCTGAGTAAACTGCCTAAAAAGGGAGATCTGGCAGAATGCAGCAATATAGGGGGATTACATTGCTGTCGGTACAGGCAAGATATTCAACAGAATCATCTTCAACAGAGTAAAAGCAGAAGTAGGCAAAATATCTCAAGAGAGGAACAGGCATGGTTTTCGCTATGGAAGTTCATGCACAAATCATTTAGTTACTCTATGCATCATAATACTCAGAATACCCTGGACAGAGAAAAGAACAAATGTAGACATTCGGCAAGAGTTTATCAATTCCATTTTGGCTAGAAAATGCAAATACTTTGGTCACATCAAGAGACACAACGGACTTGAGAAGACGGTGATGGCAGGTATGGTGCCAGGCAAAAGAGGAAGGGGTAGACCAAGAAGACGATGGCACCAAGATATCCAGGAGTGCCTGAGTATGACAGTGGCGGAAGCTGGAGTTTTGGCAAGGGAACGAGTTTCTTTCAGACAGACTGTGATTGGAGCGACGTTCTACAAAGGACACGCTACATGAGAGATGCATCATAGTAGAACAAAGTATTGAATGGAAAGCATCCCTATAAACAAATTTTAAAGACTATGAAAAGGCGTTTGACAGTGTGGCTCGAAGTACACAATGGCAACTATTGAGAAACTATGAGATACCAGAGAAGTTCATAACCCTCAGACAGAATATATATCTTCTTCATCGTACGTTGTTTACAGCGATATTTACGTTGCACTGTTTTATTTTGTTAAGCCTGTGGCTCAGTGCATCCGATTTCAACAAGCGTTTCTGTAGGGTTGCCCTCCTTAGCCTTTGGCTGTCCCCAGCCTATCTGCAAGGCAGCAGTTGTTTTTGGTCAGAGTTGTCTCTCTTAGGGAAGTTGTCTTGCAGGACTAGAGAGTCTTCCCCACTCGTGTCTATAGGGTTTGGCAATGATATAATGTGATGGACTTTGTACTATCCCGGAAGAGAGGCAGTCCAGTGTGACTGTGTCTCAGGATCGTCACGTCCTGCCAGAAACGTAGCATATGCATGTGAGTGAGGTATTTCTTTGCTCCCTTTATTTTCTCAGCTCATCTGCAGTGATGGCACACCTAGCATTCCCCGCCACCTGGGACGTTGTCACAATAGGACAGAGGTGCAATGTCCACTGGACTGCATCTCTTCTGCGTCCATTGGGATGGCTGATAGCAGACAGAGGTAAAGAGCGAGGCAGGAATGCATTTGGCCAGGTGCATTTCTGCGGCTCGACCAGGCCGGGCTGAGACGCGTGCCCCAGGTCCCAACCATATCGTGGCCTCCCATCACAGCGGTTCTGAGATTTAGGGTGGGATTCTGGCTTAGAGGCGTTCGGCCATTGTCCCTCAGGTGGTAGCTTCGCACCATTGGCTTATCAGCCAAGCGCGTGGACCAAATGTCAGCGACCTGCAGACCCTCTCGAAGGAGTGCATTTAACCAGGGGACAAGCCTGGTAATGGCACGGAGATGTTGTTCGCCTGGTGTGCGATCATATCTCATGATCAAGGGGTTGCGTCTCAACAGTTCGCAGTGAGGCGTTCGGCCGTAATCCCTCCTATGGTAGCCTCGCGCCGTTGGCTTATCAGCCTAGCACGTGGACCAAATGTCTGCGATTTGCGATTCCTCTCGAGTTGAGCAGGACTACAGTAGCAAAGCACTGTCATTAGTAGGGTAAAATTGACCTGTCTTCCGAGGGTCTAATACCAGCACCCGTTCACTATTAGGCCCAACGAATTAGAGGGCTTTTTAGTCAGTCAATGACCAAGTGTCTGTAACCTGCGATTTCTGTAGGGTTAAGCAGGCTTACCGTAGCAGATGTTCTTTCATTAGGAGGGTACAACTGACCTGTCTTCCGTAGGTCTAATACCAGCACACGTTCCCTATTAGACCCACCGAGAGTGCTCTCAGTTTGTCAGTCATTTTGCAGTGTTGGCGTGTTGAGTCAAATTAAGCCGCAGGCTCCACTCCTGGTGGTGCCCTTCCGTCAATTCCTTTATCGAACACAGGATGCGAGACAGTCAAGCCACCGAGAGCATAGCCCCAGATTTTCGAGGGTCTAATTCCAGCACCCGTTCCATATTGGACCCAACGAAAGTGCTCTCGGCCTGTCAATCATTTCAGTGTTGGCCGTGTTGAGTCAAATTAAGCCGCAGGCTCCACTCCTGGTGGTGCCCTTCCGCCAATTCCTTTAAGTTTCAGCTTTGCAACCATACTTTCCCCGGAACCCAAACACTTTGGTTTCCCGGAAGCTGCCCGCAGAATCATCGAAGCAACTCCTGCGGATCGCTAGTCGGCATCGTTTATGGTCAGAACTACGACGGTATCTGATCGTCTTCGCGCCTCTGACTTTCGTTCTTGATTAATGAAAACATTCTTGACAAATGCTTTCGCAGTAGCTCGTCTTGCGGCGATCCAAGAATTTCACCTCTAACGCCGCAATACGAATGCCCCTGTTTGTCCCTGTTAATCATTACCTCCAGTTCCGAAAACCAACAAAATAGAACCGAGGTCCTATTTCATTATTCCATGCACCATTATTCAGGCAGCCGAGGCCTGCTTTGAACACTCTAATTTTTTAAAAGTAAACGCGCCGGCCACCCAGGACGTTCAGCGAAGAGCACCCGTGGGATAGAGCCGGCAGACGGTAGGGCAGGAGACAACAGGTAGTGAACCGGCGCGAGCCGGACCGCCCGCCTGCGCCTGAGATCCAACTACGAGCTTTTTAACTGCAACAACTTTAATATATGCTTTTGGAGCTGGAATTACCGCGGCTGCTGGCACCAGACTTGCCCTCCAATAGATCCTCGTTAAAGGGTTTCTTCTTCTTCTTCTTCTTCTGCGTACACAGTCAGACAGTAACCATTATTTTCTCGAAAAAAGCGGCGGTCATCCTGAGACTCTCGCCACTACCATACAGCTTGTCTTGCAGTTCCACTGGCAATGGCCACATCTGCTCTCTCTGATCCTCGTATGTCGGGCAGTTCTGCAGCAGATGTTCAGTGGTCATTTTACCAGTACCGCACGGGCATTCGTCGGTACACCCTATCTTCAGTTTGTTGAATAGGTGGTACCTCAGTCTGTTGTGGCCAGTGCGAAGTCTGAAGACAACGACCTGCTCTCTTCGGTTCAACTGGTAATAGGCATCGTTTTTGGTGTAACCAGTATGTTCGGTTTCCCATTTGGACATGTATCTGGCTTTGATAAGCCGTTTTGACTCTTCGTACGTCATACTGGTATCTGTTTGTGGTAGCCTTGCACCTTCTTTTGCCAGTCTGTCTGCCTCCTCGTTGCCTAGGATGTTGCAGTGTGACGGAACCCACTGTACCACCACCCTTTTTGGTGCGGACTGCTGGCACAGTTTGCAGAGTGCTGCTCTTAAGTCATTAAGCTCAGTGTTCTTCTGGCTTTTTAGCGCTGTGACTACTTCGAGAGCATCTGTCAGCAAGACTATATGGCTCTCATTTTCACTGTGTGTTACCATTTCTTCCACTGCCGCCCTCAGTGCCTCTGCCTCTGAAATTGCTTGTGTACTTACCAGTAGCGAATGACAGTGTTATTTTTCTGCCATTTGGTAGGTTCAGGAATGCTCCTGCCCCTCCGTTCTGTGTAGTGTTTGTTACAGAACCGTCGGTGTATGCATGGGTCCAGTCCATGCTTGGGTAGCTTTTCGTTATGAAGCTTAGGGTAGTGTCTCTCCTTTCTTTCTCACTCTGGCAGTTTTTGTTTGCAATACCTGGTATATTTTCTACCACCTCTGGAAATATATCCTGCCTCCAAGTAGGTTTTCGTACAGTAGTGATGGGTTTTGGTGTTGTTAGTGCGTTTATGGGATCTTCGTGCATCTTTGCTTTGGCTATTTCTGCAAAGTTTCTCCGCTTCAGTTTCCAGTTTCCCAGATTGTTTAGTCTCTGGTACATTGGATGGTCCGTCAGTCTTCGGAGTTTCTCTGACTGCAGCTGGGCTCTGCAGTCTCTTCTATCGGTCATGGATTGCAGTCTTGTAATCTTTTCAAGTTCTACAATTGGCGTTGACTTCATGCCACCTGTTATAACTCTCATGGCTTGGTTTTGAAGTTTGTTAACTTTATCGAAGTTCGCCTTCGCTGCTGTTGTCCATGCCGCAATGCCATACTCGAGAACTGGTCTCACTCTTCCAGTGTACAGTTTCTTTAGTATGCTTTCGTCTGCTCCCCAGCTTGTGCCAGCAAGTTTCCTCATGATCGCCATTCTATCTCTGGCTTTCATTCGGTTTCTCTCAATCTGACTTTTCCATGTCATGCGCCGATCAAATGTGACTCCCAGATAGGTTGGGTTGTCGTTTGGCTGCAGGATTTTGCCGTTTAGGCTTAATTTGGTACTTTGGGGTTTTAATGAGAGCGAGAATATTGTGCACGTGGTTTTCTCCTCGTTTATTTTGACCAGCCATGAGTTCGCCCACTCTTCCAGCGATGTTAGGGCCGTTTGCATCCGATTTCTTGCTATGGTGAGATTCTTGTTAAAGGGTTTAAAGTGTACTCATTCCAATTACGGGGCCTCGAAAGAGTCCCGTATTGTTATTTTTCGTCACTACCTCCCCATGCCGGGAGTGGGTAAGTTGCGCGCCTGCTGTCTTCCTTGGATGTGGTAGCCGTTTCTAATGATCCCTCTCCGGAATCGAACCCTGATTCCCTATTACTCGTTGTAAACATGGTAGGCATGTCATGTACCATCGACATTTGATAGGGCAGACATTTGAAAGATGCATCGCCGGCACATGAGGCCATGCGATCAGCACAAAGTTATCCAGAGTCACCAGTGGGGATGCCGCAACCCCGCGAGGGGAAACGACGATTGGTTTTGAACTAATAAAAGCGCTCTTTCCGCGAGGGTCAGAGCTTGGTAAGCATGTATTAGCTCTAGAATTGCCACAGTTATCCAAGTAGGATCGTGTCATCTAAGGAACCTCGACTGATTTAATGAGCCATTCGCGGTTTCACCGTGAGACAGTGTGAACTTAGACATGCATGGCTTAATCTTTGAGACAAGCATATAAGGATATGACTACTGGCAGGATCAACCAGATATCTGTCGGAGACGTACGAACCACACACACCGGTCGGCGGAGGACGGGTGTGTAAAAAGCCTCACTGGGATGGCCGCAAGGACCGACTGACGGTTGTTCCGTCCCTCACTCCGTCGACTTAGGACCGCCTGACAGGGGCCCCTACACACACCAGACGACCGAGCGAGCTCGCTCGGGGAGGGATGGCAGCGCTCTGTGCAGAACGGATCCCAACGGCCCCGGCGATGAATTTCACAGGGACTGGAGACGATATTTTGCCTGCCGGCCTGCCCTTCTCCTGATGGTTGGTCGGGCGAGAACAGGGCCTTTAGGCAGGATTCCTGCTTTCCATTTGCCGGTCACAAGCTCTTTGCGAGAGTCTGACCACCAGCGAGACAAACTGTCGAGGTCTGCTATAAGCCTTCGAAAAATCACCACTGACTGTCAAAGTTTCTCGATACGGGCCACAGTAACGCACCTCTGCCGAGGGCACGACACCACAAACTGCGTCCCGCTACCTAGCCGGGGAGAGGCGGGCGAGCGTTTTCGGCAAGCCCGTGCTATCGCTCCGTCTGGCGGGACTGAGATCGCTTTACGAACACTGGGTGAGAGTCAATCGCGACGGCGAGAGCACTACCCCAGATCAGAATATATATGAAGATAGTTAGTAGAGTGGTACATGAACAAGCACTGACTGACAGCTTTGGGGTGCAAACACAGGTGATACAGGGATGCCTGCTCTCACCTTTCCTGTTCTTGTTGGCTATATATTAGATAAGACATCAATCGATGGAAAAAGAACTGGTATTTAATGGACACTATAATCACAATTGGAGGACCTGAACTACACAGATGATCTGGTACTTTTGTCACACAGTCATATAGCAAAAGACAAATTAGCCAAATTGGAACTGAATATCAACATGAAGTAAACCAAGCTCCTAAAACTCAACACTATTAGCAAAAAACTAATCTTGTTGGAGGGAGAGCAGTTGGAAGACGTGAATACCTTTACCTATTTGTCAGCACAATTGACACACCAGGAAGTATAGATGCAGATGTAAGGATCAGAATTGGATAGGCAAGAAGGGCATTCCTGACACTAAACAACATATAGAAATCAAGTGATATCAAGATTCTCACCAAAGGTAGAATAACCAACGTGTTTCAAGTCACTGCTGCTGTATGAAGTGGAGACATGGAGAATGACCAAGTCCATGCAAACAAAGGCTCCAGTTCTTCGCCTATGAAGGATAATGGGTATAAAGAGAAATGAAGACCTATGGAAAATAGGAAAGGAGCCAACAACAGCCCCTGGAACAACAAATTCAGCGAAGAAAATGGGGCTGGAAAGGATTATCGCTATGTAAGCACCGTCCAACTTAGTTAGACAGGCTCTTACATGGAATCCTCAAGGGAAGAGAAAGGTAGACTCAAAAATAGTTGGAGAATAGAATGTGAGAAGGAACTAAGATTAAATGATTACACTTGGAGAGAGGCAGAAAGAGCAGCTCAGGACCGTGCATGCTGGCGGATGTTGTCAATGACCTATGCACCGAGAGGTACAACAGGCTTGATTGATTTAACTCATTAACTACGTCAAGCTGATACATTGGATCTGAGATTTTTTAAAGAAAATCTACAAGCCTACATATTGACTTTGGCAGCTGTGTAAAACAATTCACATATATTTTCATTCCAAGTTTTCCTATAATTATTAATGTGTTTCCCAGTAGAAGTTTAGAAATTGTACTTTTCATTTCAAGTAGAGAAAATGTGTGGTGTTCTTAAACACGGATCACATTTTTGGTCACCTTTTCAACTTCACACTCCTTCAATAAAATGTAGATATTGTGTAAATTACTGCACATAAATAGGATAAACTTTTAGAACATCTTCTCATTGTGGATTATCTTCAACACAAAGCCATTGTATCATTCATGTACTGGTATCAAGCTAAATGTGATTAAATGGTGAGTACAAGAAAATGCCTAATTTAAAAATAAAAAAAAGATACTTGTGCAACTATAATCCCTCTCACACACATGTTCATCCCTACAAGTTAAATATTTGTATCCCATTTCATTCTGTACTTCATTCTGAACAGTTTGCTATATAATATGTGGTATTTCAGAAATCCATTACTAAAGGTAAATAGGTGACAGATAAGTGATGCTGCGCTTGAGTTTTACATAAAAAATATGTGTCCAAAGGGCCAAAATATTCCGTTAAAATTAATTAATTTTATTTTGAAAAAAAAAACCCTCATATATTTAAACTATAAACATCTTCCAGACTGTAGATGGATAAATGATAACACTAATAGCAGATATTGCTGAATAAATAGAGAGACTTAATTATGTTAGGCCTTCAGCTTTACATAGCTTTACATAGTGCTGAATTGGGTACCCTTCCTCAATGGCGTGTGGTAAAAGAACAGCTGGCCGACCACAACTTAGGTTTAAAGACGCATGTAAGCGGGACATGAAGGCTCTGGATATGGATCTGACATCTTGGGAAGACATAGCTGCAGACCAATCCAAATGGAGATGTAACCTGAACAGTCACGTTAGGATGGGCGAAAATAAGCTCAGCAACAAAGGGAAGAAACAACGCCGAAAGGAAAAGGAAAGCCCAAAACTCAGTGGAGAGTTGCTACTCCTAGGTTGCATCAACCTATAGTCAGACATGACTGAAATGGGGCTACTACTACTCCTCAATGTCAACTCAAAAAAGAGCCAGGTAACATTTTAAAAATCTAAGGTCAACTGGAATGTTCCACGATCAAACTATAAACAGTCACTTTGCTGAGAGATATAAATCTCTCTAACAGCTCTTCCAATTATAACATATCTTTAACATGAACAAAGGTAATAATAAGTGAATGATGAAGCTATGACAGTCAGTCAATATTTCACAAGAGTATTATACAGTGACAAATTACAATGACCTTCTTTCACTAGATATCCTTTTTCTGATTAAAAATTGGATGTAATATTGAACATATAAATAATGATTTATATTAAACAGTACAGAAAGCCTCACCTGACTTTCACTCTTTGTTAGCCATTGGACGGAATAGACAGACAAAAGGTTGAGCACCTTCACATGTAACCTTTTCTTCTTCTTCATTGAATCAGACATCTTAACAGAGACTTTGTCATTCTCCAACTGTCTCTCCTTACACAAGCAGCACAGCCTGATGAAAGCATCTTCTGCTTGTTGTGACCAGTTCTGGGGAGCATCCACAACTGTAAAGAAATGGGAGCATGTGCAGTGGGAGCATGAGCATAGAAGACAAACAGAATAGATAACTCTGACAAACAGCAATATACACATTTGGTAACTGAATCACACAAGTGGTAAATGAGAAGAAACACATAGGGCGACTGAAGCTTTCCAACCAGGTTGTCAAATGTGGTTAATGATGATTGTGTATGGTGTTAGTAAATTTCATATAGGACAATTTGCTACAGAAGCTATTATTGCAAAGGGCTTGCATGCAGGGGAGGGGAGGGGAGGGGGAGGCGGGCAGTGTCATTGGTTGCCCTATGCTTTGTGTGGAGTAAAACAAAACAATAACCCTGAAACCAGTTCAGTTGGATAAAACAATATATTACAGAACATAATTTTGATAACATGAATAAAAAAAAATGTCATGGTTTATAGATTCATATGAGCCCACTTCAATTGTTTAAAGCACATTTAAATTTATCAGTTTAATGCACATTTAAATTCATCAGTTTAATGCACACCTAAATTCATCAGTTTAATGCACACCTAAATACATCAGTTTAATGCACACTTAAATTTATCAGTTTAATGCACACTTAAATTTATCAGTTTAATGAACACCTAAACTCATAATTTAAACATCACAATTAAAAGATCGCAACTAAAATAAATTTGTCTTGATTTAGCAGGTTCTCTTCTACCCTTTTCTTTTTCTGGTGAATTATAGTTTCTAAAGGATGGGGTTAGAGGATACAATGTCCAACGCTAATTAGTTAGTTAGCAGTCCACAGCAATATGATTTGTGTCATCAGAAGCCTAAGTTGCCTGTCTTAGGCTAGATTTTTCTCGTCCAACCCAACCAGTGTCACTGAAAAATTGTTATTTACGTTGTCTATCCACCTTTATCTCGGTTGCCCTTTCACTTGGAAACCAGAAAGTTGGGCAGCTTGCACTGGAGACTGATCCAACTATCTATTTGTGTATCCTCGGTTTCCGTTGAGGTAGGTTAGTATTACATAGACGAAATAAAACGAAGACATGCATAATTCACTGGCAACTCTTGGAAAGACGAACCTAGAAAACTTTGTGTTAATGGGAAATGTAGCAATGGCAAAAGAGGCTTATCAGAATACAATTCTTTTTATCATACCTAACATTGCATTTCTCTTTTTCACTGCTACCTGGACTTGCTCAATCACTTTACCTGTATGATCTGTTATAACCTCTACGTCCCTTTCCTTTTCTATTTTTTTAATATTGTTCTCGCCTAAATAATCTTTGATGAGGTACTCTATCGAAGGCCTTTGCAAAATCTAGATAAATAACATCCACTGGCTCCCCTTTATCTATCATTTTAGTAACTTCCTCCATGAATTCTAATAGATTTGTTAAGCATGATCTTCCTCTAGTACTGTCTTCTAATGTAAAGCTGCTATTTAACCCTACCAGACCTGAGGCCCTTAACCTAACTGTCCCCCATATGTGGGCTCCTGAGCATTTAAGAGAAAAAAACCAACATGATATAGAAAAATGTTAGTTACATGCAAACAAGTGGTTAGAATAAGATGTAACTTGGAGACATTGTAGAAAATAGGTTTACCTTTCATCTAGTGTGAATATTCCACCTTTGTGTGCCAATCCACCCAGCAAAAGGCCAAGAATCTGTCTCGAGTCATAAAACATTTCGAAATCCGGGAGTAAACACAACAAAGAGCCCTCATTTGTCCAATAATCCTGATAGATGGGCTTTATACATGAGTATTCCATAAAGATCCTCAGTCCAAGAAAAGCCTTCATCTCATCACTCGAGCTCTCACTGTCTGTTTCACTTGAACTGGAAAAGTATTCTTGATTAAATTCTGACTCCTCAGAGTCTGAATCAACCAAATTATTGATCACCTGTTGGACTGTCATAAGCCTAGACTTACTTTGCTTTTCTGTTGAAGTGCTTGGTTCTTCTTCTTCTTCTTCTTCGTACGCAGTCAGACAGTAACCATTATTTTTTCGAAAAAAGCGGCGGTCATCCTGAGGCTGTCGACACTGCCATAGAGCTTGTCTTGCAGTTCCACTGGTGATGGCCACATCTGCTCTCTCTGATCCTCGTATGTCGGGCAGTTCTGCAGCAGATGTTCAGCGGTCATTTTACCGGTACCGCACGGGCATTCGTCGGTACCACCTATCTTTAATTTGTTGAATAGGTGGTACCTCAGTCTATTGTGGCCAGTGCGAAGTCTGAAGACAACGACCTGCTCTCTTCTGTTCAACTGGTAATAGGAAGTGCTTGGTTCATTAGCTGCTCGTTTCATTGTCAATTTTCCGAATTTGTTTACGTTAAACCCCACAAAATCAATTCAAACATGGGGGCAGACATTTGCAATGACTAACCATGAGGAATGACCACGATTGGTTGGTTATTTTTAGATTATGACGCATTTTATTCACGTAATACCCAAAGTACAGTAAATTCGGTCCAGCGGTATAGCGGCAGTTAAGGAAATTACCGGGAAAAGGGTAAATCGGTCTGGTAGGGTTAACATTGTTTGTATTTCCACCATTATTGATGAAGATTATATAATGACTGAAGAAGCTACAAATATGTGAATTAAAATATTGAATAACAATGAATAGTAGTGAGAAAAAAATCTTACTGTACTGAATGATCAGGTGCATCAGAAAGTTGACCATCACAGAGAAAGCAAAATCCATCGTTATCTGTCAGTAGAAAGAGATGGTAATGGTATTTGTGGTATAGCTAAACGCCTAAATATAATAGCTGGCCCTTGTTATGCTTACACAGAATCTACATTAACATAATCTAGGCAGATCTATAGATGTTTTGTCTCCCTCAGCAAAAGGTGAACAGTCTAGATACAGATGGTTCAGGTAGCTTGCTGTTGGTATATACTTCCGCTTCTTCCTGGTATTACATATGCATTGCCAGGGGAGGTAGTGGAGGCAGGGACAGTTAATGCCTTTAAGAATAAATTGGATGCCCATAGCTTTTAGAGCAATGTGATGTAAATGAAACTGGTTGTATACAGACTCTGCAGGGTCTTCTAAACCAGTAAAAAGATGTTAAGTTAAGTTATATGTAGTTGGCTATGTTCTAAATACAGTAAATGGTCCTTTTGTACTACATCTAGAGAAAGTGAAACTACTGTCTTAGTTTCTTCATTGTCTTCTCCGCTTCAGAGTTATCAGCCACACCTCTTATGCTGATCAGGACCTTAATATTTTGGTTTACATTCTGTTGTCTTAACTACATTTTTGATACAGTATGTTACCCTCCCTCCCTCAGGTCTTTCAGTGACGAAAAAATGACACAGAAAGCAAAATTCTCCAGTTCGATCAGTCCGCTGCCACTCTCTATAGCTTTTGTATGCTCTCCTAAGCCCATGTTTGAACCCTCCCTGGTGATTGTTTTGCAAAGAATTTCTTTGGGTTTTCCTCGCACTCTGTCTCGCGTTTCCAATTCCACATAATCGGCTGTAATGGGAATACATAATTGCTCATCTGAAGAATGTGACAGTGTACAGGCAACATCTTTTCCTGATGACATTTGAAATATAATTTAGGTTGGAATTGAGTTGTACACCGAATTATTCAAGTCAGCTGACCTTCCACCTATCCCAAATCAATCCCCACTTGCACCCTTTCCAAACTTCCTACCCTCAGAAATCCACCACACCCTTGAGAGTATGCCACCTAGGAAATCACCCTGAGTTGATAACATCACTGCAGATGACCTCAAAGTATGTAGACTACCACTCCATCTAGCCTTGAATAAATGCTATACAACATACCTCCACACAAGAAAAATGCCTGTAGCATGGCATATCTCCAAAACGATACTCTTACATAAAAAAAGTGGAGAAGGAAGATCTTGGAAACTACCACCTAAATACGTTTCTCTCGGTCAGCTACAAACTCTTTATTAAATGCATCCGTTTGGAGAGCTTACAGGCCAATGCTGTACCAAATGCCCTTGATCTTCATCTTTATCGACTATAAGAAGACATTTGACTCTGTAGAGCCACCATTCAATCTGGCACTTTCTGCTGAACCAAGGTACTGATTCCGGTGATCTCAGAATCCTCACTAACTACTACTCAGACTGTACAACATTCCAGCCCTTACAAAGATCAGTAATAGTACCAGAAAGGTGTTCGACAGGGGGAATCACCAGTCATCACCAGTCTTCTTCTTCTTCTTCTTCGTACGCAGTCAGACAGTAGCCATTATTTTTTAGAAGCAGCCGTCATCCTGAGGAGGTCGACACTGCCATAGAGCTTGTCTGGTGTTGCCACTGGTGATGGCCACATCTGCTCTCTCTGATCCTCGTATGTCGGGCAGTTTTGCAGCAAGTGCTCAGCGGTCATTTTCCCGATACGACACGGGCATTCGTCAGTGCCACCTATCTTCAATTTGTTGAATAGGTGGTACCTGAGTCTATTGTAGCCAGTGCGAAGTCTGAAGACCACGACCTGCTTTCTTCTGTTCAACTGGTAATAGGCATCGTTTTTGGTGTAGCCAGTATGTTCGGTTTCCCATTTGGTCATGTATCTAGCTCTAATAAGCCGTTTTTACTCTTCGTATGTCATACTAGTATCAGGTTGTGGTAGTTTTGCACCTTCTTTTGCCAGTCTGTCTGCCTCCTCGTTGCCTTGGATGTTGCAGTGAGATGGAACCCACTGCATCACTTCCCTTTTTGGTGCGGCCTGCTGGCATAGTTGACAGAGTTCTGCTCTTAAATCATTAAGTTCAGTATTTTTCTGGCTTTTCAGTGCTGTGGCTACGGCCAGTGCATCAGTAAGCAGGACTATGTGGCTTTCATTCCTTTTACCGGTCACCATTTCTTCCACTGCCGCCCTCAGTGCCTCTGCCTCCGCTCTGAAATTGCTTGTGTATTTTCCAGTAGCGAATGAAAGTGTTATTTTTCTGCCATTTGGTAGGCTCAGGAATGCTCCTGCCCCTCCGTAGTGTGTTGTATTTGTTACGGAACCGTCGATGTATGCATGGGACCAGTCCATGCTTGGGTAGTTTTCCGTTATGTAACTCAGGGTAGTGTCTCTTCTTTCTTTTTCAGACTGGCAGTTTTTGTTTCTAATACCTGGTATATTTTCTACCACCTCTGGAAATATATGCTGCTTCCAGGTAGGTTTTCGTACAGTAGGGATGGGCTTTGGTGTTGTTAGTGCGTTCATGGTCTCACTCTTCCAGTGTACAGTTTCTTTAGTATGCTTTCGTCTGCTCCCCAGCTTGTGCCAGCAAGTTTCCTCATAATTTCCATTCTTTCTCTGGCTCTCATTCGGTTTCTCTCGATCTGACTTTTCCATGTCATGCGCCGATCAAATGTGACTCCCAGATAGTTTGGGTTGTCGTTTGCCTGCAGGTATTTGCCGTTTAGACTTAATTTGGTGTTTTGGGGTTTGATTGATAGCGAGGATATTGTACATGTGGTTTTCTCCTCGTTTATTTTGACCTGCCATGAGTTCGCCCACTCTTCCAGCGATGTTAGGGCCTGCTGCATCCGATTTCTTGCTATGGTGAGATTCTTTTCAGAGGTACACATAGCCAGATCGTCTGCAAACATTGAGCTATGAACTCTTCTTGGTATATTCTCTGTAATGTCATTTATATACACCAGGAAGAGTGTGGGTGACAGTACTCCCCCTTGGGGTACTCCCTGCTCAAGTGTCACCTTTTTGCTCATCTGCCCTTGTACTTGGACTCTGGCTGTTCTGTTTTTGAGGTAGTGGTTGATCCACTTGTACATTTTCCCCATCACCAGTCAATATGACTGAACCCCATTTGATATAAAAATCAATGGCAAGCAGCTTACCACCACCGCTTCGCCGATGACATAGTGCCCATCATAGAAACAACCAAGCATGTCAACCAGATGGTAGCTATGCTTCACAAAGTAGTGAGAAGGAGAAAAGCTGGGCCTCAAGATGAAAACCTCCAAGACAAAAGTCATGCGAAACTGTTTCACTACTAATGACCAAGTCATACATTCACTTAATCAAACAAAACCTTTTCTGTTCCCTGGGGAGCACATGTCTTGAAAAAAAATGCATGTCATCAAATGTTGACCTGCTTATAATCAATTGAAGATTTGAGGGCTTAAAGTTTCTACAGGATGGGGTAGCCAGCCCCATGCCCAACCCAATTTAATCACCTTTTATGACATTCCTGGCAGGTTACAGGGTTACTATTTTTTGCCACCCTTTTGAGTCCCTGAATTACAAGATTTTACTCAAGGGATTTTAAAAAAATATAATTTCTCACCATTTTCTTTTCAACACAATTTGTGAAGTCCTCAATTAGCTGGGCCATATGTACATCAACAGGCTGAACTCCTGGGCTCAAAGTATTGATGTACCAAACTCCATAAGACTAGAGACAACAAAATAACAAAGGTGCAAAATTTCTGGTTCAAGGCCTTCATTTATTTACCATGCACTATATGATTACAAAAGAACAAAACAAAAAGAATATGTAAATATTTATGAGCAGAAAGAAAATAAGAATTTCAGTAATTCTATAGTCCAAGGTGAACCAGACAGATAAATAATGATGATGATGACTTTATTTAAAATGAAAAGTACAAATAACGATACGGTCTGAAGGACTCACTAAAAAGTTGCCAGATAGACATCGATACATGGGAATGTCTTGCGCAAAACAGATCTGACTGGAGAAGCGCAGTCAAATCGGGTGTAGCTGCCGGTGAAGATGACCGTGTTGTGAAAGCCCAGAACAGACGAGAGACGCGGAAATCCCGAGCAGCAGGAACACCATCCCCTTCTACAAACCTCGTGTGCCCGATATGTAGCAGATATTTTCGTGCTCGCATTGGCCTGTTCAGCCACATGCGCACCCACACCCAACAGGGAAATCTGTGACAAGGATGATGTCTGCGGTCCTCATCGACAACGATGGACAGCTATTATTATTATAATTAACTATACATCAAACAAAAATGCATCCACAATGGATGTGAAATAAATGTTGGAAAAAGTAAATATTCCTTTAGAATATGCGGCTCAATCAAGGAGTTTTGGTAAAGACATTACACTAGATGTTAGTTCAGTCACATATGTGCTGGGTATGTCATGTAGTTTGCATGCCATACCACCAACCAGTTGTTAAAAATGATTTTTTTTTATGGTGAGATGCAGAATGGTAAACATGGAGGTCAGAAGAAGCGCTTCCAAGACACACTTAAGTCTTCAATAAAAGCCTTTTGTATATACCTAACAATTGGGAAGCTGCTGTGCAAGACCAAACTGATTGGCAAACATCTCTTTGTTAACTTTCTTCAGCTTGGCCTTATTTGCCTGGCCAGTAATCATAACGTTGAACTGATCCGCGGAATTCAAACATTTAACACTAGCGTAGGACATTGTTGCATAGCAATGATCTCTCCTTCGTTAGGTGGATAAAATTAGAACCGAACATCCAGAACACGTGATGCTACCACTCAAAATGGTGTGCAATTCCAATATATTTTAAATTTTTGGTGAATTTTTCAGAAATGGCTTTAAAAGTTACAAATTCTTTGCTTAAGAAATGATTTTATTATTTGATCAGTTTGATCAATCCAATGTCCATGCATCTGGATTACTTGTGGATATTCAACACACGTCTGATTCAGACTTTGACTGAGACACATAATACAAAAGGTAGTGTAAAGGAATTTAGAAATATATTGACGAAATACACGTGGTAAGTACCAAAAAAAGTTTGTTCTCTCCAATGTCCATCTGCGCATTGATGTCATCTATCATACTAATATATAATTTTTATTATGAAGACTTCATGTCATAGATAGTTTAATTAAGCTTCTTACGATTTTTAGGTCGTTATTTTAGTTCAATTTGTTCAATATTTATTCATTTTATTATTTTGAACAAAACTGAGTTGCAGAATTCCGACATTATTGGCTGGATGGAAAGACGCAAATCGGTAAAATTAGCCCAAACTATTTAGGTGCAGCATCATGAAAAGCATCCATGAAAGTAGCAACTGAATACGGGAGGCAGGCTAAAAAAGCCAATGAAATGAGGTCTTCACATCAGGCAAGCATTCCCTGCACAAATTGTCCAAGGTCTTTCCAAACACGCATATTGGGTTCTTCCATCACCTTCGAACTGATCAAATGGATTGTTCTTTTGTAAAACTATATTTCAAATTATTAATTTGTTTAATTGTCATTATTTTAAAAGAACAATCTAGAAACGACATCTACATTTATGATACAGGAATAAAGGGGTGAATTGTTTGTTGTTGCAGTGAATGGAAGAACAAAAAGAAAATCAATGCTAGAGAATATGCCACTGTTGACATCTGTCCAAACAGCAATCCATTATCCTACATGACAGCTGTCCAGTATACTACCTTTCAACAGGACCGTAGAAAAACATGACCAGCATCTAATTTTTTTCTAAAGTGAAAATTAAGATGACTTGCACATACATTTATCTCTAGTGTGACTTTTGAAGCACTGACAGGGAAATAGGAAAAGAAAAGAAAGAAATACATAAGAAATGGACACATAACAAACAGAATTGAATAAAGTAACAGCCAGATGAGATGAAAAGAATATTATGGTTGGTGGATTACACAAACCAATACAGTCAAGGAAAGGGAATCAGATTCAGCACTCTGAGAAATCTGTCAGATCCAGCATTCTAGGAAATCTATAGCATTTGCTAGAAAGTTTCATCACTTTCACACCAACTTTAGCAACTCCTCTCCAACAGTTTCATAAGCATCCTCTCTTGATGGGAGTCTCAGCCTTCCTGTTCAGATGGGCAGGAAGTCTGCAAATACTCAAAGATGTAAAAGAAGCTGAAGGGTGAGGTTCAAGTGCAACTGGATCAAAACTAGAACCTTTGCTTCAGAAAGACATCAGGGAGATCAAGGGAACTCACCAGGGCTTTATCAATGAGTTCAGAAAGTTGTTCTTGTTCTGTGAAACCAGTGTCAAGATCAGGGCATGATAACTCTTCAATCTTTTTGGAACAGTCATTTGGGTACAAGAGTATATTTTTTGGTGCAGTCTTGGCACACTTTTCAGCCTCACGAGAAATTATTCGTCGAAAAAGTGCTGAAAAACACACACAAAAACACAACATAAATACAATGTTCTCATATAATATTAAGTTATTGCTATTTTGACATTGTAAAATTACTAAGACAAATGCGTTAAGAAAATCACATTTGATTCCACAAGATTATAATTAGGGGATTTCCCATTCAATGAGAAATAAATGAAATGATCTTGTCCAGGAGATACAAAATGCATTCTATTTGAACTAATATCTATTACTAGAGGTGCAGGAAATTCATTCTATTTAATTTAGGAGATGCAGGAAATTCATGATTAAATTATGTCTTCCATGAGAAGCAAAAAATGCATTATTTAAAATGATTTATTCCAGAAGATTGTATGGATGAATAAATCATTCTTTTTAAAACTAAAACTGACCCACATGTAATATATCGCTTAATTAAAGTAAATAACATAACAATAAAGAAAAATATTTGTCAATAATGTACTTCATTATCATAATTTGTTATGCCTTGTGATATTGATGATCCATTCCTCCCAAAGCAATATTTCCTTTCATCATTTCAGAAATGTAGATATTCATTGTATGCCTCCCCAGTTTTTTGTCCATTTGTCTTGACCTTGGTCTTTGTTTCCCATACGTTTTTTAGACCCTTTTTTCTAATTATGCATTCAATTAATTTTCTCCATCTTATTTCTTGTAGTTCTTTTAATGCCCTTTTCTTGTAACACTTTCACTTACTGTAATCCTGGTGTTCATTCAGGTACATTACATGCCCTATGCCAGGTAGCCAAATATCGTCTAAACTCATCTATTTTGTCTTTAAGTACTATGCCAGACCAAGGTTTTGTCGCAAGCCATCTTTCCATCTCATTGGTGGATGTCCAGGGCGGTAATTATAGGTGTAGGGCCACCATGACGTCCCTTTCTGTGTCCATCTATTCTGTGTCAGGCATGCATACCACAAGATTTTCACAAGAGTAATTATGAACAGACTAGTAAAACAACTTGATGAGAAAAAGTCACAAGAGCAGGCAGGATTCAGGAAGGGCTACTCCACCACTGAGCACCTCCACACTTCTCACCCGCTAATGGAGAGGGCAGGGGAAGTGCATATGCCCCTATGTCTAGTGTTCGTGAACTATGAAAGACCTTTGATAGCATTGATGTGAATGCAGTGACAAATGCCCTAAGAAATCAAGGCTTTGAGGAACAATATATACAGTTTATAGCAGATATAAGTGAGGGCGCGTGGCCGAATGGTTTCGAGTCCTGCCTGAGGGGCAGCGGTTTGAATCCCCAGTATGGCATATGTTGTTTTTCTGTTGGGGGTGAAATAAACAAACATAGCCAGCACACGAAGTGGCAGCATTGGTGAAGCTGTCTGTAGTCCTCAGCCTTCAAAACTCCTCGATTACCCCAGCAATGGGAAAAATGTAAATTGACAGTAATAAGTGAGGACTACAAATATCACCCTTTTTACCAGCCAATTAACATGAAAACTGAACATGGCATATGGCGGGGTGATATAACCTCTCCCAAACTTTTCACTAAAAAACCTTGACATAAAAAAAAAATATATTTAAATGTTTAGTTTTCTCAGAAGAAATATGTCTCATGCTAAATGTGACTTTTCTGTTTGTTCATTGTCCAATATTCAGATCCCTGTTTTAGACATTTTTTCACTCATTTTGGCAAGGCATGTCCTTTACAATTACAGGTCTTTTGGTTATGTCAGGGTGTGTTTACAGTCTTGATGAGACAGTACACCTTGGGATTTTTCCTTTTCTTTCTATGGTATTTCAGTGGTACAAAAAATGGAACACAAGGCAGAACTCAAAATTCTCCAGTTCAAACGATCTACTGCCTCTCTGTAGTACTTGTATGCTGCCTAGTCACATAGTTACCCCCTCCCTGGTGATTGTTTTGCAAAGAATCTCTCTGGGTCTTTCTAGCTTCCTTTTGCTCATGGTTTTCACATAATTGCTTGTACTGGGAGTCTATTATTATTCATCCGAATAACTTGCCCTATATATATATATATATATATATATATATATATATATATCGCGTTTTTCCCCCTGAAATATAATTTTGTTTGGATTCAGGTCATATTTGCTCCATAGCCAGGAATTCTTTCCAGTCAATTTATTTTCAAATGCATTCAACCTATTTTTGAGCCATATGTTAGCACTGAGGCCAAGGTGATTCAGGTAAGATATTCATTTGGTGCATCCCAATTTTACTGCCCAAACTGGTGAAAATCTCAACTTTCTATTTCATTTGGACCATTGAGCTGAACATAACTCTGTGCATGTGACATTCATGATTTTGGAGATATTTGTCTGAAGCCCAATCTGTTTGATTAGATGGTAGAGTTGGTCTATATTCTTCAGCAGTGAAATCATTCACAAAATCAAGGTCCTCTAGAAGTTTATCATCTGTCCACCTAATGCTGAAATGTCTGCTACAGGCATAATTTAGCATAACCAAATCTATAGCCACGTCAATTACCAGAGGGGACATAACACAGCAGTGTTTCATTATGGAATAGCCTAGCTTTTTTGACAATGCTCAAATACAGCATTGTGAATTAGTAGAGTGCTTTTATGACCCTTACAAACTTGTTTGGGAAGTCACAGTTGTTAAGAATCTTCCAAAGTGATGTTGGTGTAGACTATTCAGTGCTTTTTGAAAATCATTGAAGTTGCCAATTCTGTTCTGTTCTAGGAATCGACTTCACCGCACTCCGGGCATACCCATTGGTGCTCAGTCTCACTCAGCAGATGGTGCAAAGTGTGAATGCTGATGGTCCCAGTAGTCTGTTGGTTGGACACCTTCCTGTTCCGTCGTCTCAGATTCCCTGATCCACTGGATCCTAATTTGATTACAAAGTGCCGCAGCCTGTGCCTTGCAGACTCATTCAAAGCAGTGTCGTTTTCCAGCAGGTGGTCCTTGATAACCTTCACTATGTCACCTCTATCCATTTCCACTGTGCCTGTTATGGATGCGTGTTGACAATACAAGGGGCAATACTGTACAATTCTTTACCCAGAGAGCTGAAACTTTAGACTGTTTATTCTTGTTCAATATTGCCACCAGCTGAATTGACACACTTGTGCAATCTCTATGTGACATTGATAAAACATTGGGAATAGAACAGCTTACTTTTCAAATCAGAGCAGTTATCACATGCCAGTATGGCTTCTTCATCATTGTCAAAATGATTTACTTTCAGCTGTTTTTTGTTTTTTTAGATTTGGGAATAGCAAAAAAGTCTCATGGAGTCAAATCTGGAGGATAGGATTGGCATAAGAGAACTTGAATATTCAAATCTGTGGCTACTTGCTGCACAAGACGAGCTTTGTGAGAAGGTGTATTGTCTGTCTTAAATGAATATTTTATTTTGAGCGTGTTGATAGATGTTTGTCCATTGCATGATGACAATTTTAGATTCTGTGTCATAATTGTGAACCCAAATCACATTTACTGTCACTGTGGTCTTTAAAATGTTTTCTGGCTGATGGTTTTGGAACAACTGTTGACAAAAGTTCACTCTCAAATATGAGGAACTTTTAAAATGTTAAGTTTTAACTTTCAACTGTTACTCCTCCATGGCCAGGGTAAAGACTTATGACAATATCTTGTAAGTGGTAATGCATCTCTACAAATTATTTTTGAATTATTTGATGCATGATGCTTAAATGATTAGGTCCAAAAACAGCTCGCTCCTCCCTTATTCGCTCATCTACGTTTTTGGGCTCAGATTGGTTTGATCAGCCACTTCTGAACCCACTCCAGGATTGCCAGATGACAATGTGGTCCTCTTCAGAAATGATGGACAAACAACTACACTTCCGAGTCTTCCCAGTATCAAGCTACAAAGTACTTTCACTGGCAATGATGATAATGCCAATTGTTGCAGTCTATAGGTTGTATCTCTTCAGTTTCTTCACAATGAGGCCACCTTTACACTACTGAAGTAGGTTTTACACTCCGTTCTTCGTTTATGATTGACAATAAGTGTGTTAGAGTTGTATCATCCACTGCCTTAAACATCTTGCCAACAATTCCATCTTCACCAGTTGCCTTGCAGTACTTTAAGTTCTTGATGAGCCACCTGTCCAAGTACTAGCATAAAACCATATTAGCTGTACATAACACTACTTAATTGTATTATTTCCCTCCTTTTTCAACTCTATAATAAACAGGTTGATAACAGTAGCAGGACTCACCTGGCCCAAGCTGGACATTTGCCCATTCTTGCAGACGTCTGGTTGCTAACTTTTTAGCAATGTGGACAACACTTGGTCTCACATCTTCCGCAATGTTGTTTGTGAGAAACAGGAGAAGATCTGAAAGCTCTTTTCCAAAGCTCCTGGTCAGAGCAACATTTGAAAATAAAATATTAAACAACTCAGCAGAATAATCAGTGTACTGGCAACATAATGAAGACAGAATTAAAGGGTCGTGTAACTATTAATATCTAAGGCATTTTCTTCACACAATAATTAAAAACCAAGGCGAACAAGAAAAAGAAGAAGACTAAGATAATTAAGAAAACATATGAAGTGTACAGTTCTACATGAAGGTCACTGTTGAAAAAAGATGAGAGGAGCTTTCACTGTTGGGTACTTATGGAAATTTAAAAAAATATTTAGTTCAACACAACACACAAAATTGTCAACTCCACTGTAAAGTCTGTGCTATTGTATGGCTATGAAACATGGAAAACAAACAATACAAAAATACCAGAAAGGTACCATTCATAAATGGATGCCTGTACAGAAGAGAGAGTGAAATGGTATTACAAGATCACTTAAGTGGAATTGTTGGAAAGAACTAGACACATATCAGTAGAACATGATGTGAGAAGGCGCTGGCATTGGGCACATTAAAGAAACACCTAATGGCATTACAAGACATTTTCTGTTCTGGAAAACCCAAAGCCAGATAAGTAGAGGCAGACCAAAACATATGCAGAAGAGAGCTTAAGACAAACGCAAAGGACATAGGGAAGATGTTGACAGAGCTAGCTCATATGGGTTCCCTCCACAGTGAACCTAATCAAAATATTATGTACATTTTCATATGACCAAAATGTATACATCAAAACTGCAAGAAGCAAAACTCACCTTTCACACAATGCACAGAAACTTTCTTTAGCTTTTTTACTGTATCTGTTTGCTATAAGATTTGTCTGGGCTATAACTTTGTCCTGCATTGAATATATTGAAGAAAAAATAGATAAAATGTTTATATAAGGACACAAAGGAAAAGGCAGCAACATTTTAATATTTGTGCTTAAGGAATAGGCAATTTTCATGTCAGCATTTCAGAACAATGAAAAAAGTTAATTCAAATGTTTAAAAATGGATATAGGGAAATTACATATCAATGTTTGGAGGGTTGGCCAAGGAAAGATTAGGGCGGTCACAGAATACTTGGCAAAGAACAGTGAATAAAGAAAAGAAGGCAACTGGGTTCAGGGAAGGAGCTCAAGAAGACAACATGAAATAGAAATCGGTGCAGAGTAATAGTTCCAGCACTATGTTCTTAATTCTTAGTATACGTGCTCAAAAGCCATGTTTTTAGGAGCTCATTTTAAGGAGTTACTTTTTATACTTGGCTGCTGTTACTGATTTTAGATTAGTATATTTATTTATAAGGATAAACTCAAGTGGTATATGTTAAAATAGGCAGAAATGAAAGACATATTATGTGAACATAGTTAAACATATAAACAGTTTCAAATATTTATGAAATATACATAAAGATTGGAATAGAACAAATATAAATTTACAATACAGAAATACAAATATTGTACTTAAAATAATATTTAAATCATTCAGCAACACAGAAACTTCTAAATTCAGGATCATTGTAGAGTATATCCATTTTCACAGAAGTTAGGAAAGCTTTATGTGTGCCTTGTTTTAAATAAACATTCTGCATGCATTTTGAAATTAGTTGCCACAATTAGAAAAAAATCATAATGTACAACCAAATGTACACTTTCTATTTTAGTATTCGCATTTCCTATTTTAAATATAAAACTATATTGTTTCAACATTATCAGGTGTACTTGATCTTACATGTCTAAATTCAGATCTATCTCGATTTTCTACTTGTTTTGGAACATGATTTGTTCCTTTAGTAAGTAGTTGCCTAGAGTAGAGAATAGAACTGGACACTAGATTCAGTCAGGGAAGACACCAACTTGTCTGCAACTCCATTTAAAAATAGTGTTAAACAGGTAGTGGTTGTCTGGTTTCTCAAAGGGAGCCCAGGAAAATGAGTCAGCCAAAATGGTTTCTGAGGTGGCGCCTTGGATACTAAGAGTTAAGGAATAGAAACGAATTCAATGTCTGAATGTCAAGACATGTGTAATCAAATGTCCCGATTACTTGATAGAAAGTTGAACTTACAAACTCTGCAAAAGAATAAAATCTGTGACAATATTTTATTATTTACTAGCTTTATTATTTAGCTTCGCACAGCATTTAGATGTTCTCCACCAGCGTAAACAGTAATTGTGGCATTCAGTGCAAAAATGGACATCACAGAATGCATAATAAGGGAACACAACATTAGAGCACTTTTATTTCAGTTTCTCCTTGGGATAGTATTATCACCATGACTCGTGTATTCTGATGTCCCAGACTCGGGAAGGCATTGACGCATGGAGGAGAAAATAGTGTTTACTTAGAAATTCTTGACAGAATGCAATGTGCAATTTTCACATTGCGTGTAGCTCACCATTGAAGGGTTTAAATATTCAATAGCTCGAGAAGGGAACAATGCAGAGCTGAAAATAATTGCGTTGACTTTTTCTTTACTATAGCAACCAACAACAAACAAAAAAACAAGCTTTTCTCATTATTATTTTTGGTGTTAAAAGCAAGCATTTCAAAATGTCTTATACGGAAATGTGATAACATTGCTACACAATACATACAAGTTTCATAAAATAATGTTTTCAATACAGATATTTTGACTACTATGTAAAGCTTCCTGTGAGAGGTTACCTTGATTGAGTCCCCTTCAAAGGCTGTAGAAACTCCTTGAAACATCTTCCTAACTTCAACTCTGCTTTCAAACACTAAAACTTTCAGAATCATCCTGTGTGTGAAGTGTGTTATCTTGGCACACAATATATCCACTGTTGTGTCAATAGAAGCTTTCACAAATGGAGTATTCTGTACTAGGTGAACTTCCAAATCCTCCTGGTTGATTTTTATTTAAGTTGGGGAAAAAAAAGAAAATAATATTTAGAGTAAATTTTTAAATTAAGTTTAGCCAATGATTTTTAAACAACTGGCAGAGAGAATGATCCAGGTTTAAAGGAAACAAGAAAGATTAAATCAAGTAAGTCACAGAAATAAAACACAATATAGTTACACAGAAAACACAACATAGACAAACAGATTTCAGATCAAAGTGGTTACTATGAAGAACATGGATAGATAGCAAAAATTGCTCCTACGTAACAGAGAAGAAGGACTAGACAGAAAAAGAAAGGATATAGATTATGCTAACAATGACTTTGGTGCTGAAGAAAACTGATTACTTCAGAATTCTTTAGTTAGATAAAAGACATCAAATAGTCCCTCAACTTTCCTCCCATGCTGCTTGCAGCACCTTCTTTCACTCAAACAGCATGTTCTTCTTCTTCTTCTTCGTACGCAGTCAGACAATAACCATTATTTTTTTGAAAAAAGCGGCTGTCATCCTGAGGCTGTCGCGACTGCCATAGAGCTTGTCTTGCAGTTCCACTGGTGATGGCCACATCTGCTCTCTCTGATCCTCGTATGTCGGGCAGTTTTGCAGCAGATGTTCAGCGGTCATTTTACCGGTACCGCACGGGCATTCGTCGGTACCACCTATCTTCAATTTGTTGAATAGGTGGTACCTCAGTCTATTGTGGCCAGTGCGAAGTCTGAAGACGACGACCTGCTCTCTTCGGTTCAACTGGTAATAGGCATCGTTTTTGGTGTAACCAGTATGTTCGGTTTCCCATTTGGTCATGTATCTAGCTCTAATAAGCCGTTTTGACTCTTCGTATGTTATACTAGTATCTGTTTGTGGTAGTAATGCACCTTCTTTTGCCAGTCTGTCTGCCTCCTCGTTGCCCTGGATGTTGCAGTGTGATGGGACCCACTGTACCACTACCCTTTTTAGTGCGGACTGCTGGCACAGTTTGCAGAGTGCTGCTCTTAAGTCATTAAGCTCAGTGTTTTTCTGGCTTTCTAGCGCTGTGACTACGGCGAGAGCCTCTGTAAGCAGGACTATATGGCTTTCATTTTCTTTATGTGTCACCATTTCTTCCACTGCCGCCCTCAGTGCCTCTGCCTCCGCTCTGAAATTGCTTGTGTACTTACCAGTAGCGAATGACAGTGTTATTTTTATGCCATTTGGTAGGTTCAGGAATGCTCCTGCCCCTCCGTTCTGTGTAGTGTTTGTTACAGAACCGTCGGTGTATGCATGGGTCCAGTCCATGCTTGGGTAGTTTTCCGATATAAAGCTTAGGGTAGTATCTCTCCTTTCTTTTTCAGTCTGGCCGTTTTTGTTTCCAATACCTGGTATATTTTCTACCACCTCTGGAAATATATCCTGCCTCCAGGTAGGTTTTCGTACAGTAGTGATGGGTTTTGGTGTTGTTAGTGCGTTTATGGGATCTTCGTGCATCTTTGCTTTGGCTATTTCTGCAAAGTTTCTCCGCTTTAGTTTCCCACTTCCCAAATTGTTTAGTCTCTGGTGCATTGGATGGTCGGTCAGTCTCCGGAGTTTCTCTGACTGCAGCTGGGCTCTGCAGTCTCTTCTATCGGTCATGGATTGCAGTTTTGTAATCTTTTCAAGTTCTACAATTGGCGTTGACTTCATGCCACCTGTTATAAAACAGCATGTTCAACGCCCCTCCATTCCAAGGCATCTACAGCTCATCTTTTTCTTCAGGTTTTCTGATCATGTTAAATTTTCAGTCCTATCATCAGGATGAAGTCCATAGTTCTTGCCACGTCTGAACCTCATAGCTTTTTCTGACCAGGTCTGGCGTATTAATTTTTCGTGGGCCGGGCCTTCTTGAAGTATGTGTTCAGGGTTCTGAACTCCTGTTCCACATGAAGATTCATTTGTTTGGGAGATTTTGAGCCGATATAGGAGGCCCAGTAGTCTACAGTGGCCTGTTTTCAGGTGGAAAATAGCAGTTTTCTGGTGCCTTTGTAGCTGGTGGATCGGGCCTAGACTGTTACTCTCTCCCATTTCTTTCTTCCATTTTATTGGCTGCGAATGATAGTTTTAGCTTTCTTATATGGCACTTTATCAGTGTATTGTTCTATTTTTCTACCTGCTTTGGATAGTGCAGTGGCACTCTCATTTCCCATAATTCCACAATGAGAATGAAGCTACTGGAGTGCAATCTTTGAGATCTGTTGTATGGCATGTATCTGCTCTGATTGTATGTGTTATGTCCTCATTTATTGTTTTCTTTACCGATTCGAGTAGTGCCTTACAGTCTGTGAAGATCTCTATCTTGGCATGTGTGTGAGCTTCCCATCTACGGCTAAATTAAACTGACACGCTGATAGGCTAGTTACTGAAGAGGAGGAAGCACTGGATATACACTGATGGCGCTATTTCATAAAGGAGGGATTCTCAAAAGGTGAGCCACAAAAGTTTCTAATGTGCCCCAAAGTTGCATCCGTTTTTAATGCATCATAATTGAAAAACTTATTCCTAATCATTGTGAAACATTATGTTAAGGCATTACAAATATTTGAAGTGTGCTGCTGAAGAATATCTTCAAATAAGTCTGTTGCAAAGTGGAGAAGTTTGGCAATCCCTGCTCTAGAGTGAGTTATCAGACACTAATATAGAAGCCACAGGCATATGGGAACCAAAGAACAAGAAATACCTGTGGAGGGGACATATAGGAAACAGAAATGAGAAAAGTGATTGACATATGAGATTATTTTAAGAATATGGTGATAGCATGTACACCTGACTGACTGATCTAACATTAACTTATATCTAGACAGACTAACTTGGCAAATTCCTTCTGTTCCTCTTGGAACATAAGGTATCATCAGATGCTCTTCATTGTGGGCCAGCCACTTGAACTCATGCCTATCAGACTTCAGTCTGCTGTTTAATTGCTCTTATCAAGATGTCCTTGGACCTCATTCTTCACTTTTCCTGTGGCTCCAATCAAGTACATGTCTGGTCATGTTGTTAGGTTTATTTCTAAGAACGTATCCTACCCAAATCCACTTTTTCTGCCCAATCTCCAGCTTTATTGGTTGCTGTGTTCAGCTTTATTGGTTATTGTGTTCTTTGCTGCAGATCTTTGTTAGTTTTTACAATTGATCTTCTAACACAAAGTACGCAATAGTGACCACTGTTGGTGTATGTCAACAATTCAGACATAATTATCTTATTTACATTACATGTTTCTGGGTCAAATAGCAGGAATAATTTTACATATTTGTTTCACAAGAAAATACTGTGTTGAAAGTAAATCTGAATTTGTCCATTTGAACATTAACATCTTGGTTGGCTCAACTTACACCTGGTCAGAGCGTAGATCCCTGACGTGCAACCCCCCCCAAACAAACAATTATTCTTCTTACTGAAACTATAGATAAAAGAATTTGCTAACACAACAATGTAGTGCAACCAAACTGAATCAAATTTACCAGATCATCCGTTTCTTTCCTAGTCAGTAGACGGGTCAATACATACGCAGGAACAACTTCATCATCGATTATGCTTGCACATCTCTTATTCTCAGAACTGGAAAGAAAATGATGTCCCCAATTGTGGAGTTTATTTGAGAGTTAAAGATGAGAAGCAAGAATAGTGAGCATTATATATGTATATCAAATGTATGCAAAATATTTACACAGCGCATGCTTTTGTCTGTACAAGTGAAGACATGCCAGACTGAACTTTTATTAATTTTTGTATGCATTATCATTTGTAGTATGTTATGTAAGTGTACCTATATTTGGCAAATGCATGCCGCTTTCAACTATAGACCAAGTCCTTTCGGTGATATGGTACGTTTATGATTTTGATGGTGTCAGTCAGCCTATCATTTCCAATTGTGTGGCAGTACTTACTGTACCTATCTCTGCTCCTCAGTATTGACGCAACAAACCAATCACCTGTTAGTCTGCACACTTGATTGCAAGTATATACAAAGAAGGACCTCAACACCAGGAGAGAGTATTGACACAAGGATTTGTTTTAATAAGACAGTCAGATTTTCCTGGCCCGTACCAACCCGAGTTGGCTGTTGAAAACCATCAGATGTGGATGACATCAGGAAAGACACCACATCATAGTCAGGGCACCACATCATAGCCGGAGCAGCCCACTCGTGTGTGTCCCTAATTAGATGATGTGGTATTTGGCTACCTTAAGAGAGTCGCAGTTACTCCCGCCGTTTACCTGTGCTTGTTTGAATTTCTTCACTTTGACATTCAGAGCCCTGTGCACAAGTCACTTTACCATTCAACACCATTTAGTGCTCTAACATAATCATAAAATGAGACATCAACCCTGGAGTTTCATTTTACTGAAATGTTTAGCTAATGAGGTATAATTTTGTTATTTCCATATACAAAACACATGAAAAGGAAACTGCTTCTATTGTACAGTGCTAATGTAGGCTGCTACCACTAAAAAAAACGGCCTCCCTGGTAATCTAATGCCATTATTATTAATGAGCTGCAAATGAAAATGATACTTTCTTGGCATCAAAAATGTTTTAAAATATGCACACAAATTTCAACATGAGAAATGAAAGATCAAATAAAGACATTAATATACTAAAATATTTAATTTTTTAAAAATATATGTATGTTCAGGAATATTTCCTGTTTCAAAGCTTAGGGTGTACAGGGTTAAATGGAGTGCCCCCATAATGTATGTTTGTGTATGCAGTTAAACATTTCCTTTAATAAAAGAAAGAGCAGCATGGCTCTTAAGCCTAATTTTTTTGTGTTGTGAATCCTGGAACAGCAAGGCAAAGACAAACAAGAAAGATAAGAACAACAATGGGGACCAAAACAAAAAATATTGACAAAGTAAACAAATAATTACTGTTCAGATTCTTGTCTACACGAAGTTCCCAACCATTTCTCAATCTCTGCAGCAGCTTCCTTCTTTAACTTGGTAGAAGAAATACCTGTCCCAGAACATTCAGGCTGTGAAACAGGAAGAACTCTTCGCTCTCTGGCTATAGACTGTTGCTTTAGTAAATACAACGTCAGCAAGACTTTACCTTGTTCTAAAAAATATAAAAAATGCATATACATGTAAAAGACAAGGAAAGTAAAGTAGCCCAGAGCATTACTGTGGAGGGGTGTGAGATGTTAGCGATCTCATATTTCAAAGGCTTGGCTATATGAGGGCGGTAGCCATCTCCTCTCCCTCGCTGTTTTTACTTCCCAGACTGAACATGTATATCCTCATTAAATATGTTTCAGGGTTCTTCTTCTTCAGCATTTGTCCTGAAATAAATATTGTAGTTTACAGTGACGCTGCTATATCTATGCCTTTTGGCTTGACACATCTAATTTCAACTGGCTTTTTCTGGTCTTTGCCAGCTACACTTGTGCAGCCTTTTCCAAGGGCCGTCACTTGGAGGCAAAATATGGTCTTGTCAGCTCTGGTTCACTGACCCTGTGACGCAAGCAGTCAGATAAAGGTCATTGATTGCTGTAAGTTCATTCACTGCGTCTTCAGCCCTGTTCCAGGGTTCAGTTCTTCAGAAACTGCTTTGAAATTTGTGATAATTGAATATAACCCATTAGCTACCCTACCAGGAGCAGTTCATAGCGTCAGAGAAGTTCATCCCCTTTACGGACAGAACCACTTCCAGCACCAAGACCATTATAGTGATAAATTGCATGACATAGATTCTGATCGAGTTTAAGATTTTAATTTGATCACAGATGAACCTTTTTTAGTTCTGTTGCACGTAAAACATCAGTTACAGTCTGATTGTAGTGCAATAGGAATAAAAACACCCTCGTCAGTCATTGTTACATGGAAATGAACCCTCATTGGTTAGGATATCTAATTTATAACAGGACATTCGGCATATGAGGTGCTTTTGTTAATGTATAATTCACGATATCCATCAATATTTACTTGTATGTTGAATGCGTTAAAGTTGTTTTATCGCCAAATGAAATTTAGACACCAAGACCTGAAAAATAATTTATTATTGATCAGGTCAATGATCATGATTACATATGGTTATTCAAAACATGTTCGATGTCTGATTCAAACTTTGACAAAGAAGAAAGGAGCTGTGGCTAGGACACAGAAGAAAGGAACTGTGGTAATGTTAATGAGGGATTAACACAGAAATACAATTTTTATTGCGTCTTATTTATTCCTGCACATTAATGACACTTAAAATTTAATACTAATGTATATTTTCATTATGAATACTTCATGACATAGATAGTTTAATTATGTCTTAATACCTTTAGATCATATTTTTAGCTTTAATTGTTTAATATTAATTAATTTTATTTGAAACAAATTTTTTTTGTACATACAGAGTTGTGACACTTGCCTGGGAATGAAAGACAAGAAATCGGTAAAATTAGCCAAGAAATCGGTAAAATTAGCCAAGAAATCGGTAAAATTAGCCAGCACTAAAAAAGAGTTAATGTGTATATTGACCTCAATGTAAAAACAGTCAATACAATTTATTAAGCTAAAACATGTTTTTCAGTAGAATAGTTAATGTGTTAAGAGACCATCAGAAATAATGGGCTAGGTCACAATATACTGCAGATACAACAAGAGTTTCATCTAATGTGCTTTGTACATGAGTACATGATTATTTTCAGGGTTTCCTTTTTACCCCCATCAACTGTTGTGTTGACTCTTGAATAAGAAGAGAACTTTTTTATCTATTTGGCCAGGACTGTTAAATAATAAATGTATTGCTTATGTTAATATTTACATAAGTGGTGCTCAAATATTGTCAATTATGAATCATCTGTGTCCAGCAAAAGACCCAGGAAGTCCAGTGAAAACATGAGAGTAAATAAAGAATCTACAAAATAGCCCGCATTTTTGGTTGAACATTAACTTAACTTAACGTCTTTATACTGGTTTAGAAGACCCTGTAGAGTCTGTATACAACCAGTTACATTTACATCACCTTGCTCTAAAAGCTATGCGTATCCAGTTTATTCTTAAATGCATTAACTGTCCCTGCATCCACTACCTCCCCTGGCAATGCATTCCAAGCAGACACCACTCTCTGACTAAAAAAATATTTCCTAATATCTAACCTGGACCTCTCTTTAGTCAGCTTGTAGCTATGCCCTCGTGTTATTGTAGGTGGCTGTATTTTAAAAAACTTGTTATAGTCTAATTTATCGATTCCTCTGATCATCTTATAAACCTGTATTAAGTCACCACGAATTCTTCTCTCTTCGAGACACTGTAGGCCGGTTTTTCTGAGTCGTTCCTCATAACTGTAATTCTGGAATCCCACTATCATCTTTGTCGCTCTTTTTTGTATTCTTTCTAGCATGTTTATGTCCCCTCTATGATAAGGACTCCACACCTGTACACAGTACTCCAATCTAGGTCCAACTAAAGCTTTATACAGTTTGACGATTAAGGTGCATTGCTTCAAGGTCTACCTGTTCATGAGACTAAACACTAGACATCAGAGCTTAAAAGCATGAAGAAGACCAAGAAAAATATGGATTGATGGTAATATTATTGGAGATATGGATTGAAAATATGAATGTCACACAGATGGCATATGAAGTTTGTAATTCACAACAACATTTAACAAAGAAAGTGAACAGATGCAATTCCCAATCTATACTGTAGGACAGTTGTATACCTTCATGTACTCATTATAATGAAATAAATCCTTACCCAAATAAGGACAACACCAGGAGATGAGCTGCTGACAAACAAGTCTCTGATGATCCTGTTTGTAAAATTAAAATAATAAGTAATGTTAATAAATGTCAAATATTATCTATATGTGAAGGACTCCAGTAAAATTCTATACTAATGTAGGATGAAAAGTAAGTAAGGTTAAAATGAACTTTTACTTGATAATAACAGATGTGCACAGACATTTTGCCCTAAATATGCTTTTATCACACACAAAAAATAGCATATATTGATAATCACAAAGCAAAGACTAAAAAAACATGAACCAAACAACAACAAAAAGACAGAGCAGTAATAGGCCCTCTGGAATCAAACCAAGGTACTCCAGGTAGTAAAAGCACCCTGGAACAAGGAAGAGAAAGATTAAAGGAATCGGTCAGCTCAATCACTGACCAAAGAGTTCTTCATGCTCAATTTACCACTATGTGATATAGACAGTTTGATCCAGACATTTATACTGATGAAGGTCTACCGAGGTTGAAACCTTGGTACACATATCTTATTGCTCTCATTTCAAACTACATTTCAATCTTGTTTGTTTTTCTGCAGATAAATATTTTCTAATACAATAATCAAAACCAACGTAAATTAATTATCAGATATAAAAAATGTATACTATTTATACATACATTATTTATCAGACATAACACTTAATGTCTTTATACTGGTTTAGAACACTCTGTGGTGTCTGTATACAACCAGTTTCTTTTATATTTCCTTGATTTAAAAACTATGAGCATCCAATTTATTCTTGAATGTATTAATTGACCCTGTCTTCCCTATTTTCTGTGGCAATGCATTTCAAGTAATCACCACTCTGACTAAAAAATATTTCCACATATCTAATCTGGACCTTTCTTTAACCGTTATCATGTACACGATAAGTCTGGCCGACTTACGTTGCCGTTCCATAGCGATCGGCCGTTCTAATCAAAGTAAAAAATGAACAGCTACGTAGTAATAGTCTGAACAATAGCGTTCTTTAATTGTAGAGAGTTCCTTCTTCGGTAATGGATGGTTAGTTACCAGCAATGGCGATCGTGGAATTAGTTTTAGGCATTTTAAAATGATTTTTATTTCAGTTTTTCGCTTAGATTTGAAGATTAACAGATTTTTTAGAATGGGGGAGTCAATTTCCTGCAACGGATTTTTCAGAGGTAGATCTATTTAGATTGTTTATTTAGATACTTCTTCTTCTTCTTCGTACGCAGTCAGACAGTAACCATTATTTTTTCGAAAAAAGCGGCGGTCATCCTGAGGCTGTCGACACTGCCATAGAGCTTTTCTTGTGGTTCCACTGGTGATGGCCACATCTGCTCTCTCTGATCCTCGTATGTCGGGCAGTTCTGCAGCAGATGTTTAGCGGTCATTTTCCCGGTACCACACGGGCATTCGTCGGTTCCACCTATCTTCAATTTGTTGAATAGGTGGCACCTCAGTCTATTGTGGCCAGTGCGAAGTCTGAAGACAACGACCTGCTCTCTTCTGTTCAGCTGGTAATTTGCATCGTTTTTGGTGTAACCAGTATGTTCGGTTTCCCATTTGGTCATGTATCTGGCTTTAATAAGCCGTTTTGACTCTTCGTACGTCATACTAGTATCTGTTTGTGGTAGTCTTGCACCTTCTTTTGCCAGTCTGTTCTTAAGTCATTAAGCTCAGTGTTTTTCTGGCTTTTTAGCGCTGTGACTACTGCGAGAGCATCTGTAAGCAGGACTATATGGCTTTAATTTTCTTTATGTGTCACCATTTCTTCCACTGCCGCCCTCAGTGCCTTTGCCTCCGCTCTGAAATTGCTTGTGTACTTACCAGTAGCGAATGACAGTGTTATTTTTCTGCCATTTGGTAGGTTCAGGAATGCTCCTGCCCCTCCGATCTGTGTAGTGTTTGTTACAGAACCGTCGGTGTATGCATGGGTCCAGTCCATGCTTGGGTAGTTTTTCGATAGTTTATTTAGACACAATAATTACATTTCTAGTCGAAGTGACATTCATAGACATTTCAGTAAACATTGGTAATCCACTGTTGGCGATTTTATTTTTCAACACTGGAAGCTGGAGAGTCTAAGTGTGCCGTTTTTTCAACATTTTCACGTGAATTATTTTAAATCTCAGAAACTAACACACACACAACAAAAACAACAACACACAACAAATTCTTTATTCATTTATTTCTCTGCTCACTAACAAATCATATCAATAGACAGTCAAATAAAAATGTTACAGGCTCTAAAAGTAGCAACAATAGTTAAACGACGTGACGTCATGAAAAATAATGCAGAGGCAGTGGAAACTGCACGAATTTGGTAGAGTGGTAGGGGTTAATTAATTTGTATTTATACCCGCTTGTTCTAATAGGCAGCTGGACTTTTGAAAAACTTGTTATAGTCTAATTTATCCTTCCCACTGATTATCTTATAAATCAGTATTAAGGCCCCTCAAATTCTTCTCTTTACTAGACACTGTAGGTTGGTTCTTCTGAGACTTTCCTCATAACTGTAACTCTGGAATCTTACTATCAGTTTTGTTGCTCTTCTTTGCATCCTTTACATGTTTATATCCCCTCTCTGATAAAGACTTCACATCTGTACACAGTACTTGAATCTAGGTCTAACTATTGCTTTATACAGTTTGACTATCACTTCTTGTTCCTGTGTTAAATATTTCTTTTTATCATACCTAATCTTGCATTTGCCTTTTTCACTGCTACCTGGAGTTTCTCACTCATCTTACCTGTATGATATATTACAACCCCTAGATCCCTTTCCTTTTCTAATATTGTTCACTCCCATTCTGTAATTATGTTCCATAATGGATCTACCCATGTGGTTGACCGTACATTTATCTACATTAAACTCCATTTACCAGCTGTCAGACCATTCCCGAATTTGATCTAAACCAACCTCAATATATTCACTTCTGCTTTAGAGGACACTTCTGCATAGTTTTGTCATCTGCAAATTTTGCAATCATGGATCCGATATGATTGTCAAAATCATTTATATATATATATATATATATCAAGAACAAAAATTGGTCCCAAAAACCGAGCCCTGTGGCACTTCACACCACTCAGATTACTCCTCATTTATACCCACTCTCTGCCTTTTTCTGTTAACCAATCTTCAATCTATTTGGCCATATCGCAACTTATTCCATGTGAATAACTTCCCAAATAATCTTTGATAAGGTACTCTCTATCAAAGGCCTTTGAAAAATCTAGATAAATAACATCCACTGGCTCCCCTCTATATATCTTTTTAGTAACCTCCTCCATGAATTCTAATAAATTTGTTAAGCATGATCTCCCTCTAGTAAACCCATGATGACTATTTCTGATTAGATTGAACTTGCCTAAATGCATTACAATGTTTTCTTTGATTATTGACTAACAATTTACAGACTTTGCTCGTTAAACTCACTGGTCTATAACTTGTTGTATATGATTATTTGAGTAAGGGGATCACTCCTGCATCTTTCCAATCCACTGAACCAATCCCTTTTGCAAGTGATTGAGAACATAATATAGCCAATTTTTTTGCTAGCAGATCTCTAATTTCAAACAAAAGTTTTGGATGAATACCATCTTGAGCTGGACATTTATCAACTTTCAACCACTCCTAATTTTTTTAAACCATTTCCTTCGTAATACGAATTGATCTTAATCCCATTGTATCTGTCTCTTTGAAAAACATCTATGGCCTCTTGGATATTGAAGCAGTCTTATTTTGTGTAGACTGCCTAAGTATTGATTGAGTAGATTAGCTGCCTCCCTATTCTCACTTATTATTTTACCTGTGCTATCTATGAGAGGGCCTACTTTGTCTTTCGTTCTCCGTTTATTTCTAACGTAAGATTTATTTAATTTTTTTGTCAGAACACAGACATTACTTATCAGACATAACAAATAGACATTATTTATGAGATATAACACACAGACATCATTTATCAAATATTCTTTACTAAATATAATACACAGACATTTTTTTGAGGTATCTACAATCTACAACAGTGGTGAAAAATAAATAAATATATATATATATATATATATGAATAAAAAAATATACTTACAATCTGAAAGGAACATAAACTGCCTGTTAAAAGAGGCATTTTGTCAATATCATTGTAAGAGAAGAAGAAACCTTCAGGAACTGCTGGGGTCTGAAGACATATAAACAAAATTTCACTTAAGCCCCATAATCATTAAGTCCTGCAATGGGAAATATATCATGTATTCCTAAACACAAGGTGATAACTTTTCTTTTACACACTCATGTGCTTTTAAAATTTAAATATTTGAGTATCAGAATTTTAATGTAATTTAAAATAAAAATTTATACTTTCATTGGATAGCAAAATGGTTAGTTTAATCAAAAATAAAAAGTTATATTCAATTCATGTAAATTATTTGCATCAACAAAATATGAAACACAAAAATAGTTGTGTACTGAAGATACATTTGTTTTTTCCCCCATATTTTAAATAATTTCAACAGCTTTTTTTCTATATCAAAAGGCTAAGTTTTGTTGCTTTGTGGTCAAATAGACATCAACATCCATGTATAGAAATGTACAGAAATTGATAAAACAAATATTAACTCTGTGTTTCATTGTCATTTGCTGACACCTGTTCTGTAGGGGAGGAAGACTTAACATCTGGTCAGGCAAAATATACATGTTTGTCAGGGTCAGGCAAAATGTATTGGCCAAGTCCTTGACTTCCTCACAGTCCTCCCTGGAAACAGGCTGTTTTCATGGCTGCCTTGCTAACAAGGTGAGGGATCAATGTGATCACGTATTATAATGAACGGCACACAGATGAGACCAAGTACAGCACAACTGCCTGGAGGACCCCGGTTCACCCTCATCAGCATGTTCGAGATGTGAGGAAAGCTACAACAACCGGCCACTTAACGTCCTGTTTAGGGCACACAAAAGAGTAATCCTACTCATTGTGGGGATTCAACAACAACAGCATGTTCTGTATCAGTGAAAACTGTTTGTCTCTTCAGCCATGCAAGATTCTTTCTCAATCATAATTATTTACTGGCAAGGAAAGACTAAGACCACTGCACTGTACTATACATGTCTTTATAGGTGATTAAGAATGCTTGAGTACAGAGTTGGAAACACGATTATGTGAAACAGTGTCCCTGAGACCACTTCTAGAAGAGCACTTAATTTGACAAACATTTCCTGTCAGAAGACCAGCTGTAGTGATGGCGCGATGCTCATACTGGAGTGAAATTTTACAAATGATATACATTATTGCTTGACAAAAACATGTTTGCACTACATCCACTTCCTCAAGCTCATCAAAAGGCCCCCTGCACCTCTATATATGTAATTGAAGACAACTGACTACAGAGTTATGCATGGGTTCTAGAAACTTAGTTGTGTAACAATAATGACCACAGAAATCCCCACTGCAAAAGCTTTGGTGCAGTCATCCTAAAGGAGACCAGTTGTATGGCCATATACTCTGGTTATGGTGACAAATGGACAACACTATATCCACTAGCATGATGTGTGCCAAAATAAAAAACTTGTGTTCATTATTTAAAAAATGATGGAAACAGTAAGAGACTGATAGCAATAAAGTACACATGAGACTGATAGCAATAAAGTACACAAGAGACTGATAGCAATAAAGTACACATGAGACTGATAGCAATAAAGTACACATGAGACTGATAGCAATAAAGTACACATGAGACTGATAGCAATAAAGTACACATTATCACAAAAACAGTCTTCCCACTAAGCAAATTTACAATGCATTTGTCCATAACACATACTTCTAGTGGCCCTAACATACCTCAAACAACCAGCTTATGCATGACACTATCAGGAGACCGGAATAATGATAACCAACTTTGTACAGAGCTGTCCATGCATACCTGCAAAAGAAAATACCAGAATAGTCATAAATATGGACCATACTCGCCTGAATAAGTGTGAAAACAGTAGTAGACTATGCATACCACTGAATAATTGTGTGAAAACTGTAGTGGACTATACATACCAATGAATTATTGTGTTGTAAAACTGTTGTGGAATGCATAACACTGAATCATTGTGTTGTAAAACTGTAGTAAACCTTGCATACCACTGAATATTGTGTAGTAAAACTATAGTCAACTATACATACCAATGAATAATCGTGTGAAAACTATAGTCGACTATACATACCACTGAATAATCATGTGAAAACTATAGTCAACTATACATACCACTAAATAATCGTGTGAAAACTGTAGTGGACATAAATGTGGATGAACTAATTTAAAACAAGTATACAACTATGGATGCTTCACCTTTGTGGTATAGAGGTGAGGACAAAATACAACCTACAATCGCTGTAAACTTTCAAGCAAGTTCACAAAAAAGCAGACCAAAACTTTATCAAGTAAAATACAATGCAACAGAAACTCCAACTGCAAGAGAGCTTGGAAGTACAAGGGACAGTCATTGAGTAACAGCAATGTTATTATGGAAGAGTATACTACAATGGAAAATCTTAATTTAGGACACAAAATTACTCCTTGGCAATACTCTGGGTAGTGTTTGTGACGATTGAACAGTATGCAGACATGCAATATAGCGTACAACATTGTCACCCCACTGTCACTTGCAACAAGGAAGAGCAAGGCGTTTTTTTGTTTGTGGTTAGAGAATGTGAAACCTGAAATCTACAGAAGAATGAAGATTCAGAATGGAGACAAGTTGTTTGAGTCAAAGGAGAGTGTATGAACGGTTAGAAAGATTTCAAAACAGAAAACAAAATGTCATTGATGAATCGTGGAATGGGAGATCAGCAAGTGCATGGCAACTGACAGTGAAACATCAGATCAACATGCTAGTCCGTGGCAACAGGCAAGTGACTTTTACTGAAATAGCTGCTGTTTTATATGTAAAGATGACATCATATATGTTCCATTTGTAAGGATGATATATATATTAGTATATTTATATATATTAGTATATTTATATATATATATTTCTCACTAAAAAATATTGTTTCTGAAAAATAATGACAATGGAAAAGATTGAGGGCAAAAGACACAGAAGAAAACAGAGAAGATAGGTCTGGGATGGCAAACTAAATGAGAAAACAGAGCATCTGAAGTAGTGAAATATTAATATGAAAAATGGTTGGGGGTGGAGTTCATTGACATGACGCTATCTTTTGCTGCATAATAAAGGCTCAGATTTGTAATATATTCACAATTTCTCTGATGTACAAACTAATCCTATCTATTTCTTTTCTCCCCACGTGTGCTGCGTCTGTGTTAAAGTTGCTAAGATCTGCTGGGTTGGCGGGTACAAATGAAAACAAAATGTAAATCACAGATAAACTTCAGCACATTTCAGAATGAGTGTACCTTTGAATAAAATGAAGCCTCCTCAGTAAAGCTCTGTATACTGACAGCTGTGGGGCCATCTGATCCATCATAGCAAGGAATCCAACCACCCAAGGTACAGTTAGACACAGGTGACCATCATCAAAGGCCTGCTTCAGAATCAGCAGAAGTGGAACAGGAACAGAGCTCTGGTGATATACATACTTGCATTGTCATAATAACACAGACTTCTAAAAATTAACCTTTACCGAACAATTGACGAGAAAATTGATCTGGCACTTCGTCTCTGTATACTCACCAGTGTGTTCATACCAGTTTCTGCTATAGAAACAGCTGAATCAAAAATGAGACCACTTCCTCCCACCTCGATAACAATAACAATTTTTGGGGGACTTTTGGACAATATTTTTCTGTTTCACACGGATTTAAAAGGTTATCCCATTATTGAGGGTGATGAAGTTAAGTTACCGCAAGTGGATTATTCAGAGACATATCTGTTCAGTTTATGTAGATGCCAGAATTAGGTTAGTAGTGGAAACTAACAGATATGCCGAAAGTGTTAAGACTGCCAGTACTTTATGACAATTTCATGGATTTACAAGTCAATGGGTAAAAATTGGTAAGTCTAAATATTTGTGACGTAATGAAAATAATATGGGAACTAGAAGGTTAAGTAGTTATAGGGAAAGAAATATGCCACATAATATAACTAACACATTTCATATTCTTCTTGAATTCTTGGCAAATAAATGACAAAACAGTCAGCAATTATCACACTACAAATGTTTTTCATAATAGTAACCAAAGAATTGAATAAAAACATAGCCTGCAGAGTGTACTGCGACTGTCATAGCAATAGGCAGTTAGTACTCTTCCAGGCCAGCTGGCTAACAATGAAGGCACTAATGTGATAGTCTTAAAATTGAGAATGGTAAGGCTGTGACAAAAATCTATCAAAGGCCAGAGCATTCACCCAACGACAGCTGTCACAGTCAAATGACTGTACTCACAAAAAGCTATCAAAGGTCAATGAAATGACTGCACTCACAAAAAGCTATTAAAGGCCAGAGCATTCACCCAATGACAGCTGCCACAGTCAAATGACTGTACTCACAAAAAGCTATTAAAGGTCAGTGAAATGACTGCACTCACAAAAAAGCTATTAAAGGTCAGTGAAATGACTGCCCTCACAAAAAGCTATTAAAGGTCAGTGAAATGACTGCACTCACAAAAAAGCTATTAAAGGTCAGTGAAATGACTGCACTCACAAAAAGCTATTAAAGGTCAGTGAAATGACTGCACTCATAAAAAGTATGAAAGACCAGAGCTTACCCCCAACAACAGCTGTCACAGTCAAATTACACTAACAAAATTCCTTCTTTAATTCTCCATCACTGTCTGAGTAGCAGAGTGGTAGAGCAATCACTTTTCACAGCAAGATATCCAATATATCTGCATGCTCCAGCTGTAAATGGGTGTCTAACAGTCAGAGAAGGAAAGGCAGCAAAGAAGGTAACTGGCCACCCAACCTTATATAAAGCTGAGGACTAGTACAATGAATTATCTAACACATCATCCCTGACAGCAGTGTCTACTCCAGCACTACTCACCATCTCTCTCATGGCCAGCAATCCAGCAGTCTGGTCATGAGGAATGTTCTGTGCCCCTGATGTGTATGGTGAGAATGTCATGTACCCAAGCAATTTCCCCAAAACACAAAGAGTTTTTACTGTATCTGTAAACTTGCCTGCCCGCAATGGAGTCTAAGATCAAAATGTACAATAATAATTTTTATCTGTAGCTTTTCTTTGTAAACAAGAAATACACAGAATTTAAACATACAGTCAAAAAAGAATCAATGAGAGTCATGATAACCAAAATACATAATCAAGATATGCCATGCATCCAGCATCTCTTATGATTCACAACAGTGACTGAAAAATGCAAATTGTTGACATACAGTTTAGTGTAAAAATTCAAACAGATGTAAACCAGTTTGACCAATTAAGACATTTGTCACAGATTAGACAAAACAAAAAACAGCATAGAAAAACACTTAAACTAAGCTAAATAAATACCATTAAATAAAAACACAAAAAGTAATTCAATAAAGGAATAAATCATTTTAAACAAACCAATTAGGGAACTGAGACGCTAGTTCTGTCAGGCAGAACATACTGATTAGGACGTCGCGTCAGGGTCTATCTCTCTTCCATGTAGCATTCCGAGGAAACAGGCTGTTTTCAAGGCAGTATGGCTGACGAGATGTGGATCCACGTGGTCCTCATTGTAGTGTTATGCAGGTGAAGCCAAGCATAGCACATTACCCTGGAGGACTGCAGTCCACCTTCATCAACACGCTCAGGATGTGAGGAATGCTACTGCAACCCATCACTTAACGTCCTTTTGGCTTGGCTTCGTTCGTTCTCAATCTCCCGCTACCAAACCCTAAAAGAGCTTAAGTAGCAGAATCTAGTCCAGAGAACAGAATGCGTTGTGTCGTAGTTTACAGCTTGACTACAATATTTGCACCTTTCGGTCCAAATCATCTGACTTCAGCAAGCCTTTTTTTTAGTACTGGATTAGCATTCCCTCTTCGATCCCTTCTCCTTAGCCAGTCTGCCTTGTTGCAGCCTCTTATTCAGGATCACCGTGTGGAGGTGTAGAGGGTCTTGGCAGCTCTGGTTCGTTGGCCCTGACGCTTGTTGTCTGCAATGGTTTGCTGACCACTGCAGCTTATGCGCTGCTTAGCATTTTGATCCCTCTAATGTCCTTTTCAGGGCACACAAAAGAGTGAACCTACTCATTGTGGGCATTCAAAACAACAAACAAATCAATTAAATTTTGCCAACTTTAGAAGAAGAAAAAAAATCACACTCCATTTCAAGTTATCAATGACTGACATTTAATTTTAGTTTATGTAGTCTTCCACGGCAGTAATGGTTGACAGTACTAGCAGGCACTACTTTCTACCTATCTTCACATAAGTTACGTATATCTGTTACAAAAAGTCCAAGATGTATCCATGCCTAGGTCAAGTTCCCATAACTGTCAAAGAGGGAGCTTTGTCTGTATTTATAAGCTGACTCCTTCTTGAGAGATATTAACTCTTTACAGCTTGTATTGTCTGATACTGGCCGCAGAAAACCAAAAAATGGTCACTTGTATCGACCAAAATGGACCTCTGAAACATACGTTTGTGTTTCTTGATCTAGTATGCTAAATGACATTTTTTGTTACGGCTACACATGACGCTTGCATAATTTACATTCAATTGTACGATTATGTCTAGTAGAACGATTACAGCGCATGATATGAGATTGGGCTTATTTCTGCTATATTCTGTTGAAACACCATTTTTAAACATGCCACAATGCAATAAGGCCACGTGCTGTGTGCACTCAACAAATTACAAGGACAGGAAGGATAAGGTAACAATAAATTGAAAAACAGGATACCAAATCTATTATAATTAACACATTTTCTAGTGAAATGCGCACACATTAAATTGAAAGGAAAAAAAATTACAACCGCCCACAACAAAAATCAATAACCAAACCCTATATATATATATATTAATTCAAATGCACATATTGCCATGTCCAAGGTTTCTCATCTGACTGCTGTCACATGTAACATAACACACAAAATGTGCTTCATCAAGTGTCAGTGTCAGAAAGAAAAAAAGTGGTTGAATAATATCCATGTTTTGAGCCCTCATGACTTACCTTGTCGTCTTCTACAGTGATTACTGAATGTAAGTCCATCACACTGCTAAAGTCAGTCGCATTCAACTGGGAAAGAAATATCAAGATACGAAATGTCACATTTAAAAGACAAATTCTTAGGCTCTATTGCTACTTGTACTTCTATGAAATTACTTATACAACGATTATCCAAATTCTGGTGTTCATCCCACGGGCCCTTGTTGGGGAGAAAAAAAAGATCTCTATACCCCAAGTATGCCATAAAAGTAACTAAAGAAGGTTATGCATTTGACTAGCAGCTTCAGTAAGTAAAATACCCCTGCAAAAACAAACACAGGCTTGCTGTAAGGTCTATAGTGCAGCTTTCCTTATGTCTCATAAGGAGACAAATGTAGAAGAATGTTTTGAAGTACAAGTGTTGATAAAGCTGCATGACTACACATACAAACACCATAACACATCTCTAAGACCTTCAACACCCCGACATACATCTAAAACCTTCCACACAACATACCTCTAAAACCTTCCACACCCCAACATACCTCTAAAACCTTCCACACCCCAATATACCTCTAAAATCTTCAACACAAGATACCTCTAAAACCTTCCACACCCCAACATACATCTAAAACCTTCCACACCCCAACATACATCTAAAACCTTCAACACAACATATCTCTAAAACCTTCCACACCACAACATACCTCTAAAACCTTCCACACCACAACATACCTCTAAAACCTTCAACACAACATACCTCTAAAACTTTCAATACAACATACCTCTAAAACCTTCAACACCACAACATTCCTCAAGTATTCATGAACCCTTTACAGCTCAATACACAAGGCACAGACCGTCTGCAAACGGTAATTTACTGCTTGATTCTTCTTCTTCTTCTTCGTACGCTGTCAAACGTCAACCTGTATTTTTTCTAAAAAAGCAGCGGTAATCCTGAGGCTGTCGACACTGCCATAGAGCTTGTCTAGTGTTGCCACTGGTGATGGCCACATGTGCTTTCTCTGGTCCTCGTATGTCGGGCAGTTTTGCAGCAGATGTTCAGCAGTCATTTTCCCGGTATCACAAGTGCATTGGTCAGTGCCAGCTATCGTCAGTTTATTGAAAAGGTGGTACATCAGTCTGTTGTGGCCTGTGTGGAGTCCACGACGTGCTCTCTTCTGTTCAACTGGTAATAAGCATCATTTTGTGTGTAGCCAGTATGTTCTGTTTCCCATTTGGCCATGTATCTGGCTCTAATAAGCCTTTTGGACTCTTCATAGGTCACACTAGAATCTGGTTGTGGTAGTCTTGCAGCTTCTTTTGCCAGTCTGTCTGCCTCCTCGTTGCCTTGGATGTTACAGTGGGATGGAACCCACTGTACTACTATTCTTTTTGGTGCGGACTGCTGGCATAGTTGACAGAGTACTGCTCTTAAATCATTAAGTTCAGTATTTTTATGGCTTTTTAGTGCTGTGACTACGACCAGGGCATCTGTTAACAGGACTATCTGGCTTTCATTTCTTTTGCCTGTCAGCATTGCTTCTGCTGCAGCCCTCAGTGCCTCTGCCTCCGCTCTGAAATTGCTTGAGTATTTTCCAGTTGCAACTGACAGTGTTATTTTTCTACCATTTGGAAGGCTCAGGAATACCCCTGCCCCTCCGTTCTGTGTTGTGTTTGTTACAGATCCGTTGGTGTATGCATGGGTCCAGCCCCTGCTTGGTTAGTTTTTCATTATGTACCTCAGGGTTATGTCTCTTTTTGCTTTTTCAGTCTGGCTGTTCTTGTTTCCGATACCTGGTATATTTTCTACCACCTCCGGAATGATATGCTGCTTCCAGGTAGGTTTGCGTACAGTGGGGATGGGCTTTGGTGTTAATGTGTTCATAGGGTCTTCGCTCATCTTTGCTTTGGTTATTTCTGCAAAGTTTCTTCGCTTTACTTTCCCATTTCCAAATCTATTTAGTCTCTGATGCATTGGGTGGTCTGTCAGTCTTCTGAGTTTCTCTGCTTGCTGCTGTCGGTCATGGATTGCAGATTTGTAATCTTTTCAAGTTCTACAATTGGCGTTGACTTCATGCCTCCTGTTATAACTCTCATGACTTGGTTTTGAAGTTTGCTAATTTTATCAAAAAAGTTTGCCTTTGCTGCTGTTGTCCATGCCGCAATGCCATACTCGAGAACTGGTCTCACTCTTCCAGTGTACAGTTTCTTTAGTATACTTTCGTCTGTTCCCCAGCTTGTGCCAGCAAGTTTCCTCATGATTGCCATTCTTTGTTTGACTCTCATTCGGTTTCTCTCGATCTGACTTTTCCATGTCATGCGTCGATCAAATGTGACTCCCAGGTAGTTTGGGTTGTTGTTTGGCCACAGATATTTGCCGTTAAGACTTATTTTGGTGTTCTGAGGTTTGTTTGAAAGCGAGAATATCATACATGTTTTTTCCTCATTTATTTTTACCACTGCTTGATTCAACATCTGGCATATGCGGTTATGTTTCATCATTTAGTTTGTAGAATTTCATTTGTTAATGACAGTACACAATGCTAATGATTCATGCATATGCAGTTGATGTTAGACTGTAGAGTTAATTCCGATATGCAGACATTTGAGAAAGTTGTTACGTTTCAAAGATGAAACATTTAGCTTGAGGAAAGTTGGGTTTCAAGATTCGAGAAATGATTTGTGTTCTTGTCAGACCAGCGATCATGCATATGAATTACTTGTGGATATTCAACACACGTCACTTTCGGACTTTGACGCAGAAGAAAGGTATGTGGTAATAGATGTGGTAATGGAATTAAATTTCCACCTCCGTATTAATGCCATTTCAGACTAATATATAATCTTTATTACAAAAAATATTTAATATTAAAGATAGTTTCATTATATGTCTTACGATATTTAGATTGTAATTTTAGCTCAATTTGTTAAATATAAATAAATTTATTTTTAATAAAATTTTGACATAGAATTGTGGCACTTAGTCCGGACAGAAAGACCCAAATCTGCAAAATAATTCCAGAACTGGAAAAGTTTAAAGGCAAGAACATCACAACATACCTATAAAATCCTAAACACCAAAAGATTCCTCAAGTGTTCATTAACCTTTACATGCCTGATAAAAAAATATGTTTCCCTATGTAAGGTTTTGTGGGAAGCTAGACACATGTGACCAGTATTATCGTGTATAAACAAACATCCAGATTAATGCCATGAGAACGGCTGAACATGTATATTTGAATGTAAATAAACGTCACTTCCTTCCTATCCGTTTTTCAAATCAGAGATGCGCTTGTGGAAATTTATAAACAATTTAGGAACAATATATTCTCTATTTCACCCAATTTGAAAATTATTCCATTATTAAGGTAGATGAAGTTATGTAATTGCAATGGATTTTTATGAGGTAGATCTTTTTAGTTGTTTATGTAGATATAATTAATACCTTTGAAGTGGAAAGTTACAGATATACCAATCTTATTAAGAACAATATTAATGCTTTGTGTCAATTTCAAAGATTTTTTGATAAAGCGACGTTCCCTAATCGGTGATTCTATATGTTTGCGTTTTGAGGTAAAGAATCTGTCTTCAGATTGATCAACATGACATGGAGAAATGGCAAGCCCCCCAAAACATGGAGGAATGCACATATAGTGCCAATATTTAAAAAAACAACAACTTCCGATTGAACCAAACAGCCCATCTCCCTAATATCGTGCCTGAGCAAATTAGCAGAGAGAATGATAAACCCATGTCTCTATTGGTTCCTTGAGAAATCCAACATCTTATGCCAGGAATAATCAGGATTCAGAATTGGTAGCTGCACAGAACACCAGCTCTTTAGGCTAACACAAAGAATAAATGATGGCTTCCAGAACAACAAGCATACAGTGAACATATTTTTGTACCTACAACAGGCTTATGATCGTGTTTGGAGGAAAGGTCTTCTAATAAAGATGTTCAACATGAGAATTCATGGCAAGCTCTACAATTGGATAAAGTACTTCCTGACTGAGCGAACGATCCAGACAAAGGTGAAGTATGCGATCAAAGAAGTTTTAGAAGAAGGATTACCATAAGGCTCATACCTAAGCTGTACTCTTTTCCAGCTCATAATATCAGCGAACAAAGAAATTTGGCTGAACAGATGGGCAATGGGAAACACGGGAAGGGAGGTCTACAGACATATGGCAAGCCCCAGTCCAAACGACAGTGTAAATCAACTCACAAGGAAGGATCAGAGCACCATTTTTTGACTGAGAACCCAACACATCCCACTAAACAAACACCTGAACAGAATCCAACCACAACATACACCTGAGTGCCAGCTGTGTACACACCCATATGAAACCGTTGGTCATCATCTCCTTGAGTGCTCAATGATTTTAGGAAAATGCTGCTTCCTCCATGACCAGATACATGAAACACTTTGTATGGCACTAGACAACAGGTGATAAGCACTTGCAGATACCATTACATGCATTGGGTCGAAGGGCGAGAGCCCGGATGCTACTGGATCCACAACAAATGTTTGTGCTTTATTTTATAAATATTCACCTTCATCTTCTTGTATCTCAGAAATAACACACACATTTATAAAACAATAACACCAACACATTCTTTATTAACCTTTATCGCACCAACAACGCGCAAAAGGTGTCCAAACAGATTTACGTCCATTTACAGGGTCAGCTCTAGGGTCATCGGTTTATCGTATAAAAACTTCAAGGTTAATGCCATAGAAAAGGCTGAACCTACTGTTCTTTTGATTGTAGAGAGTTCTGACTTCCGTCCTGTACATTTAGATATAAACAGTGGCTATTTTGAGATTTCTTTTAGAATTTGGAAAGTATTTCTTGCTCTTCTTTGGATTTGAAGATTTACACATTATTGAGAATAGGGAAGTTAAATTTCTCCAACAAATTTTTCGGAGGTAGATCTATTTAGTTTGTTTATGTAGATATAATCATTACATTTACAGTCGAAAGTGACAGATATCGCCATTACAGTAAACATCGATAAGTCATTTTTGAAATTTTTTTTTTTTCAACCAAGGTAAGCCGAAAGTGGGTGAGTCTATATGTTGTGTTATTTTTCAACACTATCACCTTTATCTTCTTGTAATACACACACACAATAAAAACAATAACACCAACAAGTTATTTATTAAAATATGTCCCCACACACACAAAAAAACAGGTAAGTCTTTCAATGTCAACAACCATGACGTGACAAAAAATAATTTGTCTACCGGAAATAAAACGTAATTTTTTTGTGCGGTGTGGTACAGGTTAATTTATGTTTCAACACACAATCAAATCATATCTATAGACCGACAAAAAAAGGGTTACAGGTTCTCAAAGTCAACAACCATAGTAAACGTGACGTGATGAAAAATAATGCTGCCGCAGATAAAATTTGTGTTAATTTTTAATGGAGGTTGCCGATGTTAAATCAGGGTAAGAACAGCACAACGTACCTCTAAAATCCTGAACACCACAAGATTCCTCAAGTGTTCATTAAAGGCAGGGCAACTCATGGTTTCAATGAAATCTTTAAAGAACATCTGTTTATCTGAGAAGCCAGGGGGAGGACAGGCAGAGCTGGTACTAGATGTCTCAGAGAATACGTCATATAATCTAAAAGATGAAAACATCAAGAGAAATGAGACAATACAATATATACTCCTCTTACGTAGTGATTTTCAAACTGTCGTCAATAGCAACAAACTTCATAAAATCGTGTCCAATTTTGTGACAGTTCATTGTTATATTTATGATATTAACAGATGTCTATAAAGGATAAAAGGCATAAAATGGCAAGAAATGAAGAGCTGTGGGAAAGGAGCCAATAACAGCCAATGGAACAACAAATTAAGAGAAGAAAATGGGGCTGGCTAGGACATACGTTAAGGAAAGCACTTTCCAACATAGCTAGGCAGGCTCTCACATGAAATTCTCAAGGGAAGAGAAAGAGAGGTAGACCAAAAAAATACATGGAAGACAATGTGAGCGGAACTTAATGGTTACATCTAGAGAGAGGCAGAAAAAGGAACCCAAGGCTGTATTTGCTGGCGAGAAGTGATCAATGGCTTATGCACCAAGAGGAGTGATGGGCTTTGACTGATGTATTTGTTGGACCTATGCTTCTTAGGGGACTGAAAATGTTTGAACTGATTGATTGTTTGACAACTCATCTGTGACATCTTTCCTTGCAGAGCAAACTACATCCTACTGTTTGTTCTTCGCAATAATAAAGTTACACATTTTTACTAACTTTTTCATACATATGTGTGTAAAGTGTCCACAATAAAACTGTTTCTAGACATTGGCGAATAACAAGCATGGTATGTAAACAGTACAAGATATTACAAGAGTGGAACTGGGAGAGAGAATAAAACATCAATGCTGGAAGATTACTTTTCTAACAAAAATCATTTCTACCTTTTATGATGAGAGTACTGTGTGCATGCATTCTTGGTTCATGGGCCCACTTCTCACATCTAATGTTTAGATTTCTAATATTACAAGCCATAAAGTTTTACTTACGCAGTGAAAAGCTTCTCATCGTGACTCTTGGACTGAATCATTTTAAGAACATCAACCTTCTCTTCAGGATTCTTTACACAGCACTGGAGTATTGAGAAAAATTAATTAATTGTGTAGATTGACGTCTACAAAAGATACTTTTGTGCATATGAAATAAGAAACTTTAGACTTGGTTAATATTAGCAGGGAAATGAATATCAAATGATGATCAAACTTGAAAGAAAATCATCATGTCCAGGTAGGCATCAGAGAGAGATCACACCACTGTCTCTTCAAAGAGTGGATACACCATGCGATCAAAATGTGTGCGACGGAAGCAAAAGCAACTTCCGACAAAGGCCTCTCTATGGTACTGAAGTCAATTATTTCTTGGGGCTGACATGATGCCAACAATAACATTATATTTCCTCAGTTATATTATCTCCAATAATTCCATTACTCTCACCATTAGTTCATGTATTCATGTCTGTATCCTACAACCAAAAATATTTAGTACACTTTCTACAAACAAATAAAATAGTAATGACAGTTAAAAGCTCATACCAGAATCATATGATCTAGATAAAGTCTTGCCAAATGCATGAGGTTCACCACAGAATTCTGTTCTGGAGTACATCCATCAAAGACATACTGAATCTGATGTTCTATGTGAAACTCATAAACACTGCTCGTATCGTGGTAGTGACGGTAGAAGGCATAGAAGTTATCTCTGTGGCCAATGAAAATAAAATGATATGCACATAATTTCTGGTAAACATTTTAATGAGCAGAGAATTTTTAAAAATAAATATGTAAATCTAGGAATAATGAATGAACGTGTTGAAAAAAATTACGGACAATAATTGATTATTTTGAATATTCACTGCTACAGAGACCACTGTAAGAAAACATCAATGTTTAACCCAGATTTTAAGAAAGACTGTCTAACTAGCATAGTTGTGGAACACTCGCTTTTAGTTGCGAAGGCACAGGAGTTAATTTCCTGTATGGCGTACTCCTGTTGATCTAGCTGTAAATGGGTACCTGGCTTATTGTTAGAGAATGAAGGACAGCAAGGAAGAAAAATAGTCACCCCATCTTATAAACAACCATGGCCTCATATAATCCCAAAGCACTGGGTTCGAATCCCACTTTTTTCTCGCTGTGATCGCTCCTCTGTGTAATGACAGTAATGGCAAAGTACTGTATTTTGCACACCTGCCAATAAACATATAACAGCCAAATAGGTTGGCGTAGTAAGAATCAACGTTCTGCAAAGGACATGCTACTTACTTTTTTATTAAAGATAGAATTTGGAAATTAAATATGTATAAATCGACAGGCATTTGACGAGTGTGTAGCTGAAAAGCAGAAGGCAGCCTAAATGACAATCACTCATAAGTTGCAGCTCAGTGTGACAATGAGAATTTTAAGGAATAGGTCAAAATAAGTAAATATATTCATTGACCTGAAAAACCTACAGAAAGTGAATTATTTAAAAAAAAGAAATGTAAAATTGATAAACTGTATGATCCTTTGTCAGTGTTCTTAAAATATATATGCTGATAATGGGACAATATCAGTATCGGGAGAATTAGGACTATCTATTGGGACCTCGATGAATTTATTAGAAGAATTACATGATAAGAATTCAAAAAACAGCAAGTTCATAATTCCAAAGAGGACAAATGGTGGATGAGATTAGAGAACTGAATGTGTCCTGGAAGGAATTGAAGATGATAAAATATTGTGCATCATGATAGATTAATGTTGCAGAGGCTAGTTTCATCAGAATAAAAAATGTACAAATCAAAATAAGTCAATGTAGTGAACCTTGCAATACTTTGTGTGGAAAAATGAGCAGCCGTTGCAGCAGAACTAGCTTCATTTTGTATGTTTAGTACAACCTAAGGTTTAATACAACCTAATGTTCAACCTTTAGCACACCATGATCTATGCTGCTTTGACCAACTCGGCCTACAAAATCGGAATTTAAAAAATAAATTATTTTTTTTGCACGGAGGGTATCATATGTTAGTTAGATTACAAATGGATTTTGAATAATTTTTCTTCTCATATGCCGTTTGGAGCAAGCTGACTTTTTGCGAAAGGTGAAGTAGGTTCTTGTGAAAGATCTTTATCGAGTAGATCTGTTTATTTTGTTTGTTTAGATGTAATAACTACATTTGAATTTAAAACTAACAGTTGTGTCGATATTGTAAACACAGTATCGATACGTTGTTGTGGTTTCCATGGATTTTCATCTTCTTGTATCTTAGAAACTAACAAACACACAACAAAAAACAATAACACCCACAAGTACTTTATTCAATTGTGCCTGTACACACAAGAAAATCATATTTATTGACAAACAAACAGAATAGTTACAAGCTTTGAAAGTCAACTACCATAGCGAAAAAAAAGTTGCGAAAATTTGCGCTAAAAAAAAAGTAGCATGCTTACGGTTAATACAATCTAATGTTTAATACAACCTAATGTTTAATACAACCTAATGTTTAAGACAGCCTAATGTCCAACAACCTAATGTTTAATACAACCTAATGTTTAATATTTTCGTAAAAAACTACTCTGCTATTTCTTCTTTGTATGCTTTCAGAAGGCAATTTGAATAAGAAAGCAGTAGTAAGCCTGAAGCTATTAGTATCTCCATATAGCTCGTCCTAGAATGGTTTCGGTGATGGCCATAAATGCTATCTCTGTTTCCCGTATGTTGGACACCTTTGTAGCAGATGTTCAGCAGTCATTTTATCAGTACAGCAGACACATTTATTAGTATTTCTTGTCCTTAGTTTGTTGAACTGACTGTATCTCAGTATGTGTGGTGAGTCTAAATATTAGCACCTGCTCATCTCTGTTCAGCTAAACACTACTATTAAAACACTCATAGCAAATGCTCAGATGCAGACTATCTGTAAATGCACAAGCTATACTAGAGGTTCTATGCTTCACCAGGAGTGAAGATGTGAATTGAAACAATCTGATACAATGAGTCCTACTTCTGACACTTGAAAACATGGGCGTTGTTTGCATCCTGAAAGCTCATGGTTCCATCTTCTTGTGAGTTGAATGCGATATGTTCAATATGACATTGAGGTACTAAGACCTGTTAAAAAGTAGAGAAACAAAATCATGAAATCAAAGTTTGCTCCAATTACTCTTATCTTACTTGGAATATTTTAGTATTGAAACAAACAGGCAGGCAATGTCTGCTGCCAGGTAGCTGAAGGCTATCAGTAGTAAGTTCTTTATTTTGCAATGATTACCTCTTGCAATTTACTTGGCCTGGGTAAATGTTGATTGCGTAAGAAATGTATTACTTTTTAGAATTTTTGCCGGGGCAACAATTAACAGTCTACTCTTACGATTTTAAACTGTCAATGGTTCTTTTATGTGTACAGCGAGACCGTGGGATCTCCAATTTTCTTTTTGGTCTATCTCCAATATGACTAGACACCGACCTCACCTACCTTGAGATGAGAGCTCTCAGCTATAGCAGCCCCCAACTCTTATGATAAAAACTAAAAGCAAAAAGTATTCCCACTGCTGTCGATGATGAAGTATTAAGAGACTTCATTGTACTAGGTTTCAGATTTGTTGCTTGTTTTGTGAGGTGTGGTGACAAATTTCCTTCAGTCTCCTTGCCCTCAGGTACAACATATAGCTCTTTGTGGTTTTTACGTGACATAATAGATTCAATGATATATATCAAATAAAGGGTCTTATATTAAATGGTTGTTTGCAAATGCACATAATGAGTAGGTTACTCTTTTTGTGCACCCTGAAAAGGACGTTAAGTGGTGGGTTGCAGTAGGTTTCCTCACATCCCGAGCGTGCTGATGAAGGTGGACCGGAGTCCTCCACACGATTGTGCTATGCTTGGCTTCATCTGCGTATCGCTTAGTACTATGGGGATCACACCGATCCCTCACCTCGTTAGCCAGGCTGCCATGAAAACAGCCCGTTTCCAGGGAGGGCCACTAGGAAGCCGATGTAAGGATCTTGGCCAGTATGTTTTTCCTGACGCTGACTAACATGTCTGATTAGTATATTTTGCCTGACTAGACGTTAGTCTTCCTCCCCCTAAATTAAATGGTAGATATAAACAATGTAATTGGATATACAAACTGTCAAAAGCCACTTTATGTTTCTTTGATGCAGGTCAGAGTGGCTCTTCTTACATCCTAAGAGGCACATGAGAAGGGGGACCTGGGTCGTTCCAGTTGTAGAGCAATGCAAGGTTGCTCAGTACGTTTACCACTATGGGGATTACAGTGTTGTACCCCACCTCATCAGTGAGACTGCTGTGATACACACCTATGATGTAGTGAGGCAAGGTTTCACCTGACCATAATGTTACTCTTCGTTTTCAATTGGAGAACTAAATAAATATTTATATTGATTTTTAAAATGGTAAAATAATTCAGTTCAGTTCATCCCGTAACCCATCAGGTCGTTGGGGCACACATGAAGACACTCCCAAAATCCCACGCCATCCCTCTCTGTCTGTAGCCGCCTGACGTATCTCACCGGGACGAAGGCCTGACCACTCAGTGATGTTGTCCACCCATCTCTTCCTTGGATGTCCTCGCCCTCTCTGTCCCGGTACAGAACCAAAGAGTATTGAGTTGGTAATTCCGTTGGACCTCGCGACGTGCCCGCACCAGGCCATCTTTCGTCTTTTGATAGCTGTGAGCAGATCTTCAAAAGGACCAATTACGTCTTCAACTCTCTGACGGATTTCTACATTCGTAACACGATCATTATATGTAACATTTAGGAGTTTTCTATAGCACCTCATTTCCATTGCATGTATCCTTGTCTTGCCATATAGGTTTCAGCCTAGTCAGCGCCGCTGTTGTTTGTGCTATTCTTGCAATTACCTCTGGCTTCGATCCCTCTTCACTGATCAATGATCCCAGATATTTGAAACGTTTTACCACCTCAAGTTCCTGCCCATTTGCCTCTATTACAGATTTAAACCCTGCTACGTTATTGGTCATGAGCTTTGTTTTATCTGCATTTATTTCCATACCAAAACTCAGGGCCGTTCTATCCAATCTACCAATCAATTCCCGGAGTTCCCTTTCTGTGCCTGCCAATACATCAATTTCATCAGCAAATCGGAAGTTTGTGATAAGTCTGTCACCTATTTTAACCGTGCCAACATGTCCTTTTAAGGTCATCTCCATTATTCTCTCCAAGAATATATTGAACAATTAAATACTGCAAAAAGTAGCAAAGTTATTGGACACAATTGTATTGTGTTTCTTTCATATTATTGATTAACATTTCTAACCTTTTTGCTTAGTAAGAAAATGACTAAAAGTAGTGCTTTATCCAATGGGGTTTGTGCTTTACAACAATGAAGAATAACAAAGACATTCAGTGACAAATTATCAAAAATTCTCAGCAGAAAGTTAGAAAATAAGGCACTTACAACAGAACCAAACAGATTAATACATTTAAATATGGAAAAAAATATAGGAAATATATCTATAGCACAAGTTTTGAGGCACTTACATGGAAATGATAAGCAATATGAAAGAGATACTATGATAGACCTGGAAAATGGAAATAGTAACAGGATCAAGATGCATGGAAGTGTAGCAACACTGTTCAATGCAAAGATCGACTAAAACAGTCCTGTAAAAAACCACAATTAAAATGACACAAATGATCTAAAAGTATATAAAAAATTCATTTACTTACTCCTATTCTGTCCTTAACTGCCTGCACAAAAAAATTGTGTAATTTCGAAGAAAAGGCTTGAATGCGTGGGCATGCAGCTAGAAGCTCCAAGTACATTTTATCTACTGTCAGAAAAAGACTGCAACAAAGATATGTGACTGTTAATTCAATTTAAAGAAGCAACAGAAATGATAGTATATACCTTTAAATAAAAGTAAAGAAGTGAAATTTGAGAATTTGTGTTTGTTTTTGCGTTCGCCTTATTTCTCTAATCTACAAGGCGGTGTGCGTTGCACTGTGGTTTTTATTTTGCGCCTTCGACCCAGTGCATCCGACTTCAGCATGCATTTTATGTAAGGGTCTGCTTCCTCCTGCATTTTCTAAGGGTTTGCTTCCCCGGGGTAGCGGTCGGTGCTGTGATGGGGATCGAACCCAGCACCTTCGGATTGTGAGCCTTGCCACTTAACCACTATGCCGCGCTGTCCCCAAATAATTCAATTAAAAATGATCAAGTACATTTTTTCTAGAAAGAACATAAATAAGGCAGCATGTAAAAGGTGTTCTTCAGCAGGCTTAACTGCTGGTCAGGTATGAACTGTTAGAGACTTCAGTATACTAAACTTCAGCTTGTGAGGTGGAGTGGCCAGTTCCCTTCTTTGCTACCTTTTCCTTCTCTAACCGTAGGTCAGGTACTCATTTCAGCTGGGCCAACTCGCATTTAATTGTACTATTAACTCAATAAACTTATCAGAAGTGCGAAGACACCCAATAACACTGAAGTTGTGCATTGTGTATAAGGGTTTGGATAAGAAAATCTTTTTCTTCAACATTTGTCCTGAAAAGGACATTGTGCTGTAATTTACAGTGAGGCTGTGTTATCTGCGTCTTTCTGTACTACATTTCTTGTCCCTGGTTTGCCTTCCCTCTGTGATCCCTATTCTCTTAGCCAGACTTCACAAGTGCAGCCTGTTTCAAAGGCCGCCACCTGGAAGTAAAATCTGGTCTTGGTCAGTTATGGTTCACTGACCTTCATGCAAACAGCCAGCTATAAGTTGCTGATGTCAGTCCTTCACTGCTGCATATTCAGCCCCTCGGAAAATGAATTGAACGAAGCGACAATTGAGTGAGAAAGCATACTTTATATGAATGAAGGGAATGACTGATTCAGTCAACCTTCTTTGGAGACAGAAAAGTTCAACAAAGAATGTTGACAATAATAGTTACTATATGCTGGTATGCAAAAGACTTCAGAGTTTGTTTGATGACTTGAAAAAAAAGCACAATGTCAGAAGTAAAAGTCATTTTTAAGCCTTTTTTTTTTTTTTTTGCGTTCGCCTTATTTCTCTAATCCCCAAGGCGGTGTGGTTTGCACTGTGGTTTTTATTTTGCGCCTATCAGCCCAGTGCATCCGACTTCAGCATGCATTTTATGTAAGGGTCTGCTTCCTCCTGCATTTTCTAAGGGTTTGCTTCCCCGGGGTAACGGCCGGTGCTGTGATGGGGATCGAACCCAGCACCTTCAGATTGTGAGCCGTGTCACTTAACCACTAGGCCACGCCGTCACCCTTTTAAGCCATATAACAATAATCAAATTGATAGGGATGATTTCAAAACAAGCGAATACTGACAATATCAGATGATTGTGGTAACTTTAAAACGAAATAATAGTCCTAGAAAAAAAAATAATCATTCCAGAACAGGTAAAGAATCCATTTGCAACATATCTTTATTCAAGGGAAGTAATCAAGTTATTTTTGTTTTCCAGTCATACGGTAGTGCAGTGGTTAGTGCACTGGTTTCCCAGTCAAGCCATCAGGGTACAATCTCCAGTTGGTGCAGGATTTTTTTCTTAATCCCAAACCAACTCCTGCGGTTGATCCAGCCACAGAAATTCGGTACCAGAAAAAATAGGAGAAGTAAAGGAATGGTACCGACCACATCACCCATTATGTGCCGTGGGTCACAAATAATATGGGCCTAACACCAATTTTTCCCATATGCCGCATGGCATGATGAAACTGGATCTTTACTTTACTTACTTATATGAAAGTGAATCATAGACAACAAACATATAAGCAAGCTGACCACTGAGCGTATTAACCTTTAGCACACTACGGTCGAGACAATCTTGACCAACTCAACCTACAAAATTGGAATTTAAAAAAAATAATTTTTTTTTGCATGGAGACCCTACCCATAGTCATTTAAAAAAAATGCTAAATATGTAACCATCCACACACGATATTTTGCAGGCAAAAGTATCATATGTTAAAATAAATGGATTTTAACTTAACATCTTTATACTGGTTTAGAAGACCCTGCAGAGTCTGTATACAACCAGTTACATTTACATCACCTTGCTCTAAAATCTATGCGCATCCAGTTTATTCTTAAATGCATTAACTGTCCCTGCCTCCACTACCTCCCCTGGCAATGCATTCCAAGCAGACACCACTCTCTGACTAAAAAAATATTTCCTAATATCTAACCTGGACCTCTCTTTAATCAGCTTGTAGCTATGCCCTCGTGTTATTGTAGGTGGCTGTATTTTAAAAAACTTGTTATAGTCTAATTTATCGATTCCTCTGATCATCTTATAAACCTGTATTACGTCACCACGAATTCTTCTCTCTTCGAGACACTGTAGGCCGGTTTTTCTGAGTCGTTCCTCATAACTGTAATTCTGGAATCCCACTATCATCTTTGTCGCTCTTTTTTGTATTCTTTCTAGCATGTTTATGTCCCCTCTATGATAAGGACTCCACACCTGTACACAGTACTCCAATCTAGGTCTAACCAAAGCTTTATACAGTTTGACGATCACTTCCTTGCTCCTATGTTTAATATTTCTTTTTATCATACCTAACATTGCATTTGCCTTTTTCACTGCTACCTTAACTTGCTCACTCACCTTTCCTGTATGATCTATTATAACCCCTAGGTCCCTTTCCTTATCTATCTTTCTAATATTGTTTTCTCCCATTCTGTAATTATGTTCCATATTGGATCTACCCATGTGGATGACTGTACATTTATCTACATTAAACTCCATTTGCCAGCTCACAGACCATTCTCGAATTTTATCTAAATCCGACATCAATATATCCACTTCCGCTTTAGATGAGACACTACTGCATAGTTTTGTGTCATCAGCAAATTTTGCAATCATGGATCTCATATCAATGTCCAAATCATTTATATATATCAAGAACAAAATTGGTCCCAAAACCGAGCCCTGTGGCACACCACTTTTCACTTCACTCCACTCAGAGTACTCCTTATTTATGCCCACCCTCTGCCTTCTTCCCGTTAACCAATTTTCAATCCATTTGGCAACTTCGCCACCTATTCCATGTGATTTTAACTTTCGAAATAATCTTTGATGAGGTACTCTATCAAAGGCCTTTGCAAAGTCTAGATAAATAACATCCACTGGCTCCCCTTTATCTATGATTTTAGTAACAATTTTGAACAATTTTTCTTCTAATATGCTGATTGGAGCAAGCTGACTTTTTGCGAAAGGTAAAGTAGATTGTTGGGAAAGATATTTATCGAGCAGATCTGTTTATTTTGTTTGTTTAGATGAAAGAACTATGCTTGAATTGGAAACTAACAATTGTGTTGATATTGTAAACACAGTATCGATACATTGTTGTGGTTTCCATGGATTTCTATCAGAGCGACTAGGCCTAGCCGTCTAGCAAATTTTTGTTGTTGAAAGATTCCATAAATTTTCAACATCTTTTTGTATCTCCGAAACTAACAATCACACAACAAAAACACCCACAAGTTCTTTATTCAATTGTGTCTCTACACAATTATTGACAAACAAACAGAAAAGTTAAAAATTTTGAAAGTCGACTACCATAGCGAGATATAAAGTTAATAAATTATGTTACGTGCTAAAGGTCAAGAACTGTACTAAACTGATCACCCTGAAAACAAACACCAAGGTAGTTGCACTACCAAATGTAAACATATTTAATGTTTAACTAATTGTCAGATTTCAGTCAAATATGCTGCTGAGTGGACAATATATATATATATATATATATATATATATATATATGGGAAACAATGCACATATATTCTTATAATTTCTACGTATTATTTGCAATCATTAATATAGGGAAGTAGCTGTATGTTACTATTCACTGCACACTTACCCTCTTAATCTCTTGATGACAATGACTGCAAAGTAAACACCATTGTGGACTGATGAAAAATATGCCTTTCGACAATTTCTCTCTGCATGATGAAGACAACGACACATTTATCAACATCAAGTGGTATAAACACTGTATACTCAACAGTTTCATGCCTTTAATACAATTCTTTTTCGCTGCAATGCATTTGGGCTGATTGCAGGAAGCATGCACAAAACATATATGCTATTTCAGTGGTGATATTCTAGCAGTCTATTATCTTAAATGCACTCAAAGATGTTATGAAAGCATTTCGTTTTCAGAGGTCAGATATATGGAACACTCTGTATGACAGCTACACAATTAACAGATAGGTGCAGATACCATTGGGACAAAGGACGAGCACCTGGAATCGTTACAGCATTACCTTAAATAAATAAGCTGTAATTTGATGATCTTAAAGGAAGATAAGAGAATTATGTTTAATCAATGGTAATGGCTTGGTTTCGTTCGTTCTCAGTCTCCCGCTACCAAACCCTGAAAGGGCTTAAGTAGCAGAATGTAGTCCAGAGAACGGAATGCGTTATGTCGTAGTTTACAATTTGGCTGCGATATTTGCACCTTTCAGTCCAACACATCCGACTTCAGCAAGCATTTTTTGAGTACCGGGTTAGCATTCCCTCTTCGATCCTTTCTCCTTAGCCAGTCTGCCTTGCTGTAGCCTGTTATCCAGGATCACCGCGTGGAGGTGTAGTAGGGTCTTGGCAGCTCTGGTTCACTGGCCCTGACACTAGCAGCAGTCAGCTATGGGTCGCTGACCACTGCAGCTCATGCGCTGCTCAGCATCTTCATCCCAATCAATGGTAATGAAACCTACTTACATGAAATCTCAACATAAGAAGAAGGAAGCTGTGGACTGTGATGCTTTCACTACCTAAACCCTTTCCCAGACTTTTCAATGGTAACAAGAAATACAAAAAGAACGAAGCACTAGTTTATTTTACTTGATGTTCATAGTTAGCCATGATTTTGAGAAAGTGTTTTCTATCCACAGCTCAACACATTTTAGAAGTACTGACTTTGCATTTGGGTCAATATTTAGAATATTGTAGCAGTTTATTATCTTAATCTTTACTATATGTACAGTGATTTTTCACTTCACACAAAAATTTTTGGCTTTACTTCTAATGACGTAAAAAGACACCTATGATAAGAAAACTATTCTAGAGCATTGTCGTGTATTTACACTGGTTGAACACCAAGGTATGTGAATATAAAAATAGCCACCTCCGTCATTGTAGATGTAAACAAGAAAAATGGGTGGTTTAGTTTGAAACGATTTTAGTTTGAAAGAGAATTTTTAAACGATTTATTTTCTTTTTCACTCCGACTTGAAGATTATTTCATTATTTAGGGTAATGAAGTAGAATTGTTGCAATAGATTTTTCTGAGGTAGATCTGTTTAATTTGTTTATTTAGAAGTAATAAATATGTTTGTAAAGGTGTGGCAGAGTCTAGGTTTCGCTGAGTAGTTACTTATCTAAAGTGTTACAACACATATCCACACTACGACACGACTTCACACAGTAAACACTATCTAACAAAATGTAACATATTTAATAACAATCTCCACAAAACAATATTAGTAAAAAGAACAAAATACACCTGAACTAAATAATCATAATATATATATCTATAAATATATAAATATATATTACAACTACATCAGAGGTTTTAAGCACTAGCTTTTGAATATTTCCTCCAACTAATAACCCAGATTCTCGCCGCTACACTATCCTTATCTGCACACTCAACAAGCTCGTCCTCAGTTTGTACTGTGTACTCTGTTGTTTTGTGCATTCACACACAATCAGATCACCTTAAGTCAGGTGATCTGTACATCCACATTCAATCGGTTCACATATGCAATTAGATCACATCACTTATAGTCGGATCACATACTCACTTGTGGTCACTCAGTTGACCTGTGCATACACATACGTCACACATCGTTCCCAAAGTGTTTTGCATAAAACCACAGACATTCAGATTTCTTACTTAGGCGATCTGTACATTCACAATTACTTCGATCTCTTCACGTATTCTTACATTCATATGTAACTAGATCACGCATCATTCCCTAAGTATCCTGCACGTACAACACACATTCAGATCTCTTGCTGTTCACAGGGTGTCCAACACACACACTTATAGAGCAACTGGCCAAAACTAGAAGATGTATGCTGGTTCAGTCCCCCTGCAAACTGACTATCTCTCAGTCTGCTAGCAGCCTATCAATCTCTCTCCTAGCCAGTATCCTGAGTTCATCGTTGCAGAGCATTTTATAGTCTCAAGCAAATTCATGGCTGTTCAATGGTCTCATGTTAGTTGTCTGACTTAACCATCGCTCTAATTTGGAATTACCTCCAACTAGTTGTTATTGGATGATTATAACCTGAATCCCTGTCACTCTAAATGTCGTGGTGGCCTCTGACTGCCATCAACCCCCACTACACTAAATCGGAACGACAGAGTTGGCAGCTCTGAACCCCCGCCTGTACCAGAGAAATTCTTCCACTTAAACTGCTTGTTTCCTATGTCGACCTAGTGTCGAGATGGCGCTTGACCGTGGCCCGCAATCAAGCACCTTTTTGTTCCCAGAGTCGCCAGCCCAATCTCCCCTGCTCCAAATGCCCATGATCTAGCTGGAACTGTTAAAAGGGAAACTAACAGATATAATGATCTTGTATAAAACACTATCTGTGTTCTGACGATTTTTAAATTCTGAAGGACCAGATCCCCTAGAAAACCAAAAGAAACACCCCCCCCCCCCCCCCCCCCCCAAATTGGCATGTTTAAATGTTGGTACTGTTTTTTATTTTCACCTTCATCTTCTTGTATCTCAGAAACTAACACACAACAAAAACAACAACACTGAAAAGTTCTTAATTCATTTATGTCTCTACACACAATAAAATCATAGCTATAGACAAATAAAAAAGATACAGGCTCTCAAATTCAACAACCTAGAAAAACACAATGTCCTGAAAAATAATTCAGTAACAGGAAAAATTGTGTAATTTATTTTATTGAGTGTGGGTGGTAAAAGGCAAGTATACTTTTTTGTGTGCCATGAAAATAACGTTAAGTGGCGGGTTGTAGTAGCATTCTTCACATCCCGAGCATGCTGATGAAGGTGGACAGCAGTCTTTCAGGCAGTTGTGCTATGCTTGGCTTCATCTGCGTGACGCTCACTACTACGGGGATCACATCGATCCCATCTTGCCAGCCAGGCTGCCTTGAAAACAGCCTGTTTCCAGGAAACGCTACATGGAAGAGAGATTGTGGTCTTGGTCAGTGTATTGTGCCTGACCCTGACATCCTAGTCAGTATGACGTGCCTGACTGGACTAGCATGTCAGTTCCCCGTGGTAAAGGTTAAATGCACTCAACAGTGTTAGGAAAATGCTTCTTGCATGTGATGAGACAAGCGAACATGATGTGGAACTTTGCTGCTACATATAACTGTTTATCATATTTTACATTTGTATGATGTTGGTAGAAACTATAAAACAACTTGTACTAACCACACACAAATTTCTCCAATATGGTGTACTTATATTTCTGCTGTATAGTTTTCATGCCAAAAACAAACAAAATGAACTTACCAATGAAATTGAGCATATCCATATCCACATCTGTACAGGTGAGCAGTTGAATGATGAAGTACAATTCTGCTGCTAAATTTGGCACCTGGAGCTCTGTGATAAAGTTACAAAAGTGACTGACTTAAAGACAGTGTCACTACAAATAGTTACAGTGTTTCTGAATTTAACCAAAAGTGTCCCCACTAATTCTTTAATGAGCAAGGTATTGAAGTGACTGAAGACTGAGTGACATAACCACTACTTTTATCACAAATGAAGTTGGAACAAACAAGTTGGAAGGTATACTAAGGTATGCTGTTATTTGTGCGCCCTGAAAAGGGTGTTAAATGACAAGTTGCAGTAGCTTTCTTCACATTCCGAGCGTACTCAATGCTAAGGGATATAATAAGTTGTCACTAATCTATTTATCTAAGGAAATGGTCAATGTCTACTAACCTTACGCTGAACACTAAAAGAAACCTCACAACACTTACAATGAAAACATTTCCTGATATAGAGAAGAGAACAGTGAGAAATTATTATACAGAAGATCAGAAAAATCAAAAGTTGATTCACCAGAATGATTGGATGGTACTGACTGAATTGGATTATATAAATCAATAGCTTCATCAAATTCATACTGACACCATGATATTAACATTCAAATTAAGCAGTCCCCTACCATTTACCTTCTACATAGTGACAATACCGCCTTGCATATTTTCTCAGCACTGACTTGTAAGTGACATGTAATAATGAAGCCTGTTTGATTCGATCAATAGTGCAAGCGTCTCCACTGCCAGGGTTCAACATTTCCTGCCTCTGCCCCGAAGTACGAGTTGTTACCTTCTCAATACTAGTTTCCTCATCATCTTCACTTGACTCATCACAAGGCACATTCTCCCCACAGCCACTGAAATCATTGAGAAATTATGAATATAAAAAATAATTTGTTTCCTGATTTTCTGCTTTATATACTTTTTTCCCCCCTTCTAGTCTTCTCCAACCTCGACACATTCTCAATTAACCACACCTTTTCGTCAGATTAAAACTAGAGGCATATCTTAGACTCAGTTCCTTACAAATAAGTTTATCCCTCAAATGGGTTTGAGAATGCCAATCTGTCACTATACACCTTTCATGGAGTGGACATACAAACAAAACATGATCTACTGTTGCTTTCCCACACAGGTACATGTCTGTGTGTCCAATATATTAAATGTTTTACACAAAATATTTTAGTCTGAAGTGTGTGGTTCAATCTTGGTATGCCTCTATTGTATCAGTATGTGTGTTCTTTATACATTATGTCTCTGAATTTGTTTATCTGCCTATTAGACTTTAAACACAAATAATCGACAAGTTGTATTCTAAATAAGAATATGAATGAATTTTAGTTCTACGTGCTGTATACTTCATCAAAACTTGAGTACACATATCAATCTCCCTAATATATACTAAGGCCTGATAGCAAGAACAAAACAATTTTGTTAAAAGCAATGAAGGAAAGTTGTCTACGGACAGTAACAACCTCACCAGGTAAAGTGAATTGCTATAGAAACCAACATAGGAGTACATCAACTGCTTTGGTACAAGCCAATTGCAAGGTGATCAATCCCAAATGCAGTTCAATGTTCATTCAGGAGTGAACAAAGGAGATGGAAAATTAAATAAAAAGATAAATGAACAAAACAGTTGAATAGAAAATGAAATAAAATATATAATTTTGTTACGCCTAGCTCTTTTACCTGCATAAAGTATGTTACTGTAAATATGTAATAACATGTTTGCCCAAGTGAAACTATAGGCCAAGCTCCACCTTTTGGCAGGGGAATGAAACTTAATCTACCATATAGGTCTGCTGCATTAGTGAATTTGAAAATAAATGTTGTGATAATCATTAACTCTTTCACTCCGAAACCACACTGTGCCAGAACAACTCTGTAAACATTGTTCTAGATGTGGTTTGGTTGCTAATAATTAATTATAAATAAAATTATTCATTCCTAGTGCAAGATTTAGGCGGTAAATTAGACTTCCATTTTAATCTGATATTCGGTTGTTGGACGTATTTTTTGTGCCTGTACACTTTCTGTATGGTAATCACAAATGTTCCAATTTCAAAAATATTTTTGTTGCTGCTATATCATGGCTTGTCATTTACCTACAAGTTTGAAGCCTCCTTGATGAATGTGTGCTTCTAGAGCGTTAGGTTTGCTGAAAAATACCACGGAAAGTAAAGAGGAGTTGTTTGACAGTTTGTCATCAAATTATGAAATGTCTGATAAAACCTCAGTCTGGTTCATCAAACCTGCTTTGGAGCAGCGCATGAGCTGCAGTGGTCAGCGACCCTTAGGTGACTGCTAGCGTCAGGGCCAGCGACCCAGAGCTGCCAAGACCCTTCTACACCTCCACGCGGTGAACCTGGATAACAGGCTGCAGCAGGGCAGACTGGCTAAGGAGGAGGAATCAAAGAGGGAATGCTAACCAGGTACTAAAAAAATGCTTGCTGAAGTCAGATGTGTTGGACCGAAAGGTGCAAATATGGCAGTCAACTGTAAACTACGACACAACACATTCCATTCTCTGGACTGCATTCTGCTACTTAAGCCCTTTCAGGGTTTGGTAGCGGGAGATTGAGAACAAATGAAGTCAAGCTAAGCCAAGCCAAACCTGCTTCAAGATTAGCACATCCAAGTGCAAGTAAATTAATTTTAAAAACAAAAACAACATGTACAGGAATTGTCAATAAGCTATGTAAAGTTGTGTTATTATTTTCATTTATTACATTGAACCTGTTGTGAAAAATAATTTTACAATTGAATTTTCACAATTATTTTTTTTGTTTTTTTTTGTTAGTGTGAATTTTGGTGGTCGCAGTTAAAATGTTCTGAATTCTATTTCTTACATTGATTTGATATATTCAAAATTGTGTGATTTCTAAAATGGATTACCTTGATGATTTGAGGCTGAGATACCAATTTTAATAACTACAACATTAATGGACCCCAATAAATTCATATTTTGACTATACTTTTCTGTTGTGTTTTCATTTAACATTTTTCATCTATACTAATGACATGTTTCTTATTAGTAACATACCAATTGTCAATTATATTTCTGTCCTCTCATTTTGATATATATGTGCATATTCAATTAAATAAATCACCCACAATTTAGAATGAAAGAGGTACACTCCACTGTCTAAAATTTCGATTAAAAACACATCTGTGTAAAATAATTTAAGAGTAAAAAGAGTTAACTACAATAGACTATGAGCAGAAATATACTTCTTCTTCGTACGCTGTCAGACGTCAACTTGAATTTGTTCGAAGAAAGCAGCTGTCATCCTGAGGCTGTCGACACTGCCATAGAGCTTGTCTAGTGTTGGCACTGGTGATAGCCACATGTGCTTTCTCTGGTCCTCGTATGTCGGCAATTTTGCAGCAGATGTTCAGCAGTCCTTTTCCCTGTACCACAGGTGCATTCGTCAGTGCCACCTGTCTTCAGTTTATTGAATAGGTGGTACCTCAGTCTGTTGTGGCCTGTGCGGAGTCTGAAGACCATGACCTGCTCTCTTCTGTTCAACTGGTAATAGGCATCATTTTTTGTGTAGCCAGTATGTTCTGTTTCCCATTTGGCCATGTATCTGGCCCTAATAAACCTTTTGGACTCTTCATAGGTCACACTAGAATCTGGTTGTGGTAGTCTTGCAGCTTCTTTTGCCAGTCTGTCTGCCTGCTCGTTGCCTTGGATGTTTCAGTGGGATGGAACCCACTGTACCACTACTCTTTTTGGTGCGGACTGCTGGCATAGTTGACAGAGTACTGCTCTTAAATCATTAAGTTCAGTATTTTTCTGGCTTTTTAGTGCTGTAACCACGACCAGGGCATCTGTAAACATGACTATCTGGCTTTCATTGCTTTCGCCTGTCAGCATTGCTTTTACTGCAGCCTTCAGTGCCTCTGCCTCCGCTCTGAAACTGCTTGAGAATTTTCCAGTTGCCACTGACAGTGTTATTTTTCTACCATTTGTTAGGCTCAGGAATACCCTTGCCTCTCCATTCTATGTTGTGTTTGTTACAAAACCGTCGGTGTATGCATGGGTCCAGTCTATGCTTGGGTAGTTTTACGCTATGTATAAAAGGGTTATGTCTCTTCTTTCTTTTTCAGTCTGGCTGTTCTTGTTTCCAATACCTGGTATATTTTCTACCACCTCCGGAATGATATGCTGCTTCCATGTGGGTTTGTGTACAGTAGGGATGGGCTTTGGTGTTGTTATGGTGTTCATAGAGTCTTCGCTCATCTTTGCTTTGGCTATTTCTGCAAAGTTTCTCCACTCTAGTTTTCCATTTCCAAATCTATTTAGTCTCTGATGCATTGGATGGTCTGTCAGTCTTCTGAGTTTCTCTGCTTGCTGCTGGGCTCTGCAGTCTCTTCTGTTGGTCATGGATTGCAGATTTGTAATCTTTTCAAGTTCTACAATTGGCGTTGACTTCATGCCTCCTGTTATAACTCTCATGACTTGGTTTTGGAGTTTGCTAATTTTATCAAAGTTCGCCTTTGCTGCTTTTGTCCATGCCGCAATGCCATACTCGAGAACTGGTCTCACTCTTCTAGTGTACAGTTTCTTTAGTATACTTTCGTCTGCTCCCCAGCTTGTGCCAGCAAGTTTCCTCATGATTGCCATTCTTTATCTGGCTCTCATTCGGTTTCTCTCGATCTGACTTTTCCATGTCATGCGCCGATCAAATGTGACGCCCAAGTAGTTTGGGTTGTCGTTTGGCTGCAGATATTTGCCGTTAAAACTTATTTTGGTGTTCTGTGGTTTATTTGAAAGCGAGAATATCGTACCTGTTGTTTTTTCCTCATATATTTTGACCAGCCATGAGTTCGCCCACTCCTCCAACGATGCTAGGGCCTGCTGCATCCGATTGCTTGCTATGGTGAGATTTTTTTCAGAGGTCCACATAGCCAGATTGTCTGCGAACATGGAGCTGTGGACTCTTCTTGGTATATTCTCTATGATGTTGTTTATATACACCAGGAAAAGTGTGGGTGACAGTACTCCCCCTTGGGGTACTCCTTGCTCCAGTGTCACCTTTTTGCTCTTCTGCCCTTGTACTTGAGCTCTGGCTGTTCTGTTTTCGAGGTAGTGGCTGATCCATCTGTACATTTTTCCAGATACTTCACTTCTTTGTAGCTTGACTTCAAGTCCCTCTTTCCACACCTTGTCAAATCTCTAGATCCACGCAAACCGCTAATGTATGCTTTTTCTCTTGGTAAACATCCTCTATTTCCTGTGCTATGAGAGTGATCTGGTCCTCAGTGGATCTGTGTTGTCTAAATCCTGCTTGCTGTGGAATTAATGTGTGTTTTGCTTCCAGATGCCACATCAGTCTGGTGTTTATCATACGATCCATCAGTTTACCTACACAGCTCAGTAGACTGATAGGCCTGTATCCATTTGGATCTGTTCTATCTTTTTCTTTCTTTGGTACTGGTATAAGTACAGCATCTTTCCATGCCTGTGGTACAATTCCCCTTTTCCAGCTTTGGTTCAGGACTGAAAGTAACTTTCTCTTTGCTGTTTGGCCCAACCCCATTAGCATTTCATTTGTTATCCCATCTTTTCCGGGTGATTTCTTTTTCTTTAAAGTTCTCATTCATTGTTAGTTATGCCATCATGTGCTCCTCTGGTGCCATCTTGATGTTGTTGTGGCTCTTTTGTTCTTCATTTATGTCTGTATGCCTGTCTGTTGGGACATCAATGTGGTTTGCTCTGGCATAATGTTCTATAAAGGCATTTGCTGTTTTTTTCCAGTTAGCATGTTGTCACCCTGCTTGATGGTAATTTGTTTATTTGATGGTTTTTCGTATTTCATGGCTCTGACTAAATTCCATAGTTTGTTTCCTTCTTTATCTAGATGCAGAAAAATACAATCCCTATCAATTCAATCTAAAAAAAGTTGTCTGTGTATTTCCTTAATTCATGCAAGCATAGAACTGAGTTGTAAATTATGAATATTTTTATGAAAACAAGAAAAGAAATGAAACAAAACTTTATTATAGCAACAATGTGCATTCTCTTCTTCTGATAAACTATTTGTTTCAGAATATTTTTTTAAGCTGTATAATAAACATATGATTTCAGATTTCATATTCTGTCATGTTCAGAAATTTATATTTTTTTATATTAACATGTTATAGTTTTGTAAAACAAGAGCAATATACTATCTTGTCACTTACCTTGTCTGTAAAGTCTGTCTTTTATTTATAGACTTCAACATCCAGAACATTTTAGCTTCCCTGCTGTCATCATTTTCTGAGTAATCATCTGTAATATCATCTTTTTCAAAGACATCTTTTCTACACTGCATCTCTTTGGTTTTCAGGCTCTTTTCCAATGAAAATACTGGTCCACTTTTTTCTTTTGTAGAGCATGATCGATTTTCTGTCACCTGAACCTTTCCTTTATGTCCTCCTCCAGATGTGACCATCATATTACTGGTATTGTCTCCACATTCATCAAGTTTTGTTTCACTAACCTGTTTCAAATTTTGTTCACTATGTATTGTATCAAATCTTTTGCTCTCCCCTGAATCTGATACAACATTCTCTTGACCAACCATTACAGCTTCTTCATGTTTCAAAAAGCTAAGTTTTTTAATAGGAGAAGGTCTGACCTTCTTTGGAGGAGAAATTGGGTTGGCTGAGAGCTGCTCTACAAAACGGCTTTGAAACACCTCAAAATCGTTTTTGCTATTTAGAGTTCCATTTTTCTTTTTTGTGTTCCTATGTGGTGTCATAAAATTTTCTAGGGTCAATGTACGCGGTGCACTGCTAGAATTTCTAGCGCCACCTCTGCTGTGCACTTTTCCTTGTGATCCTCCACCGTTAAAACTTGATGTATACTTCTTGCTTGCTCCGTCAAAGTTAGAAGAGTTATCAGAAGATTTAAATTTCCTGTTCTTGCTCCTAGCACTTTTGTCTTTCTGAGTCTTTTCTAACTCACACAGATCTGGCTGTTCTGGTGAGATGTTTAAGAGCCCAGCTGGTGTTAATGAAGATACTGATTTTTCTGTAAGTGAATAGAGCTGACCTGGACTTACAGATACTGGTGACACAATTTGATCTTTCTGGCTAGGAGAACATCTTGCAATATGAGACCAAGTAGAACTTGGGGCAACAACTGCTGGTTTAGTTACATCTCGCCCCACTAGTGATATCACTGATTGCGTGGAGAGAACACTACCTCCACTTTGCTTAGATATATCAAAAGGTGTTGGTGATGATTTTTTCATATGCATAACATCTGTGCTGCTATTGTTGTTCTGTGTGTGTAACAGTGGGAAACTATTTTTATCACTAATATTAACAACACTTTCAAGTTTCATCCTCTCCGGCCATGCACTGTTTCTGTTGACCCCTCCTGAAAGTGAAGATGTGGACAGCTTTGAGTTGTCTATATTAGCTGAGTCATCACTGTCCAGTGCTTGAAAACTGCAGCTAGAAGATCTATCTGCAAAAGAAACTGAGCAGAGTTTCTTAGATCTGCTTGTGGAAAATTTATGCACAATATCAGAGACAGCAGAACTCTTTACAGAACTATGTGTGCTGTCAGCTGAATCAGATGTGTACACAGAGGAGTCTATAGAATCAACAACTGGGCTCGGTGTTGAGGGATAAACAGTGTTCCCTTGCTTTATAGGAGTAGATGTAGATGGTAATTCACAGCTGTCAACTGCACTGACCATTCGTCTACCACTCAATGCTATACTTGTATCAATCAACTGTGGCTCAGCTTGGCATATGACTGCCGGTGTATCACATCTGTCCTCTAAGTGACTGGAGTGGATTACAGATACTGAAGAATCATATTTTGTTGACCTGCAAAAACAAATAATTGATTTATGTGTAAAATCTTGCTTGGGCTCATAAAGAACATTTTAATTGTAACAGAGTTACTAATAAATGTTAAAAACGGTGACTTAAAAACCTTATAAAATAGGTATAATACAGTTTTGCAAAATAAAAACAGTATATTTCAACATTTTGACAATAATGATCTCTTTCAAGGGATTGAAGAAGTTAAAACAGCACATAAGGAAGCAGTAAACTAAGCCGAATAAATCATTATAGATAGCACAACTAAATTTATGTTAAAGGCCTCACAAATAAAGTCAGATAACGCATAAACAAATCTATTAAATAATTATTGGTATTTGGTGGACAAAGAGGATAAGAAATATTCCAGACAACAGAAGAGCTGTAGCAAAAGAAGGATTGCATAAAATGGGAATCTGAAAGAATACATTAGAGAAATAATTGGTAGCGAAAAGTGTTGACTGGAAGAGGACAAGTAGACCGAGGAAAACACAGAATAAACAGACACGAATGTGAACAGTGTTTTAGTAAGGCTGGAAAGAGAGAAGAATAAACAGCACAAGTAAAAAACAATCTCCAGTTAAAGAAATAAGAATTCTGCTGCTGAAAATTCTAACCATCCTATGTGCTATAAAGAAAAAAACTACTCATACTTAAAAGAATTTCTGTTCCATAAGAAATCCATTTGATTTCAACAGAGTAGCAATAACATTTCTTCTTCTTCTTCGTACGCAGTCAGACAGTAACCATTATTTTTTCGAAAAAAAGCGGCGGTCATCCTGAGGCTGTCGCCGCTGCCATAGAGCTTGTCTTGCAGTTCCACTGGTGATGGCCACATCTGCTCTCTCTGATCCTCGTATGTCGGGCAGTTCTGCAGCATATGTTCAGCGGTCATTTTACCGGTACCGCACGGGCATTCGTCGGTACCACCTATCTTCAATTTGTTGAATAGGTGGTACCTCAGTCTATTGTGGCCAGTGCGAAGTCTGAAGACAACGACCTGCTCTCTTCGGTTCAACTGGTAATAGGCATCGTTTTTGGTGTAACCAGTATGTTCGGTTTCCCATTTGGTCATGTATCTGGCTTTGATAAGCCGTTTTGACTCTTCGTACGTCATACTGGTATCTGTTTGTGGTAGTCTTGCACCTTCTTTTGCCAGTCTGTCTGCCTCCTCGTTGCCTTGGATGTTGCAGTGGCAATAACATTTGATTGTTGTGTTTTCAAGATTGAATTTCATCCCACTTTTTTGGCTCCATTTGGAGCACGAGACCACACCTGCAGATAACCTACTTGCAAGAAGCAATGCTCGTTACTGAAGCACAGATCATGATGTATATAGTCTCATGCACCACCTTCCTTAGTCCCCATTTAAGAAAAGCACATGAAGGCACAGCAGACCTATTCTTGTCCCTAATGGGACCAAACGGATGAAAGATGTAAAATAGTTTACATCAATTTTTGGACACACAATTATTCGTTAAGCAGCAACAAAAGCAAAGTTATAACAAGAGTTAAAAATGCCATGCCCAATAATCTGGACCAGAGATACAAATTTATTGCAGGGTACTCAGTGGTCTGAGGTAAAGTGCCTGCATTGGGTGCCGAAGGTCACATGTTCGAATCACGACAGAGACTGGGATTTTTTCCACGCAGAACCTCTGGTAAAAATTCCCCTAATCTCTGAGTAGTGAGATCGGACTCCCATGTTCAGTGTCAAGCACGTTAAAAATTCCATAACGGTTAGAAATTGAAAAGAGTACGCTTAACGTCTGCTACCCGAACAAAATTAAAAATCTACCCAAGTTATTTGCACCTTTCCTCAGGTGGTTTGTTAAGAGCAGCTATAGATGTCGCATAACTGTCTGCAGGTCTACTTAGCTCTAGTGTTTGAGGCTATTAAGATGGACTCACACATCGGCAAAAACTACCCTCCAAGAAATTGGTTGTATATGGTGCTGAGCAGCGCATGAGCTGCAGTGGTCAGCGACCCATAGCTGACCGCTAGCGTCAGGGCAAGGGAATCATAGCTGCCAAGACCCTTCTACACCTCCACGCGGTGATCCTGGATAACAGGCTGCAGTAGGGCAGACTGGCTAAGGAGAAGGGATCGAAGAGGGAATGCTAACCCGGTACTCAAAATTTGCTTGCTGAAGTCAGATATGTTGGACCGAAAGGTGCAAATATCGCAGCCAAGCTGTAAACTACGACACAACGCATTCCGTTCTCTGGACTACATTCTGCTACTTACCCTTTCAGGGTTTGATAGTGGAAGCTTGAGAACGAACGAAGAAGAAGTATACAGACTCTGTAGAGTCTTCTAAACCAGTACAAAGACATAAGTTATGTGGATGCACTTACATAAATAAATCATGCACCTGCAGAAGATCACAGAAATGCTTAGTGACATTTCAATGGCCATTGATTAGATTCACATTAACAGTACAGGATGTAATGGATTTAGTAATTATCATTGAATATATCTATTACATTTGTGCTGGCATGTAAATAAGGAAGGATGTAGAGTTAAACTAAACCGATGAGATTTTTGATCAAAATGTACATAAACCTTAGATGCCCAACCGCAACACCCCCTTCCCTACACATTTTTTCCCTTCTTTCAGAGAATGCCGTGGAAGATTAGTAGGACCATAAAATATAGCCTCTGCGTAGCGCATAGGTTAGGTTTTTATCTCTTACCCACCCCCTCCCAAGACTGAGAGACAAGTATTCTAACCACTTGACCACCTGCTCATATACTGCACTATCAGAGATGACAAACCCAACTCACCTGTCACTGGTAGACAGACCTAGCAGAGGAAAATCATTTTCTTGGTAAGAATGCTCAGAAGTGTACCTCTCACGATTCTCAGCTTTAGATTTTGAATTTCCTCGGAAGACAACACCAGGGATACCCTCTCTGTCTTTGTCTCCAACACCAACTGGCTCATATGGTCTTGTGTGTGAATATGACTTGGGCCATCTTGGATTTGGAATGTAGCCATATCTACGCTCAATGACACCACTGGATGGCTGAGGTTTCCCTAAAATAAATGCAAACATATATTCTTATCAAGATGTGAGGCTGCGATATTCAACGTCAGCGTCAAGTCAGTGTAGTTGTATGGTGCTGAAACAGCTATTTTCTGACTAGAATCACTCTTAAATTTCACCAGTCCACACAACATATGTTTTTTGGTATGACTTCCTTCTATGTATTTCTATATACTCACATACTGCAGCCTACATTTGTTTCCTTCCCTAAAGCAGCTATCTTCTTCTACCTACCATACCACAATGCTATTGCTGTTCTCAGCTTGTCTATGATGACAAAGGTTCCAGACTCAGTTCCCAACATGCCTCAGTGTACCACATATAATTTGGTACCTGACTTACAGAAGGCAAGATAGCAAGGAAGGAAAATGGTCACCCACCTCAAAAAGGCTGAAGCCTCACACAGTGAAGTCTCTAATACTTCATCCACAGCAGTAATACCTCCTATTCTTGTCTCTCGCTCCACAAGAAGTATAGGGTGACCATGACCACAACAACTGGCTTCCTTTCAGGAAACCTCTATCAAAGCATTTCAGTGTGCTCATGTAGTGATGATTTCTGTAGCAATTCATTTTACATGAGGGTGCTAACCCTTTGCATAATCTTCTTCCATCACCTTACACAGCATGCATTGAAAGCTACAGTGTTAATATTCTGCCCTCCCTCCCCAGGTACACGTGCGTGAGTGTATGATATGAGATACCATTTTATATTTTTTTTAATGTTGCTCTAATCTTGTCTATTTGTCTCTTGCTACATAAACTTGACTTACAAAATAGTTTACAGAAACCATGTTGTCTATGTAAACTGAGAACTACCAATTACAATAAATTATATTTTTTTAAAAGATATATATAAGTACCTTTAAACAATCTCTTCTTTGCCCTCGACTCTTTAGACCTATCATTTACATTTTCTCTTAAATTTTTTGAGAGTGCAGGTACACCAAGGCTTAGATTCAGTAATGGTCTTGTCTGTTCTCGAAGCTTATTGCAGAAATTTGGCACTGCTACTCCAAAATCTGTTGATGTCTTTATATGTTCATCATCGGATCCATCAGGGGATGGCAACTGGATTATATTAGAAAGTAAAACTAGTTAATTGATAAAAATGTGGTTATAACAACTTGAAAGTAGACAAAAATGTATATAAATTGCAAATCTTTATGCACAAAAAAATTATTATTTCACAAACAAATTCAATAAAACTCCTGTTGGAAACAATGCTGACAGGGATGAAATATTAGAGGCTTCATCGCTGCCGAAGACGATTGTGTCGGACAGAAAGGTACAAATATCGCAGTCAAACTGTAAACTAGCGACACAACGCATTCCATTCTCTGGACTACATCCTGCTACTTATAAAGCCCTGTTCAGGGCTTAGTAGCTGGAGATTGATAACGAACGCAGAAGAAGAGAGGCTTCATTCTTTAAGGTTTAAGCTGTTTGTGAAGTGGGAGGAACAGTTCCCGTCATTGTAGCATTGCATTCCCTAGCTATAAGTTAGACTCTTATTTACAGATGGGTAGACAAGAGTGTCATGACTGAGGAGCAACTGCAATCACTTTAGTATATAAGCCAGTGGTACCCAAACTGTGTGCAGCTGCACCCTGGGGTGTCACAAAACATTCCAATTTTTTCATCAACTGCGCACTGCAACTGTTAAGTAGGCTTATTTTCTGTCTTGGGGTGCCGTGGAAAAATTCAGGTACTGTAACATCGCTGAAAAATTCTGGTACTGTAAGGGCGCCGCGGAAAAATGTGAGTACTGTATGGGTGGCATGGAAAAATTCTGGTACTCTAAGGGTGGCGTGAAAAAATTCTGGTACTGTAAGGGTGGTGTGGAAAATTTCTGGTACAGCAAGGGTGGCGTGGAAAAATTCTGGTACTGTAAGGGTGCTGTGAACAAATTCTGGTACTGTAAGGGTGCTGTGGACAAATTCTGGTACTGTAAGGGTGCTGTGGACAAATTCTGGTACTGTAAAGGTGCCATAGGTCGAAAAAGTTGAGGAACCAATGATAAAAACTATTAAACAGTAATAGTTACTATTTAGTATCATACATAGAAGAGTGATTCATACACAACAGCAATGGAGATGGAAGCAGTGGCTCCAGCTCTGAGATGGCCATCAGAGGATTCTTTAACATAGGAAGTCATCTTTTCAGACTCCCAAACCTTGCTTCAGAAGGTACAGAAGGGTTGGCTAAGGCATGACTGGATGGCAGCTGTAAAGGCATCAAACCTGGAGGGCTGGTGTGGATCTACTGCCCTGGTCATTCTGTAGTTCAGGACAATGGAAGAGCTAACATCATGGCTTCACAGACACTAGGACTAATTATGGATATACTACATATGGACAGGAGTGACATTTTGAAGTCTATCAATGACCACCTGTTAGATGACTGACTGCACCACAATAAATGAATCAGCAAATCACAGTTCTTCTATATCGAACGAAGTTCGAGTGGACTGGGGTGGAAAAGAGGACGGATTAGAAGAGTGTGCAATCAACAAACTGCAGGAACCATAATATCCCAATCCTTTGCCATTTACTGAGAGACTGAGTATCTATGAGCATGTCTGGACTGCAGTGACGTTGATTCTAAGGAACAGAACGGTACCATACAGGAAGTTCTATCCAGTAAATGTAGCAAATGTTTAACAATATATGCATTGAAACCAAGGTTCACTGTCTCTGGAGCATGAAGGCCATCCACATGTGCCATTTTACTGTGTGATAATGAATTATATAGCTCGGACAAGAAAACAATGGATTATATCATAAAAGAAGTAATCCACATATTATCAAACCACAGTTTCAGGTCAGGTCATCCCGTAACTGGTGAGGTCGTTGGGGCACACATGAAGACATCCTCACAACTCCACGCCATCCCTCTCTGTCAGATGCCGCTGCTCGTGACTCTTCTGGTCGGAGACTGGTCCATTCTTTTATGTCGTCCTCCCATCTCTTTTTGGGCCGGTCTCTTCGTCGTCTGCCATGCACCTTCCCGTGGAGGATTGTGTTTGCAAGACCACTTGATCTCGATATGTGACCGTACCAAGTGAGTTTCCTTCTTTTGACAGTTGCCAAGAGATCTTCGAAAGGCCCTATTGCTGTTGTAATTCTATCTCGTATTTCCTCGTTTGTAACTCGATCTTTGTACGTGACGTTTAAAAGTTTTCGGAAACATCTCATCTCCAAGGCCTGTATCCTTCGTTGAAGGTCAGCTGTAACTGTTCATGTCTCACAAGCATAGAGGAATATTGACAGGACCAGTGTACGCATTAATCTGATTTTCGAGCTTAGTGCTAACCGTTTATCTTGCCAGATTTTGTTAAGCCGTGCAAGCGCCGCTATTGTCTGTGCTATTCTGGCCAACACTTCACATTTTGATCCTTCATAACTGACAATCGACCCAAGATATTTAAAACGGTCAACCACTTCGAGTTCCTAACAGTTTAGCCAAAGAGAAAACTTTCAAATGTGAGCTAAATGTTTTAACAAAAAAAATTATTTTAAAATAATTAAACTTTAATTTAAATGTTAAACGCACACTAAAACATGAAACAAAATTAATTTTCATCTGGGCTGAATTTCCTCAAAATGACACAGCTCTTTCATTTTTGACCAATCCAACATACATATGCTGTTCATAAAGGGATCAAACTGGACAAGGTTTTTAAATCTGTTTTACATAGCCGGGCTGTTTGGTGAAAAATTCTCAAATTAAAGTACCTTTTTTTCCCTTGCAGGTAGCTTTATTTGTTCCATCTGTACTAGTCATTCTTACATCATATTAGATTAGTTGTTACTAATATTTATATATTAGTTGCTGTCAGATTCGACCAAATTAGACATCCAACAGATGCGTTCCATTCTGTTCCTTTGCGGCATTTACTTTTTTAGAATGACCATAAGTCATAATAGCTGATAGGTATGCAATTCCCTCTCAAGAAATAAATGAAATAAAATGCAAAACAATGAATGTTAAAATCTTGCATGTTTCAAGCACCCCTTGGTCTCTATGGAAATGACATAGTATCTATCACCATTGGAGATGGAAGACAAACTCAGATGTCCTGTGTACACCATATGCACAATAAAAAAACCATTGGCAGTTGAAAATTTAAAACAACAAGCAGTTAGTCGTGCTGTTTGGGCAAAATTCTAAACATACCAAAATTCCTACACAATAGTGGTTGTATGAAGACAAAAAGGAGACAACTCCTCTATCATGCAAAGACACAACAGGTCAATCACATATTTGTCTGCACATTTGATTGCAAGTACAAAAAAAATACCTCTACAACCCTCGGAGCAAAAGTGGAATCGCTTAGAGAAAGATTTATAGAGTTACAGAGAGAATGATAATAAGTACACAATATTTCTGGAACATTTGCAGTTATCATTTATTTAAGATCCCTTTATGTTCTGCAGAGATTTATGTTTCTGGTAAATTTTGTAACTTGTGGCATTCTATGTGATGGAATTATGACTTCAAGAACAACATATTTGATCAGACCAATGATCATGCATGATATTCTTCTCCATCGTACGCTGTTTACAGCGATATTTACGTTGCACTGTTTTATTTTGTTACGCCTGTGGCTCAGTGCATCCGATTTCAACAGGCGTTTCTGTAGGGTTGCCCTCCTTAGCCTTTGGCTGTCCCCAGCCTAACTGCAAGGCAGCAGTTGGCATGATATTCAATACGTTCTTCTTCTTCGTTCGTTTTCAATCTCCCACTACCAAACACTGAAAGGGCTTTAGTAGCAGAATGTAGTCCAGAGAACGGAATCCGTTGTGTCGTAGTTTACAGCTTGGCTGCGATATTTGCACCTTTCGGTCCAACACATCCGACTTCAGCAAGCATTTTTTTAGTACCGGGTTAGCATTCCCTCTTCGATCCCTTCTCCTTAGCCAGTCTGCCCTGATGCAGCCTGTTATCCAGGATCACCGTGTGGAGGTGTAGAAGGGTCTTGGCAGCTATGGTTCGCTGGCCCAGACGCTAGCAGTCAGCTATGGGTCACTGACCACTGCAGCTCGTGTGCTGCTCAGCATCTTGATCCCATTCAATACGTTCAATTCAGACTTTTACTGGGACACAGAAGAAAGTGTATGTGGAAATGTCATTGATGGGATAAGCAAAACTAAAAATACATGCAAGAATTAAAATGAAGCCCCCTACATTTATGACATTTAACACTTCATGCTAATATATATTTATTTTAACATAATATTTCATGCCACAATTGAATTACTATGTGTATTTAGATCCATTAAGCATAGATTTTGCCCAATTTTTTTATGTTAACATTTTATTTTGACAAAAACTATTTAACATACAGAGTTACAGTTCTTTCTATGGACATTACGACACAACAGTTAGAAAATTAAGTTGGATTGTTAAGGATTAACTTGTCTATAGAAAATAGAAATGTAATAGTGTATAATTTTCATCATCTCCTTGAAATGACATGTGAAAATATAATGCTATCTTTGGTAAAATGAGAGAGGAAAAGGTTTTGAATCTGAAACAACCATTTGTCAAATAACAGAACATATTATAGAATATTAACAACAGACAATTCATAATGCAATAAGATTTAGTTCTTCAAAACTTCTTGGTAATCTGGAAGACGAAAATTAAGTATGGACTTGCCTATAGCGTAGCCCATAAGCAACTTAACTTGTCCTAATGTGGCCCTTCAACTGGTTTGAGATTGACACCATTAAGCTAAACTATTATTTGCTTGTGTAATTGTTTATGTTTAAAAATCTATAATAATGTTAATGTATGCAAACGAATTCACTGAGAAGCAAGTATTCAATCCTATCAATGTGCTTTAAATATGTTATACCAAGTATATTTACATTGTTTATATCTTAAAATATCTCAAGAACAGCCATGACAATGTCAATGCCTAATGAAGTCATATATAGAGCAATACAAACCATTAGACTGACTAATTTGTATCAACACAAAGTAAAATTTGTGAGTAAATAAGGAGCATTAAATACAAACTGCAAACAGATGTCCCAATTGCATATTTAGGAATGAGTGATGTCCAGAAGTAAAACAAACACATAATTGTGAAAAAAAAGAAAGCTCAAACAGACAGCAAGCAACACAACAATTTAACCAGACATGTACTAGAGCCAACATGGGAAGAAGTTAGTGGTGAGGTAAAAACATATATGATGAAGAACAGTACATGTAGAAGTCAGAGTACTTATAATTTCATAAGTGGAATTCAAGAAGATGATTAAAAATAGGAATCAGCAGTGAGTGACAGTTGCAGACCAATGTTTCATAGGATACGTAAAAGAAAAATTGAAGAAGAGATTTTGAAAAAAATGTAATAAATAGCAACAGGGCAAAACTATTTTTTAAAATATTTTTAAAATCTCTTTCAATTTCGACAAAAAAATACAAATGCTAAAATGTACAAAGAACTCAAATAAATTAAATTTTTACTGACTGTAGGATTCCAAATTAGAAAAAGTAAAACATGGTAGAGAACACTGAAAAAATACATGACAGAAATAAACACAAAAGTTAAAAACCAGAGACAAGTTTCAAAAGGGTATGACAAATTTTTTTTAGGGAAAAACAAGAAAAAAATATTAGCAGTCGATCTTTGATGTTGCAACATTAAATTGGATTACATTTTAATAAAGGTTGACTGTAAAAGATCTCAAACAATTTAATTTTTCCTGCCCAGGTTAATACAGGTCATTGTTCGTCCACAATATGTTTCCATCCTGCTTACAACACCTAAGACCTAAAGAAATATTCTCACACGATCTTCAAACTGGAGCTGACCAAATCTGTAACTTCTATTACAATGATGAACGTTTCAATCAACAGCTACGCAAATAAAATACAATTGTAAAACAAACTTACCCCTGCTTCAAGGTCAGAATCATCTACACTCTCATCTGATGGTGAATATATGCAAGCCATTTACTCTCTAACAATTCTAAGCAAAATCCTGTGGACAGAAACAGAAATTCATGTCAGAAAAACACTAAAATCTAACAATTGTCACTGCCAGAGAGATTGGTCTCCGATGAACATATTATTAATTTTGAAACCAGAATCAGCATGAGAAATAAATGTAAGTGTTGAGCTCAATCCAGGAGAAAAACTGAGTCAAATGTGTAGTAATTAAAAGCACAGTAAAATTGCTATGTGTGCTGTCAATTAATTATATTTCTATACCAATTTTACAAACAAACTTTTATTTAAAACAGAGTTTTATTTTTTTTCCTAGATTTTGCAATTATCTGATAAATAAATAAATATGTTAGCCATACCAATTCTGTTGTAATTGTAATATTTGTACTGTCTCAAACTACATTTACATTTTCATATAACAAGAAAATGGTTTATCTGTAGTCGCTAGATATTATCAAGACTAATCAATTGTTAATTATGTATTTGTTTTTACGTTGTTTTATGGTTAGCTTTTCCCTCAACAGATGCATAATTTGTTTACATGCAAATTGCAGAAGTGATGATAGACTATTCAAACATGATTTCAGTTTTGGCACTGAAATAGAAATAAATGTATTTGAATGCATGCACTCATAAATGAAGCTTCGTGCACATGTCTGACAACAGATGGACATGGAAAGTGGCATTGTGATAGCCCTACAACTTTAGCATTCACATGAACATCCATCAATGAGATGGAGAGATGGTCTGAGTAGAGCCCTTGGTCAAACATGGTACTCCAAGGCAAACAACTGTTTTGAATTTAAACAACATTTGACTACCTAACATCAGTCACTTAATAGAGGCCAAAGATGCAGCATGGTGAATGTGCTGACTAAATGTTGGCTGCTTGCATCCGGGTCAGTGAACCAGAGCTGACCAAAACCTTATTTTGTCTTCAAGTGAAGCTCCTGGACACAAGCTGCGCTAGTGTAGTCTGGCTACTGAAATTTGGATCGCTGTGGGAAGCAAAACCTTGTATCTAAAAAAAAAACCAAGCTGAAATCGGATGTGTTGTGCCAAAAGGTGCAGGATATCACAGTATTAACATAATATCCATTTCAGCAGGACAGCCAAAGAAGTCCATTTTTATGCCTAATTGAATACCAGAATTACAAATATAAAATAATATAAATAAGGTTTATAAGAGTTTGGGGTATGACTACTGTGGCAGTGATATATGTCTCGAGATTGATGAAAAGACAGAAGTCCTGCATTTGTTCCAGTCAGGTTGGTGGATATCACATAAATCATAAATGAAAATTATTATATAGACCTATTATTGGCAGTATTGGATGGAATTTGTGAACAGGATAGCTGTTTTTCAAAGGTATTTGTGCTGAGTTAACTCTTGGTGACATTTTTTTTTGCCAGGTCCTCCTGGCAAGTAATGTATTACTAATAGTAATTATCCTCAGTAAGTTGAGTAAGCTCACCACTATCACTACTATAGGATTACACTAATTACAGTTACAGTGTGAGTGTCCACATATTTTTCGTTGGCCAGACAGATGTAAGTTACATTGTAACTAACTAGTAGTAGTTTGACACAGCCTGTACTCCGTTAACTGTTTCAGTTTCTAGGAGCACGGGCGAGACTCCGCCAGATTACTCTTTGCTCCCAGCAAAAAGAGTTATGTTATGGAGTACTAGCAGCTGCTCACGAATGATGGAAAACACTGAACACTACTAAAGTACTAGTAGTTAGTACTACTAGTTGAGTTACTACTAACTACACTTCTACACTACACTGTAGTGCAGTGTCTCAGTGAGTAGTTAGTAGTTGTAGTCTACTACAGTGAGTGTGAGTGTTGTGAGATAGTTTACAGTCGACTTATGTGAACTTGTTCACTTAGTCGTGAAACATAAATCACATCAGACCTTGTCACTATTATTAGATGAACGCAATAGATGTTTTTAAGCAATGCCTCAAAATCCCCCAAACCAGTTGTATATTGCAACAAAGGAATGCATTTGATTATGAATTTGCTGCAGATAGTAAAATAATATTAAATATAGTATATACTTTTTGTTCATGCTTGCCTTGCTGGAACCAATTTTGAACGTCTTAAAAGCAATGCCAGGCACTGCTAAAATTTACAAGCCATATTTGTTTTCATAATGTAATAACAACACATTGATCACAAATAGGACAATTTAATTTACAAGTTCATCGTTTAAAGATCGAAGGTATTTTTTGTAATTTATTAGATTGTTTTGTATTTTCCATAGAAATGTTATTATAATGTGTGTCGTTATTTTTTTAAGACTGGGACATACTTTTTGGCAACTAGAGGAAGTGAAATACTGGATTGGAATGCATATTATTTGTTATTTTCCTTAAAGATCTAATTGAACTTCACTTTATATTTGTATCCTGCCACTCCCACTTTTGTCTGCTTTCTGTTTTAGTTTAAGTCTGCATCTTTGCAACACATTTTTAATGATGAATTTTATTTCTTAAAGCACTGGAAGACATTTTTCAGAAGCAATTATTTTTTAAGTTTATAGCTAGAGAAGATTTGTTCGATTGGATAGATGGAATTGAGTCTTTATTAATCAGACATAAGTGTGAATGTGATGCCCAGAAATATACAGATAACTGCGAAACGGAAAAACAAAAGAATAAACTTACAAGCATCTCTAGCTTAGTTTTTATATTTTTTACGTGTTAACGCAGCGTATATTTTGTGTAAAGAAGGAAGGATAGTGTCCAAAACTAAATAACACACACATAATACAGAAGAATATGAAAAATACAAAGGCTATGTTGAGAAAAGTGACAAAATACCATGTACGCCGATAAAAATAAAAGATCGACTACTGGAGAAGGTACAGTTTTTTTTTTATTATCTAGGTCATATAATAACGGAGGAAGGCAGCTGTGAAAAATAAATCAGAAAAAGAATTAGAATGGCCACGGTGGTATTCGGCAACATGCCGCACATACTGACGTCCAAACAGATAAATCATAATTTGAAAATGAGTATTGTCAGGTGTTATGTATACTCGTCACTACTTTACGGCGCAGAAACATGGACACTGAGTAACGAATTTGAAAATAGTATTGGAGCTTTGGAAGTGTGGGTATATAGAAGATCATGTCGCATTTCTTGGAAAGAGAAGAAAACAAAAGTAGAGGTATTGAAAAAGTTGGTGGGGGGGGGGGGGGGGGGGGGATAATTAATTACCGAAATCGAGAATAGACAGTGTTATCTTATTTTGGTCATATAACAAGGCATACCTCCTTGTTGAAGACCATACCAGAGGGTAGGATGGAAGGCAGTCGTTTTAAGTGGGTTGATAACATCAGGAGATGTTCTGAAAAAAAGCCTGTCAGATTGCATCATTACGGCAAGAGATAGAATACATTAGAGATCCATAACAGCCGACCTTCGGTGTGGAGATGATTCTTGAACTCAAACTCTAGCATTTAGGTACTCCATCCCAATGATAGTGTCTTTCCTTCAGCTTTTATCAATGGTATTTAGAAGTATTTTGTAAAATTATTCTTGCATTAAATCTTTCTTGTCATTGGTTTGTGAAAACCACCAATGGGTAATGTTTATTATCTTTACTTTCTTTTTGGCTAGTACTATTCTAGCTCACACTGCTTCTCAGTATAAACTAGTGTATTTTGTACTTATGTTAGAATTAGTTCCCATCGCAAGGGATGATGGGGACATTATCAGATGGTTTTTTGGTCTTGATAATGTTACTTGCGCTGTATTTGGATCATAGTGAGGAAGAAACCTCACTCTCTGATCTCGAGCTGCCTTTGATCAGGGGCAAGATGACCAGTCAAGATGACCAGAGGTAACTCAGGATGCAGACACTTTGGACTTACCTCCATTGAGATCAAGAGCCGGATAAAACTTGCTTTATCTCTCGACTACAGCGACCCTGTGTGCCTCTTTTATTTCCATTTGGGTTTCCACCTTGTTTCTTCTAGTCCCATAATGTAAATTCTTAAAGTCCCTCATTTGCACTTCCATGTGTGCAGCTTTCACTTGTTCGTGCAATTCTAACGTTTCAGTTATCAAACCTGGAGTTTTCTAGAAGGAAACAGGTGAGCCATCGATGCAGAGTCCTTGCGGTTTTTATTTGCCCGCTTGACAGTTAAGTATAATTTGTCCTCTTAGTTGACTTGTCCATATTTGTCGAAGTTTTTGTAACTTGCAGTTTCTGCAGAATGAGATGGTCGGACTCATGCCAAACAACTCCATAGTCGATTCTTACAACTTGCTCCATTTAAGGGCCGGACTCTAGCTAAAATGATACACGTGCAGACATTATTTATCCTGAAACGAAACTTATTTTAATTTATGTATGTTGTGACCTAAAGTCTTATCATGATTTATGATTGACTTACATTTGGAAAAAAAACACCCATATATGTGTATAATCCCCGTTGAAGAAAAAATTTTAAAAGGGAGACAACACACGATTTGACTTTATCTTTTGTTTAGTCGTCTTTCTTTGATATGTTTTATTGAAGCAATACTTCTGAACAGTTTTGATGCTATATTTTGCGGTTATTATCAAATGTTATATTTATAAACTTCATAACACGTTTTCCTACATTTATCATGTGTTGACTGTTGCCTTTTTTATTAAACTAAATGGTCATTCATTTCCGCCCCTATTGGTGTATAGCGACGCACTTTAGTTTGCCAACATATTTGAGCTTCATTTCTTAACCACGTGTTGCTCTGGCAATCACATCCAATGTTTTTTCTAAAATATTCATTGTCTTTTTCAGATATTATCTTTCCATGTATTTCTCCTTGAAGTTCATATTTATATACATTGTTAAACTGTTTCTCCAAAGGTATGTCACATTCAAATCAACTATTATTACGAGAAATGATTTACAAAAGAAATAAATTCATTGGAGGTAGTTTCCGATCTAGCACCTTACAAGTTTCCTGGCAATTTTAATCAGGTTGTATGTGATAATTCAGTCTGCTTCCATTGCCTGATGTGGATTCATAATACAAAATCTATAGCGGGTCATCAATAGTTGACCATTTTAGGTTAAGTTCTGTGCACCGTTGATATCATTGTGCTGTGTTTCTCAATCAAATCGAACCAAAAATGCGCATTCTATTATCGAAAACGGGTGAGCGTGAAGCCGTTTCTTCATTATGTTTCCACTTCTCCAGCGGATTCACACAGTATTTTTTTAAATGTCCCACATCACTCAATGTCCATATTGGAAATTGATTCGAGCATCGGATTTCATCAACTTGCTCATTTTGCGGTGTGCTAGTTATTTGAAACACTAAATGTAATCCTACCCAACGCTCGCCATCGTGCGTTCACGCCGGTTTGATGTCAACGTTATTGAATGCTGTAGGCCACTGTGACCTTGTCAGCTTTGTTCGTCTAGACAACAACATTACTCGAAATATTTTCTTAGCGCAGCCCGTTTTCACGAGATACCATGCAGAATACGCTGTCCCGGGTTACTCATTACGGCACTTACTCAAGGGGCAGCGGATTTACACGTAAAGAAAGTGTAAGTGAGGCAGAGGTGGCGGTGCAGCAGTCGAACACAAGTAGTGAAACCAACGACACTGCTCAAGCCTGACCCACTGATTCTTCCGGAGATCACTGGGGTCATCGCTGAAGCCACGGAGTTCGTGCTTTATGTGATGCTCTCTGCAGGCGAGATATCGTTCTGCGGAGAGAGACCGAACCATATGGGCAAACCCGCGGTGATGAGACTGAACTATATGGGCAAACCCGCGGTGATGAGACCGAACCATATAGGGAGATCCGCGGTGATGAGACCGAACCATATAGGAAGATCCGCGGTGATGAGACCGAACCATATGCGAAGACCCGCGAGGATGAGACCGAACCATATGCGAAGACCCGCGGTGATGAGACCGAACCATATAGGGAGATCCGCGGTGATGAGACCGAACCATATAGGGAGATCCGCGGTGATGAGACCGAACCATATAGGGAGATCCGCGGTGATGAGACCGAACCATATAGGGAGATCCGCGGTGATGAGACCGAACCATATAGGGAGATCCGCGGTGATGAGACCGAACCATATAGGGAGATCCGCGGTGATGAGACCGAACCATATGCGAAGACCCGCGGTGATGAGACCGAACCATATAGGGAGATCCGCGGTGATGAGACCGAACCATATGCGAAGACCCGCGGTGATGAGACCGAACCATATAGGGAGATCCGCGGTGATGAGACCGAACCATATAGGGAGATCCGCGGTGATGAGACCGAACCATATAAGGAGATCCGCGGTGATGAGACCGAACCATATGCGAAGACCCGCGGTGATGAGACCGAACCATATAGGGAGATCCGCGGTGATGAGACCGAAACATATAGGGAGATCCGCGGTGATGAGACCGAACCATATAGGGAGATCCGCGGTGATGAGACCGAACCATATGCGAAGACCCGCGGTGATGAGACCGAATCATATGCGAAGACCCGCGGTGATGAGACCGAACCACATAGGGAGATCCGCGGTGATGAGACCGAACCATATAGGGAGATCCGCGGTGATGAAGTCGAGCCATCGTCTTTAACCTTTCTGTTTGTGCACACATACAACTGACCAATACCTATATCTTAGGTCAGGTCATCCCGTAACCAGGAAGGCGGTTGGGGCACATAAGAAGACATCCCCACAACCCCACGTCATTCTTCTCTGTCAGCTGACACAGCCTGTGCCTCCTCTGGTCGGAAATTGGTCCATTCTTTTATGTTGTCCTCTCACCTTTTCTTGGAATGACCTCTTTGTCGTCTGCCTTGCGTCTTTTCGTGCAGGACCCTTTTATCTTAATTTGTGCTAGTACTAAGCGAGTTTCTTATATATTTCCGTTATTTTTTTCACAACGCGGAATTTTGGCTGAGAAGATAAGCACCATTATATATGATGAAAACAGTTACACACTCAGCAAAAGCTATACAAACTGCTAAACTCAAAGGAGCAGCAAACAAGGAAACCTGGCTGAAAAGATGCGATATGGGAAACACATGGAGGCAGTTCTACCGACATATGGCAAGCCCCCCATCAATCAACTCACAATTTTCAGTCTGAGAACACGACACATCCCACTTAACAAACACTTGTACATAATCAATCACCAATACATTTCAGAGTGCCAGCTGTGTACATACACACATAAAACCACTGATCATCATCTCGTTTAAGTGTTCTGCATTCATTGATGTTAGAAAATGCTTCTTTCTCCAAGGTAAGATAAATGAAACACTGAGAATGGTACTAAAAAAAAACAACTAAGAAACAAATGCAGATACAAATGTATAGCATTAGGCCTAAGGACCAGAGTCAAGATGCTGTTCGATAATAAATAATAACAACATATGGAAATTATTAGCGCATATAAACTTTTGCGACTGACACTAACAAAGATCCGCCCTAGTGGCTATGGAACGGTCTAGACTGAATACTTGTACAAGCATATCCGCATATAAAGAGAAACATATACTTGATGAAGGGTAATTCTCAGAGGATGGTGCAGGCTATACTATTTTCCGAAATGACCGCAGCAGTCAAGAAATATCGAAGGCTGAGCTTGAATTTGTCATCAAGAACATCATAGTACAACAACTAAAAAAACCTGCTAAAGTGAGTTAACCATAGCTTCATGACTGCGCCTTCCTCTAAATAGAGGCAGCTCGCCACGGTCAACAGTGCCCACACACAAACTTAAAGTCAAAGTCAAGTTCTGTGAAAATGTCGAACCTCACATCGCTGCCGCATCAATGACTTAAAACGGACCAAGATCATATTCCGCTTTCAAACGGCGGCTCTGGAAATATAGTGCAGCCACGCCTCGCCTGGTTTAGAGATTAGGGATCGGAGACGAAGGGGAAAGCCAACCCTGTCCCAAATGTGTCATGCTAAAATCAGATGTGTCGGCCGAAAGGTGTAGATATTGCAGTCCCTCTGTTTTATACGATAAAACGTCACAAACGTCCTTTTCAGGACCATCGCAAAAGAAGAAGGAGATCTTATCCATGCGACCAAAATCGGACAAACTGATTCTGCTAGACGATTTAACGTCAGAGTTGTAGATTTATTTTTATTACCTGGCATAATATGTCGTCATTGACCCAAATGGCGTTTGAAAAATATAGCTGCAACGGCCTACTCTTACTTTAATTTGTGTCACAAATGAGCTTATCATAACTAACACCATCTTCCGAATCTAAGCTTAAAATAGGACTACATCAATGCATCCCAGGTCCAGTCACTGGCATCTTATCGACTATATCATTGCCAAAATGGCATTCCAGTCAGCGAGTTCATCCACGTGAATGCAGTCCAGGATATACGGGCGATTAGAAAGTCTAGAGCAGAGAGAATACCAGCACTGGCTGCAGACCTTGTTTGTCAGTCATGCAATAGTACTTTATGTGTTCACATTGGCCTGACCAGACACTTCCCCACCCACAGTATGAAGGATATAGTATAACACATGATGATGTTGGCGTTCCTCATGGACGACGATTGACATGATGTTATTATGATTAAGAGTGTGTACATTTAATTCCTCGCAACAGGTCATGAGACGTCTTCGTTTATTAAGATAATTAAGTGGGCCTAAACTTGAAATTATCTTGGAGGACTTTGGAACAATACAAAACTGCATCGTGTGTGATTAAGTATACGGTATTCCCACAACATCAAGTGAAATATGCGTCATTAAAGCAGTGCAAGCATTGTGTCAGCATATTTTATTACCGAGACAGGGTTAACTGCTTGTATCTTTTATCAAATACAGCTGCTAACTTCAATTAGAAAAGCAGACGTCATTTATCTCTAGAAGTTACATTCTTCACAGGACTTTATCAACCGGCCTGTATTATATTGGCAATGATGGATGTGATAATAGTGAACCTCTGATACAAGACTTTATCAACCAGTATAAATATGCAATGATGGATGCGATAAAAGTGAAACTTTAACACAAAATTTATCAACAAGCGTGTATTATATATGCAATGATAAATGCGATAAAAGTGAAACTTTAACACAAAATTTATCAACAAGCGTGTATTATATATGCAATGATAAATGCGATAAAAGTGAAACTTTAACACAAAATTTATCAACAAGCGTGTATTATATATGCAATGATGAATGCGATAAAAGTGAAACTTTAACACAAAATTTATCAACAAGCGTGTATTATATATGCAATGATGAATGCGATAAAAGTGAAACTTTAGCACAAAATTTATCAACAAGCGTGTATTATATATGCAATGATGATTGCGATAAAAGTGAAACTTTACCACAAAATTTATCAACAAGCGTGTATTATATATGCAATGATGAATGCGATAATAGTGAACTTCTAATTGTTAATCTGATGTTGTTAATTTCATATTGTATATTTCGAACGGCGGACAGATGTTCTGCCGTATCTGCTAATATTTACTTAAAAGGGTGGCGATAGTGACGCGGCTCATTATCCATACTTGGCTGTGTTCGAATTCACGAAACGGTAGACTTGTGCAGGATTGTGCAGTTGTGCAGGGTTGTGCAGGGTTGTGCAGGGTTGTACAGAGTTGTACATGGTTGTGCAGGGTTGTGCAGCGTTCTGCCTGTACGGGGAGTAAAGTGATACAAAATTGCATCTTGAAGTCGGATGAACTGGGCCGCTAGGTGCAAAATACCGTTTTAAGAAAGCAAGACGAGCAAGATAAACAAATATACGTGTTTTTAATCTTTACCGTTGTGGTAGAGATCAAGCTACTTCCAAAGGAACACTGCGGTCAGGGATGGAAGCATTAGAAACTCCGTTGTTCTAGGCTTCAGCTTTTAGCATGATGTGGGGTGGCCAGTTCCCATCCTCTCAGCTTTTCTTTCTTTAACATTATGCTAGATATCAACTCAGACGAACGCAGTTGCAACAAACTGTGCCAAATACAATATACTAATTAAAGAGACGAAAACAGAAACTTTGAAGATTAGCAGAGCACATGGGACACTCAGCTTAAGTGTTTTTATTTTGTCTTTGAACAGGCTCACGAGTTCAAGTATTTGGGAAGTATTTTTTTCGCATGATATAATAATGTAATTCACTATACAAATGAATTTTTACAATCATTTTCGGTGCATTCCAAGTGAATTCAACGAAAAGGGTTACAATCTGACATTAGGAGATGAACTATTGTCACAACGAAATAGACTTACAATCTGACATTAGGAGACGGGTTATTGTCACAACGAAATAGACTTACAAACTGACATTAGGAGACGGGTTATTGTCACAACGAAATAGACTTACAATCTGACATTAGGAGACGGGTTATTGTCACAACGAAATAGACTTACAAACTGACATTAGGAGACGGGTTATTGTCACAACGAAATAGACTTACAAACTGACATTAGGAGACGGGTTATTGTCACAACGAAATAGACTTACAAACTGACATTAGGAGACGGGTTATTGTCACAACGAAATAGACTTACAAACTGACATTAGGAGACGGGTTATTGTCACAACGAAATAGACTTACAAACTGACATTAGGAGACGGGTTATTGTCACAACGAAATAGACTTACAAACTGACATTAGGAGACGGGTTATTGTCACAACGAAATAGACTTACAAACTGACATTAGGAGACGGGTTATTGTCACAACGAAATAGACTTACTTCTTCTTCTTCTTCTTCTGCGTACACAGTCAGACAGTAACCATTATTTTCTCGAAAAAAGCGGCGGTCATCCTGAGACTCTCGCCACTACCATAGAGCTTGTCTTGCAGTTCCACTGGCAATGGCCACATCTGCTCTCTCTGATCCTCGTATGTCGGGCAGTTCTGCAGCAGATGTTCAGTGGTCATTTTACCAGTACCGCACGGGCATTCGTCGGTACACCCTATCTTCAATTTGTTGAAAAGGTGATACCTCAGTCTGTTGTGGCCAGTGCGAAGTCTGAAGACAACGACCTGCTCTCTTCGGTTCAACTGGTAATAGGCATCGTTTTTGGTGTAACCAGTATGTTCGGTTTCCCATTTGGACATGTACCTGGCTTTGATAAGCCGTTTTGACTCTTCGTACGTCATACTGGTATCTGTTTGTGGTAGCCTTGCACCTTCTTTTGCCAGTCTGTCTGCCTCCTCGTTGCCTTGGATGTTGCAGTGTGACGGAACCCACTGTACCACTACCCTTTTTGGTGCGGACTGCTGGCACAGTTTGCAGAGTGCTGCTCTTAAGTCATTAAGCTCAGTGTTTTTCTGGCTTTTTAGCGCTGTGACTACTTCGAGAGCATCTGTCAGCAGGACTATATGGCTCTCATTTTCACTGTGTGTTACCATTTCTTCCACTGCCGCCCTCAGTGCCTCTGCCTCTGCTCTGAAATTGCTTGTGTACTTACCAGTAGCGAATGACAGAGTTATTTTTATGCCATTTGGTAGGTTCAGGAATGCTCCTGCCCCTCCGTTCTGTGTAGTGTTTGTTACAGAACCGTCGGTGTATGCATGGGTCCAGTCCATGCTTGGGTAGCTTTTCGTTATGAAGCTTAGGGTAGTGTCTCTCCTTTCTTTTTCACTCTGGCAGTTTTTGTTTGCAATACCTGGTATATTTTCTACCACCTCTGGAAATATATCCTGCCTCCAAGTAGGTTTTCGTACAGTAGTGATGGGTTTTGGTGTTGTTAGTGCGTTTATGGGATCTTCGTGCATCTTTGCTTTGGCTATTTCTGCAAAGTTTCTCCGCTTTAGTTTCCCATTTCCCAAATTGTTTAGTCTCTGGTACATTGGATGGTCCGTCAGTCTTCGGAGTTTCTCTGACTGCAGCTGGGCTCTGCAGTCTCTTCTATCGGTCATGGATTGCAGTTTTGTAATCTTTTCAAGTTCTACAATTGGCGTTGACTTCATGCCACCTGTTATAATTCTCATGGCTTGGTTTTGAAGTTTGTTAACTTTATCGAAGTTCGCCTTCGCTGCTGTTGTCCATGCCGCAATGCCATACTCGAGAACTGGTCTCACTTTTCCAGTGTACAGTTTCTTTAGTATGCCTTCGTCTGCTCCCCAGCTTGTGCCAGCAAGTTTCCTCATGATCGCCATTCTTTCTCTGGCTTTCATTCGGTTTCTCTCAATCTGACTTTTCCATGTCATGCGCCGATCAAATGTGACTCCCAGATAGGTTGGGTTGTCGTTTGGCTGCAGGATTTTGCCATTTAGGCTTAATTTGGTACTTTGGGGTTTTAATGAGAGCGAGAATATTGTGCACGTGGTTTTCTCCTCGTTTATTTTGACCAGCCATGAGTTCGCCCACTCTTCCAGCGATGTTAGGGCCGTTTGCATCCGATTTCTTGCTATGGTGAGATTCTTTTCAGAGGTCCACATAGCCAGATCGTCTGCAAACATTGAGCTATGGACTCTTCTTGGTATATTCTCTGTAATATCGTTTATATATACCAGGAAGAGTGTGGGTGACAATACTCCCCCTTGGGGTACTCCCTGCTCGAGTGTCACCTTTTTGCTCATCTGCCCTTGTACTTGGACTCTGGCCGTTCTTTGTTTGAGGTAGTGGTTGATCCACTTGTACATCTTCCCACAGACATCACTTCTTCTTAGCTTGACTCTAAGTCCGTCCTTCCAGACTTTGTCAAATGCCTTTTCCAGATCCACCCAAACAGCTACTGTGTGTTTCTGTGCCTGGTAGGCATCTTCTATCTCCTGGGCTATGAGGATGACCTGGTCCTCAGTGGATCTGTGCTGTCTAAAGCCGGCTTGCTGTGGAATTAGTATTCGTTTTTCTTCCAGATGCCACATCAGTCTGGTGTTTATCATCCGTTCCATCAGCTTGCCGACACAGCTCAGTAGGCTTATGGGCCTGTATCCATTCGGATCTGTTTTGTCCTTTCCTGTTTTTGGTACTGGTACCAGTATTGCATCTTTCCATGCCTGGGGTACAATACCCCTTTTCCAGCTTTGGTTCAGGACTGATAGTAGTTTTTTCTTCGCTGTTTGGCCCAGCCCCATCAGCATTTCGTTTGTTATCCCGTCTTTTCCGGGAGATTTCCTTTTCTTTAGTGTTCTCATAGCCTCTTCCATTTCGCGCATTGTTAGTTTGGCCATCATGTGCTCTTCAGGAGCCGTATTTATGTTTTCGTGACCCTTTAGCTCTTCGCTAATGTCTGTATGCTTATCTGCAGGGACCTCGATGTGGTTTGCTCTGGCATAGTGATCGACAAAGGCGTTTGCGGCTTTCTTACCTGTGATCAAGTTCTCGCCCTGCTTGATAGTAATTTGTTTATTTGACGGGGTTTCGTCATTCATGGCTCTGACTAGCTTCGATAGCTTGTTCCCTTCTTTGTCCAGGTTTAAACTTTCCGTTTTATTTTTCCAACTTTCTCTTGCTGTTTGCTTGAGAGTGTGTTTGTACTTCGCCGCGGCGGCTTTGAGGGCGATGTTTGCCTCCATGGATTTTTCTCGTTCTGCCATGGTCCTAGCATTTGTTACTGCATCTTCCACTTTCTGTAACTCATCATTCCAGTAGGGCTTATAGTTTTTCCTAGCTCCTCTTGGGATGGTTTCAGTGGCGGCTTGCATTATTGCTTTGCTTAGGCTCTCTACCATGGGCTTCATTTTGGTGTTTCGTGTGTTGATGGTTTCACACAGCCCATCTGTCAGGATTGCAAATCTGTCCCAGTCGGCTCGTTTGTAATTCCAACGTGGGAGCGGTTTTGTTTCCTGTGGGCCTACTTCCATGTCAATGGTTAGCCTGATCGGCCTGTGGTCGCTACCTGCCAGTTGGTTTAGCACCTGGTGGTCTATTTTATAGTGTATGTCCTGTGTGGAGAAGGACAAGTCTGGAGTCGAGGTGGTATGCCATGTTCTTGAATAGAAGCTAGGGCTATCATCCGGCCTATTGATTAGGGAGAGATTTGCATCTATCTCCCAATCTTCCACTTCGTCACCTCTGCTGTCTGTGTCAGAGTATCCCCTTCTCTCCGAGTGGCTGTTGAAATCTCCAACTACTATGCAGTTGGAGTCTCTGACCTCCATACTCGAGAGCGATAGGTCTCTGTTTGGTGGTCCGTACAGATTGAAAATGCGGAGCTTCGTCTCTTGAGCCATTATGTCAACTCCTACAATTTCTGCTTGTCCGGTGTGATTGACAGGTACCGCGCTACTCGGTATGCTGTTTCTGGTCAGTATCAGGACCCCTCCTTTGTGGCCTTCTCTATCTAGACGGAAGGTCTGGTATCCTCTGATTGAGAATTTATGGTTATTGTTGAGGTGCGTTTCCTGGATACATGCCACGTCAATCTTACCTTCATGCAGGTGGTGTGTTAGGGAAAGTTTTTTGTTAATGACTCCCTCCGCATTCCACTGTAGTATTTTGAGGAAATAGACTTACAAACTGACATTAGGAGACGGGTTATTGTCACAACGAAATAGACTTACAAACTGACATTAGGAGACGGGTTATTGTCACAACGAAATAGACTTACAAACTGACATTAGGAGACGGGTTATTGTCACAACGAAATAGACTTACAAACTGACATTAGGAGACGGGTTATTGTCACAACGAAATAGACTTACAAACTGACATTAGACGATGGATTATTGCAATACTCTATTTCATTTTCCATTATTTACAAATCACGTGTTGACTCAATATAACATTTCTTTGTTACAGACGTCAGCACACCATTTACTGTTGTTGACTCTCGTTCAATACGCCTAGCATACCAGCTGTGTATAAATACGCACATTTCTGTGTATAAACTTGATTTCAATGTGTTGCACCCAGGAAAAATTATGATTATGTCAAAAACAATAGTACATATATTTATTTTAAAATATCAAATACACGTATTTGCCACTTACAGAGTGTTAATGTTCATGTCTGCTTTCTGTAGAACATATGTTAGTTCCACACAAGCAAATTTGAAATAAATATTCGATCATTTTAAGTGTCCACAATAATATTGAACAAAGGCTGACTTTCACAATGAAAAGCTTCAAAAGTGGAGCCCATTAAAAAAAAGTGGTTTATAATTGTATCGCTGTCATAACTTGTATTTTGATATTTACTAATGTGAAATAATTTGTTTGCAATTTATGTTTGCATTTTCTTCTCCAGTTTAAAGTTTATGGTCAGCCAGTCACCCGAAAGGCGAATGTTTCTCCGACCTCTGTATAAAGAACAGTCGTTGAACTCTGGATTATGCCATACATATACAATGCTCCCATTGTTCTTTCTACATTTTAATCGTTTATCGCTTCCACCTACATCTTACCTCACACTCTGTTTCCTTTGAGTCTGTCCAACAATCACACTCTTACATATCTTTCACACGCGTCTTCAGTGTGAGACCCTTCCATTGCATTTCGGTTGGGCTGATCTCTCAGAGCGGCTAACTAGCATAGCTACTTACAGACACACATATGCATCCAAGCACTGGTTAATACGTCCTGAAATCACCTAAAAGGCTGCGGCCCGGGATGGGAAGGGTCGTGTCTTCGCCAGTAGAATACAGAGAGGCAAACACTTTAAAAAAATATAAAAAATAAAAAGTTTTCCAAGTTCCATTTCATCCACATGTCGTTACACGACACAGAACCTGCCAGCTGAATATTTTCAAAATGAATAGTTAGTTTACTTTTCATTCCACTTGTGCCGTTAAGCGTCGAGTGGAGCTTAAGTCGTCTATCCTGTGCCAAGTGCGTTGCGTCGGTCAATGTGAGCCCTTGTCGCTGCACAATCACTCTAATGTCATCTATCCACTTACCTCGCGGCCGCCCCCTTGCCCTGCAGCCCAATCTACCCGCATTGTAAGCCATCAGTGGAAGATGATGAGGGTGAATTCTTGTAAGATGACCAACCCAATTTATTTTCTGCCTGGAAATGTATTCGACACAAGACGTAGTGTAGACCATATTTCGAATGTCGTCGTTCCGTATTCTGTCTCTTCTGGTAACACCGATGACTTTCCTCAAACATTTCATTTCACAAGTCGAAATTCTCTTCTCGCTCTCTCTTAACAGAGGCCATGTTTGGCACTGGTAGCACAAAATCGGCATACATATACAGTTTATCAGTTGTTGCTTTGTTGCCAAACTAATGCTCGGGTGTCTAAGCAGTGAGGACAGCTGATAAATCACCGTAGATGCTTTCTGACACTTAATCTCAATTTCTAACGATTCTACCGGCTGCAGACAAAATACTGCCCAAATACTTGAAATGAGTTTCTTTTGAAAATTAATGGACATCGTCATCAGTCTCCGTACTTATCAGCTTGTATCTTGACACGCTTCCTACGTCTTCGTCGTCATCTGTCTCTGTACTTATCAGCTTGTATCGTGACACGCTTCCTACGTCTGCGTCGTCATCTGTCTCTGTACTTATCAGCTTGTTTCTTGACACGTCTCCTACGTACTTATCAGCTTTTCGGTTGACACGTCTCTTTCGTCTGCGTTTAACTGGCCTAGTTCTTTCTCTTTATGTGTGTTTTTAATATTTAAAATTTCAGACGATTTGCTTCAGTGGAAATACAAAACTTGCGATGAGGAACATCAATAATTAAAGGATAGCGAAAGTTATACAGACTAACACAAATAGTTAACAAACAAGTTCCAAGCAATGGAAGTTAACACGATTGCTGCAGTATTTTGTAAAACTATTATGGCTAAAAATATTAAACAGACACATTTATCGCAATAATAGAAATGTGGTTGAGATGATGAGGATGGGTAGCATGTCACGAGATTTTTTAAAGAAATCTTGTAAGAATATGCTAAAAGAATATGCTAAAAGAATATGCTAAAAGAATATGGGAGCATAAGATTACAGATGGCTAATATAAGACAAATATATGTTACACTCGCTGAAATAATACTGAGATAGTAGTAGCTTTGTCTCAGCAAAAAGCAATTGCAATTGAAGACAAGAAGGACTTAAAACAATAGGGTCAAGATCATTATGAATTAAGATGATAGGGTCAAGATATAGGGACCTAAAACAATAGGGGCTCAAGATAATAGGGGCTCAAGATAATAGGGGCTCAAGATAATAGGGACAATATACTAGGGACACGTCAATAGGGACAGGACAATTGAGACTTAAGATAAAAGGGATTATGGACAAGATAATATGGACTAAACACTGTAGGGACTTAAGACAATATGAACTAAAGACAATAGGAAGTTAAGACAATATGGACTTAAAGACAATAGGGATTTAAGACAATAGTGACTATAGACAATATGGACTAAAGACAATAGGAACTAAAAACAATATGAACTAAAGAAAATATGGACTAAAGACAGTACCGACTTAATACAATCGGGACTTAAGACAATAGTGACTCAAGACAATAAGGACTAAACGCAATAGGGACTTGAGACAACAGCGACTAATTACAATAGGGATTAAAGACAATAGGGACTAAAGACAATATTGACTTGAGACAATATGGACTAAAGACAATATGGACTAAAGACATAATGGACTAAAGACAATTGGAACTAAAGTCAATAGGGACAAGACAAATTAACATTTAGCCAAGAGTGAACTCAGTACAATTACCTCAGAAAAACCTCTAAAAAACATTCACCAAACAGCAGAAAGGAAAGTCGAGCAATAAGAATGGTATAACCGGACCTCATTCCGCCAGGTGATTAATACACCTTCAAGAAAGAAAGACACGATTTAGAGAATTCAGCCAACTAGTCGCACCGAACACAGTCAGTTATTTTGTTTACTCTTTACTATCCTTTAAGATGAAGAATAAAAATCCGTGAGTGATGGCAAAAATGCAGGGATTGGAAAACAGAAAACTTCTGAAGAGGCCAAGCGCTTCAAAGCTTAATTACTTGTTTGAGCAAATAGAATGTCAACACCTCTAGGCATGACGCATGATGATCATAGTATTGGCCATATGTAGTGTCATTTGGAATGAGTAATAACAGTACTTATAATGTAATAATGGGCGGAAAAATAACTATGATTCACTGCCACGTAATTTACGTGCATACAGTGTACATGAGTTAACGTGGACACACGGAGTCTGAGCATGACTAGTGAAACCATTAGGTCAACTAAGCAGCCTTTAGGGCGCTGACCTAAGAGGGGATTGAGTGTATCGTGTCAATGTGTTTTGAGTACGAGTAATCAGAATAATGAGTAGAAATATGAAAGGAAAAATCAGTTCGAAGTTTTCAACAATAACAATACTACCAAACTAATGAGAATTTAAAGCAGAATACAAGACAATAATAATAATAATTATTATAAATAGCTGTCCATCGTTGTCGATGAGGACCGCCGACATCATCCTTGTCACAGATTTCCCTGTTGGGTGTGGGTGCGCATGTGGCTGAACAGGCCAATGCGGGCACGAAAACATCTGCTACATATCGGGCACACGAGGTTTGTAGAAGGTGATGGTGTTTCCGCTGTTCGGGATTTCCGTGTCTCGCTTCTGCTATAGGCTTTCACAACACGATCGTCTTCGCCGGTAGCTACACTCGATTTGACTGCGCTTCTCCAGTCAGATCTGTTTTGCGCAATACATTCCCAGGTGTCGATATATATCTGGCAACTTGTCAGTGAGTCCTTCAGACCGTCTTTAAAACGTTTCGTTGGGCGCCATCCCTCTCTCAGCTCGCCGTAGAGAAGCTTCTTTGGGAGTCGCTCGTCTGACATACGGACGAGGTGTCCGTCCCATCCTAGTCGTGCTTTTTCTAGCAGTGCATGGATGCTGGGCATGTTAGCCCTCGAGAGAACTTCGATGTCAGTGACACGATCTTGCCATCGGATGTGGAATATTCGCCTCAGGCAACCTGTATGGAAGTGTTTTAACCTCATTGCATGTCCAGAGTATACAGTCCAGCTTTCGCAAGCGTATAGTAGGGTTGGAAAGATGCTTGCACGGTAGACTTTGCGTTTGGTCTTGACGCTGATGCCACGACGTGCACAGACCATCGAGAGCATTCTACCAAAGGCTGTGCTGGCCTTTGCTATTCTGCTTGCGACCTCATCGTCTAGGCTGACAGATCTCGACAGCGTGCTGCCCAGATATGTGAATTTGTCTACAACATTCAGAGTCTGCCCGCTAACTGAAGTCTCTGGTTTTGTGTACGGCATGCCTGGTGCAGGTTGATACATGACCTCTGTTTTTTTTTTGCATTTATGGTCAGGCCAAAATTTTTGCATGCGGCAGAAAACCGGTCCATTCCAACCTGCAGTTCTCATTAGAGCGCAGTCGTAAGCAAATACAAGTTCCCTATTATGTCGCCAGCCACTTTGGTTTTGGCCTTCATTCTTCTGGGATTGAGTAACTTGCCATCTATGCGGCACTTTATGGGCATGCCAAGCTCCAGTGATCTGAAAGCGTCTGTCATCATGGCCGCGAACATCATGCTGAACAAAGTCGGGGCGAGTGCACATCCTTGTTTTACTCCGTTTGATACTTGAAACGTTTTAGAGATTGCACCGCTGTCCAGTACACGAGCACACATGCCTTCGCGTAGCTGTTTCACCATGGTTATGAACTTGTTGGGGCAGCCAAACTTAGACATTATCATCCACAGCCCTCCTCTGTTTACTGTATCAAATGCCTTTGTCAAATCAATAAATGTGGTGTGCAAGGCCTGATTTTGTTCCCAACACTTCTCTTGTACTTGGCGAGCGGCAAAAATCATGTCCACTGTTCCTCTTCCGGCTCTGAATCCACATTGGCTTTCTGGAAGGTGGTGGTTTGTTCAAGGTTCAAGACAATAAATACATTTTAAATACCGGATTAAATTAAGTGCAAATATAGTGGCACTGCTTTTTTCAAAAGTCCAAAAATTACAATTTTTCACTGAACAGCTGAAATGTATATATATATATATATATATATATATATATATATATATATATATATATATATATACATATATATATATATATATATATATATATATATATATATATATGTGTGTGTGTGTGTGTGTATAGGATTTCGTAAGAAAGTGGTTAAGCCGTCGGCCTCGTGATCAGGTGGTGTGGGTTCGACTCCGGACTACGCCGTCTTTTTCCCGGGTGCTTGATGCGTAGTCGCCCCGTAGTCGTCTTGTCCTTGACTTGCCACTGGGGTCGGGCGGCACGAGACGAGAGAGGATAAAAAGTAGCGAAGTTAATACTTACTAAAAATAACGCTAGACGTGTGCGCGTATATATATATATATATATATATATATATATATATATATATATATATATATATATATATATATATATATATATATATATATACACGGACATTAAGATAGTCTTAGTCTTGCTCGACCTGTACATTTACTAGGGCAATCGCCCTTGTGCATATCTCAGTTAGTGTATGAATTGGTAGTAGCCGGTACATGCATTCTCTGCTGGGCTCCAGCTCAGTTTGAAGTTGGTTCTGTCTCGGGCATGGGTTTGTCCAGTGGAAGACTAACTTCTGTCTCGGGCATGGGTTTGTCCCGTGGAAGACTAACTTCTGTCTCGGGCATGGGTTTGTCCAGTGGAAGACTAACTTCTGCCTCGGACATGGGTTTGTCTAGTGGAAGACTAACTTCTGTGTCGGGCATGGGTTTGTCTAGTGGAAGACTAACTTCTGTGTCGGGCATGGGTTTGACCAGTGGAAGGCTAACTTCTGTGTCGGGCATGGGTTTGACCAGTGGAAGACTAACTTCTGTGTCGGGCGTCTGTTTGACAAGTGGAAGACTAACTTCTGTGTCGGGCATGGGTTTGACCAGTGGAAGACTAACTTCTGTGTCGGGCATGGGTTTGACCAGTGGAAGACTAACTTCTGTGTCGGGCGTGGGTTTGACCAATGGAAGACTAACTGCTGTGTCGGGCATGGGTTTGACCAGTGGAAGACTAACTTGTTTGTTTAAAGATCGCGAGTGTTGTAGAGCTCGAGCGAATCTTGATATCTAGGGAGAGGGTAGAAAGGGTGGGGGCCTCCTTCCAGGATGTCTTTTTTTGTTGCTGAGGTATCACATAGTAGTTCCTGTGCTCAAGCGTTTCGTCTTTCCTTCTGACTGCACGGCCAGCTGAGCGGTGCTTGGAGAGGTTGGCATGTTGTATAACATCCTTGACATGTGACAACGCCCGGATGTCATTGTTGTGTAGGCTCATATGGTGCTACCGCCTTAGTGATAGGCCCACAAGACGGCGAAGTGTCTTCCGTGTTGTCTGTTGCCATTTTTATTGAATTGAAAGCGTCTCCTCCCATTCATCGGCTCTTGGCCATCTCGGGCTTAATTCTATTTTCCATTTTGAGGAGACGGCCGAGGTGAACCTACTCGTCGAAATCCTCTAGTTTTGTTTAGGAACACGAGGCTCGCTCCATAAAGCGGATGCGCCTAGCTTTTGTTTTTCCTATATTTTTGATGAGACCTACTTTCTTGCCCTCCGCATCTAGTGACGCTAGCATCTGTATCGCTTCGGTCGGTGGTTCTGTGATCAGTACGGTATCGTCGGCAAATCTTAGGTGCTTGAGTAATCGTCCATATATGTCGATGCCGCATTCACTCCAGCCGCAATTTCTCATCGCATATTGCAGGCATGGAGAGAATAGGCTTGGCGAGATGGGATCGCCCTGTCGTACACTTTTCTTGGTGGAAATAGTTATCGGTCGTGTGAATAGACTAATGGCGGTGTGCATCCATCAAAGCAACGTTTCAACATGTCTGTGTAGCCATCTTAAACTCCCATATCTTTAAGAGCTTTCGACACATATTCTGGTTCCATAGAGTCAAACGCCGCTTTGAAGGGGACGGCGTGGCCTTGTGGAAGGGGACGGCGTGGCCTTGTGGTTAAATGATACGGCTCACAACCAGAAGGTGCTGGGTTCGATCCCCATCACAGCACCGGCCGTTACCCCGGGGAAGCTAACCCTTAGAAAATGCAGGAGGAAGCAGACCCTTACATAAAATGCATGCTGAAGTCGGATGCACTGGGCCGACAGGCGCAAAATAAAAACGCAGTGCAACGCACACCGCCTTGGGGATTAGAGAAATAAGGCGAACGCAAAAAAAACCACACACAAAAAAAACAACAAAAACAATAAAAACAAACAAAAAACGCCGCTTTGTAGTGGAAGCATGTCAACAGTGTGGTGCTCTCTTGCTGACTCAATCAAACGGCAACACGTGGTTATGTGGTCCAGTGTGCTGAAGGTGCGTCTCAACCCAGACTGCTCTATTGGTTGGGCTTCCTCGAGGGTGTTGCAGATCAAGAAGTTTCAAGCAAACCTCTCGCACCATTGATGAGCACCAGCACTGTATCCCTTCTCTCAAAGCTGCAGACGGAACGAGCGTGACCTCACATCTGCAGATAGAAAGAGTCTTCTGCGGCTTCTCCACAAACGTATTCAAGTCATCTCTTTCTCCATTTCCCCACGGCCCAACCAAATCACCAACACTTCCCTCAATTGTCCTACTCTTCCTGACCTCCGATATTCGAAGTGCCATTCAAGTCCTGCCCTCTCGCGGAATCACTCTAAGGACGTAACAAGCACGTGGCCACCCACTTTATGCACCTCTTGTCCACCCATTCACCCGTTTATTTTTTTAAGTCAAAGAAATTTCATCGAATTGACGAGAATCAAAGACTGTCTTACTATGCAAGAAAGGAGACGAAGAGGACCTTACTAACTACCTCCTATCACCCACCCCTCAGTACTTTAAAACCTCTTCACCAGATGCCTTCTGGCGAGGATCGGCAATAAGTACACACACACACACACACACACACACACACACACATACACACACACACACACATACTCACACACACACATACACACATATATATATATATATATATATACGCAACAAAGATTGTGCCGTTACTGGCTGCGGATCTACATTGCACTGTTGTTTTATTTCAGTATGGATAACGCCAGACTACGGATTTGCCTGGAATTCACACTAGACGACTTAGACTTGTGTTTACGGAAACGTGTTTTTTTCCATTTCTACCGGTTAATTCGTACGTATTTTTGTGTTTTCTTCCGTCCGATTAAACTGGTCTGGACATTGGATATATGAATTGCAGTACGCTTAAATCTGTGTCGTATTTCACAGTTTAGTTCACACTCCTGAAAGGAAACGAGATTGGTGCTCTTCGCCCTAGCTGCAAACAGTGTCAGTTTTGGTGTGTGAAATTTAGACACGACTAGAAAACAGCCTGGGAGAGATGCCAAAGTCACTCAGACGCAGAGTGATGTCCCTACGACTTGTTGCGGTTATGGGAAAGACACGCCACACAACGTTAGATCTCATTCCAACCACCCTCCCCCCCCCCCCCCCCCCCCCCGCACCGATGCCTTGTGGGATACCTGTTTACAGGAAAGTGTATCGGGAGTAAATCCTGACGAAAAATCTGCATCGCGATAAATATCTTGCACTGACCAAAGGTAGCTCAGAACAAGAGAGTGAGGTTGACAAAAGGCGCAGTTTATCCCTCTATTTAATTCAAATCACAGCGCAAGTCATCCTTTTCAGCGGACACAGCAAGAGAAAAGACTGTCCACACGGAGTGTTCTTCATCACTTGTGATGGGCGAACATCATATTTATATATTTTTAAGGTCTTAGCGAAAATGGGAGAAGAGTGAAAGTTGATATGGAAGATAAACATAAATCGACTTTGCTGGTTAGGCCTTAATCTGCGGAGTGAGGACCTAGTTAAAAAGTAAGGTCTTGGAGGAGATTATGCAGGGAAGGAGAGGGTGGGGAAGACCTAGAAATACCTTTTTGTCTCAAGCTTGCGGAGATATGGCTGTGAAGACGGCTGCAGAGGATAGGCAGAAATAGAAGGACAAAATCCCTGAGTTTTTTACCAGTCCTAGGACTGAAAGATATGATATTGACTATATATATATAAACATATATATATGTATATATATATGTATATATATATATATATATATATATATATATATATATATATATATTTATATATGGGTATATAGACAGGTATGGTCAAATTAAACAATTCAGCATAGATAATCCATATGCGAAGAATTAATCCGGATAATTCAATTAGGTGAAATAATTTGTGCAATACTATGGATGTTTAATTGATAACACAGATATTGATGCTAAAGATATGTGGTGCGGAGTTACAGAAATGGCTAGAAGACTTTGACAGTCTTTGCCGTCATAACAAACTCTTATCTTCATTTTACAACAAAACCTCATGGATAATATCCACAATATTTCCGTTTATTTGAGAATCATTTTCAGCCTGTTTTAAGTGGTGAAGGATATTTCTTGAAGCTCAAAACTTAGAAAATTTAAAAATTGTGTAGAGTAAACTAGTGTGCCTGGCAGCTATATTAATTTAACATAACAGGCGACATCACTTAATCGGTTGGAATTGGCAACAAAAATTTGAAAAGAAAAAGGCATGCAAATTGAGATTTTGATGTGATGTTGAAGGTTGTGTTAACCTTTACGAATATTGAGTGCCCCTTAGTTCAAAATGATATGTGTGCCAAAAAAACTTTCGAAAGATAATTCAAAATTGATGTATTTTTTTATAAATGCAATTTAAAATAAATTGAGCTGATTTTTATTTTGTGTTCTCCATTTTTTTTACAAAAAAAAAATGTTTTTGAAAATCGTTGGCATTTGGGGAGTTTGGGGTGGGGAGGGGTTCCGCGGGCATGGGCTGGGGTGGGGTGGTGATGTTGGTTGGGTTGGGGTGGGGTGGTGAGGTGGGTTGGGGTGCAAGTACACGTTCTGATTAGCCTGCTCAGTGGCGCAAAACAGTTTGGCACCGGCCCTGATTGCGAGTACTTAGCGTGACAAGATAGCGTAATACCCGTACCTAACTCATTGGCAGTTTTTTGGTCATTGGTTGGTTTGTATCAGCCTTTTTCAGCATCAATTGTTTTTAACGCTGCTCTAGAATTTTGGCCTGGATGTTGAATATTCTGTGATGACTCGCTTACTCTGGTATAACTAAAAGGACTCTGTCTGAGGTTGAAAGGACCATATCTGTGTCCAAAGTAGTCTACAACTCTAACAAATAACAACTGCATGATATTACACAAGGAATGCAGTTCTCCAAAATAATATTAACAATTAAATAAATTGACCGTATGGAAATTGAGGATTCTGAGGAGCACCTGACCAAAAGGCTAGGACATTGATCACTTATCTAAAATGGACGCGGGTTCAGGCCCAATGAAAGACATCAGCTCTTTCATAAGGAAAAACATAGCCTGCACACTGAGTGCCAGCTACTAGGACAAACAGCCTTTATTCATTAAACCTATACCCCACCCCCCTTTCTCCCTCAAAACCAATCACATGAAGGAAAATAAAAGCCGTAATGAAAGTCTGAGTGTAGCCTTAATCACCACTCATCTGCCATTTGAAGTAGAAATCTTTCATTTCGAACGTGACAGCGAGCATGGTCCCAGTCTTGCTGTATGGCCCCGAAACATGGATACTTCCCAAACATAACATGTCAAGACTGGAGACCTTCCACATGCTCAACCAGCGGCATCCGATTACATGACTTCATCCGCAACGTGGAGGTCTCTGCTGAAAACATGTCTTCTTCCAATTTCAGAAACACTTGACGGCCGGCGAGTTTCTTTGTTCGACCATGTTGTATGGCTGGACCAGGAAAACTCGGCTCACAAAATACTATACAAATCGTTCTTCAGCGCAAAACGTCTTCCCCCAATCGGCTGTAGGCGCAGAAGACCCCGTCCCTGCACAGTATGGTTCCAGCGGATAGTAACCTCCACTTTTTCTCTGGACGAGGCCTGGAACCCCACCCCAGCTGTGGGTCATGTATGTGGCCGACCGACGCAACTGGCCTCAGACTCCTAAGTGAACATTATTAATAATATTAACCGCGTGGTTGGAGTCTTAGTGTAACCATACATGCTACTTTACACTCATCTACCATTTGACGTAGAAATCTTCAATTTTTAAACGTGGCTTAACCAGCGCCAAGCTCCGTAATGAGAGTCTCATTGTAGCCATCCTTGCCACTTATCTACCATTTGACGTAGAAATCTTCCAATTTTGAACGTTGCTTAACCAGCGTTACGCCCCGTAATGACGATCTTAGTTTAGCCTCACTCGGCACTCATCTACCATTTGACGTAGAAATCTTCCATTTTGAACGTAAAATAACCAGCGTTACACTCCGTAATCAGCCTAACACGCTGTTCTTCTACCATCTGACGTAGAAATCTATTTCTGAACGTATAGTTTCTACATGATAGTGTAGCCAGCGCCACGCCTCGTAATGATTGTGCTAGATAATATTATTAACGATGTTGTATGTGGTCAAGAATGTCCAACAGCCGTGAAAGACGCTTGACACACGACATCAATTACTAACTCCGTTATCACAACCAGCGATAAACCTATTTCCAGTAGACCACGCTAAACGTCTCCAAATAATACGACACCCGACATAGTAATTACACGCGATTACGCCATCGCAATATTAATTACCGAGGTGACTAATATCGCAAGAAGTTGACAGGTGTGCGCAAGGTACGCTGATTAGCAATAGGCCTCGTCTAATAAACATCGGGGCCGCACGTTGACCTGAAGGCGTGAAAATAGGCAGCTTAGCCTAACACGCTCATCCGTACCGTGTAGATTGTTTACTTAACACATTTTAATTGGCTTTCACAAGTTCGGTTCATAACCTACAGTAACCTTACACTAGTAGACTGGATACAATCCCATAGTTAGTTAGTTTTCTTTCCACTTGTGCCGTTGAGCGACGTGGGGAGCTTAAGTCGTCTATCCTGCGCCAAGTGCGTTGCGTCGGTCAATGTGAAGCTGTGTCTCTGCACAATCACTCTAATGTCATATATCCACCTGCATCGCGGCCGCCCCCTTGCCCTATAGCCATATCTACCAGTATTTAAGCCATCAGTGGAAGTTGATGAGGGTGCATTCCTGCCTGGAAATGTATTTGTCACAAGACGTAGTGCCGACCATACTTGGAATGTTGTCGTTCCGCATTCTGTCTCTCCTGGTAACACCGATGACCTTCCTCAAACACTTCATTTCACATTTTAATGATATGCAATGAAAATGATAAGTACAATGCAATTTGTGTATATACTCTTTTGTCTTTATAACCACATCAAACATTAGCTGTTACACTACGCAGCGACTACCTGGTCATGTGACTTGAATCTATACTCCTAATGAATTCCTCTGTCAATTCTCAGCAATTGAAACCCATATAAGAACAGTTACTTCTTTACAGAAACTAATGAGACCATTATAGGGTACAGTTGTTGTTACTTATGTGACATTACCTAACTTACATTGGCAATTGCATTTTAATTCACCCCAAACAAAAGAACTATCTATTTTAAGCACTGATTTTGAAGTAGCGACCTCATAGAATAGCCCACATTTTAACTGTTGGGGGTGTCAAACAGTCTTGGAAAATATACGAAAATTTCTGCTACAACTTAATCCTGCCGTCTTAGCAATGAAGAGGAAACTATACAAATGCACTCTTAAAGTTTCTTTGAATAGTTTCTCGATTGATGTCGCTGCCTGCTCCAAACCGCACAGCCTGGTGCACTGCCATCACTCGTGGTAATCACATCGCTAAGCAGCTAACCATTACGGTGCGCAGGAAAAGCGAGCAGCAAGAAAGGACAAAATGTAAATCAGCCCAATTACTAACACTATTCCCGTGTGCCCTACATGTGGTAGAGTTTGTCACGCTCATATCCGACTGTGCAGTCATTTGCGGTCACATCTGAATAATATGTCTGACGCCGTCACCATCTTTGCTTGTGATGGACAGTAAACTAACTAAAAGTTTGTCGTTGATCCAGAATACATCAGCCTAACACTATTTTCTTAATATGTCTTACGGCGTATAAACGGGACCTTTATTATTTTGTTAACCCAAATAATTCCTTCGTTGTGTTTGCAAATTATTAGATGTTCCGATATAAATTATTTTAGATGTATTTCTTCTTCTACGTTCGTTCTCAATCTTTCTCTACCAAGTCCTGAACAGGGCTTTGCATATACGAGGATGTAGTCTGGAGAACAAAATTGCGTTGTGTCGCTACTTTACAGCTTGATTACGATATTTGCACTTTTCGTTCCAACACATCCGTCTTCGGCAGCAGCTTTACATCTGTTTTATTGTGTTCTGTAATTTATTCGATGTTCATACATTAATTGTTAGAGGTTAATATCTGCTTTATAAATGTCAAAAATTTATTAGATGCTCCAATATAATTGTTTTAGCTTTATATCTGCTTTATTATCTTCTGACATTTATTAGATGTTCCAATATAAATTGTTTCGGTTTATATCTGTTTTATTATCTTCTATAAATATATTAGTTGGTCAAATTAGAAGTGTTTTATATTTACATGGCCGAATGGTTTCGATGCCTGCCTGCCGACTAAGAGTGTAGCGGATGGATCCCCGGTAAGGCATATGCTGTTTTTCTGTTTGGGGTGAAATAAACAAACAGGGCCAGCACACGACGTGACGGCAGCAGATGCGAAGCGGGCTGTAGTCCCCAACCTTTAAAACCCCTCGACTACCTCAGAAATCGGAAAAATGTAGACAAATTTTAACATTTAATTATATTTACAAATATGTGCATGAAAAGTCGTTTACGCCAGAGCTTAGTTGCAACATACGGACCAATCCGGTCAAACCCTGGATGCGTTAGTCAAACATGCCCTGTACTGACTTAAAAAAAAATATTAGTAAATATTAGTTAGCTTGACATCGGCTTAACATTCTTTGTAAATCACCAACAAGTCACACAGTATAATATAAATATATGTATGTAAATATACATATATTATTTTCACAGCTGTCTATTTTATTATTTTACTTATATCATTAGCTGGTTAAATTTAGGAGTTGTTGATCGTATAGCTTCTTTATTATCGTCCTAATTTATTAGTTAGTCATAGGTGGTGTTAGCGTTACAGCTGTTTTACCGCCCTGCAGCGCCACATATTGTGACTCGGCTTTTTATTGTTGTTGTATGCGCATGATTCATCAGCGACATCTCCCGCTTCCGGCGCTGTAACAAAACCGCAGTCCGGCCCGGAACGTTTGCAATTATGTCAAAATATTACGGGAATTAATAAACACTTGATTTCTACCTGGGGAGGTTTTGTACAATTTTGGTTACGGTACTCCCTCTGCCCACTTGTGATATTTGTATTGGTGACGACTTTGTATGTCGTCTGCTTCGCTAGATTACATTTCGTTTTGACGTTTAGTTGTTGAACAAAAGCTAATATTTTACTCTCAGGCGATGATCAAATAATAATAACATTGAATACGCTCTCCACTGCAACCACTAGTTTAAATATTAGTTAATACTCGGCTCATTATTTCCACAACACGTCAAACCTTCGATGTGGGCGATGAACTGGTTCTTCTGAGAACTCACTCGAGATATACCTTCGTTTTCTTACTCATTTCTTTTCCATTGGGGTTCCTCTACTAAGGAAAATGAAAAACTAAGAATGTCGTTGGCTACTCTTCTCAAAGCCAACTCTTCTTTAATGCATCCTTTGCAGTCAACTTCACCTTATGAGGTTACTTGATCTGTCCCAGAGGGCGTGTAATGCCTCTTCTCGTGATATCATCATTGTTTCTGCATTTGAACTGCTAATGTCGCCCGTCTCTTCTCCAGTTCATCTTTTCAGATTTGAAGGTTGATCTGGAGATGTGCCACTAGCTTGGTCATCTTTTTCAAATTATGCTCCAGGGAACTTTATCGAACGCCTTTTCTAGGTCCAAGTAGTGCATTTCATTATCATGCCCAAGAAGAGATTTTTCACTCAGTTGCATGGATGCAAAGATAACGTTTTCAGTACTTAGGATTACTCGCAAACTGTATTTAGCCCTCTCCATCTATGACGCAGACGTACGTCTTAGTCTCTTCTCCAGTATCGTAGAGCAGGCTTTGCTGAGGACAATAAGTCAGGTATGCCTCTATGGTTCCCACACAACTGATGGTCACCATTTTGGAATATTTGTGTAATGATAACTATCTTCAAAATTCTTTTTTACATCTTTGTGACGCTAGGCTGCCGTACTGTATCTCCAGAAATAGCAGCTAACCTGAACTTCTCGTGTACTTGACCATCTCTGGTGTTATTCCATCATGTTCAGCTGTTTTGCCAACCTTAATTTATTCCAACGCCACATTCAACTCCTCTATTGTGATATTGTTTTCTCTTCCATTGATTTACTCCTCTATTTTAGAGTCTGTGGTACCTGCAGCTTATTATTCCATTCGCATCAAGATGCTCCGAGAAGTTGTTTTTCCGTATATACATTATGTCTCTGGAGTGGTAAGCAAAACATAATGTTTATCTTTTACCAATGTAAATGGACACTCTTTTCTCTGACATTCTTTTTCAGTCTATCTCCAAAGTAACTTAAGGATTTTTGTTTTGTTGTTAGCGCTTTTGTTCATGACTTGAGTTCTGAGTGTTACGTAAGATTTGTATTCCTGCTGTATTCTTAGTTACCAAATATTGTTTCAATACCTTTTTCTTTTCTCGTATTATCACTGCGACTCCTTTTTGTCCTACAGGGAGTTCTTGCTATATCTTCGTGACTCTGATGCCACCACATGCTTCTGTTGCAGCCGCCTCAAAGTGGTCTTGAATTTTAACCACAGAACATCTAGATTTCATGGTCTTTGCCTCTGCTGTCGCTAGAAACCCCCGATATCTCATCCTTTCTTCTGACTACCTCAGCTTGTAGGACTTTATCCATGCTTATTTTTCTCTAGTGCTTGGTTTCTGATTTGATTATGGACGTTGTTTTTGTGTGACTGCCCCATTGGATGCTATCATTATTGACAACATGTAGCTGTCTCTATAAATTTCTAGTCCCCTTCAAGGTTCTGGCACATCTCACAAACTTAAATGAGTCTTTTCTCACGATGGTAAAATCAATAATTTATTTGTCATTCTCTGTTGTGTTGACAACATGATTATATATAAATATATATATATATATATATATATATATATATATATATATATATATGTATATACATGTGTGTGTACGTGTGCATCTGCGTCTGTGTGTGTGGATGTGTTTGTGGGTGTGTGTGTGTGTGTGCATATGTTTGTCAGGAAACTTTGTTTTTGTAATGACAAGATTTTGCTCGCTGGAGGATCACATGCGTCGCCTCCAATGACACTCATAACATATTCCACGAATGTTCCAATTACTCTGCCTAATCTAGAATGATCAATTCCAACTCTGGTATTGAAATCTCCAAGCTGCTGAAGACGGATGTGTCGGACCGAAAGGTGCAAATATCGCAGTCAAGCTGTAAACTAGCGACACAACGCATTCCGTTCTCCGAACTACATCCTGTTACTTGCAAAAGTTCTGTTCAGGACTTGGTAGCAGGAGATTGAGAACGAAAGCAGAAGAAGAAGACGAAGAAGAAATCTCCAAAGATGATAAGTTCTTCATGGCAATTGCCCACGGACTTTTCAAGTAGCTCAAAGAATCGTCTTTGACCTCTGCTCTTTTCCCCTGGATCGTTGAAATAACAATGATGACGTTGACTATCTTGCCATTTTCTTTGAGGTCCAGTGCCATAAAACGTTCAGAGATAAATGTCCATGCCTTTATGTTTTGCCCAGTTGATTCCTAGTCATAATGCAGCCCATTTCAGTTTGATTCTGTCGATAGTGAAAACTCTGCTGTAGAGAGGCGAGTTACCTTCAAAACCCATGATCGCTGTCCTCATTTCTTGGTTTCTAGAAAGAGCAGATTTCCTCAACTGATTTCTTCACTTCTTTAAGGAGCTCGTGCTCCTTTGCGCTGATACTTCTCAAATTTGTCAAAATATCGAAATCCGTAATTAGAGCCATTTCGGCGACTTTAAGATCTCGCCGGTTTTCTTTCTGTATGTACTTGTAATGGGATTTTTAGACGAACAAGTGTTTGGCCTGATGTATCTTTGCATGGTGAAGGGCTGCCTCCACTTGACCTCCAAGCAGGTCACATTACCTAGTTCGCGGCTGTTTATTATTTGAGGTGGACAGTTCAGTTTAAGTACCATTTTCGCGTCGAAGATCGGCTGCAATGGATCTCCAGTGTACTGTCTCTTGCCGTAATGGTGCAATCTGGCAGGCTTTTTCCAGTCTATCTTCTGATGTTATCCACTCACATCAAATCCCTGCCTTCCACCCTACTCTCCAGTATGGCCTTCAACAAGGAGGTATCTCCTATTATATGACCAAAATAACGTAACTTTTTCTATACCACCACATTTGTTTTCTTCTCTTTCCAAGAAATGCTACCACATTTTCTATATACCCACATTTCGAAGGCTTCAATACTCTTTTCCAACTTTCTATTCAGCTTCAGTGTCCATGTTTCTGTGCCACATAGTAGTGATGAGTATACATAACACCTGTAATTCTCATTTCCAAATTCTGATTCATCTGTTTTCATGTCAGTATGTTTCGCAAGTTTGCTGAATACAATCTTGGTCATACCTATTTTCTTTCTGATTTCATTTTCACATGTCTTCTTCTGTTATTATATGACCTAGATAGAAAAAATTATGTACCTATTCCAGTAGTTGATCATTTATTTTTATCTGCAAACACGGTTTCTTTTCATTTTTTTCAAGTATCAGCCTTTGTATTCTTCATGTTTATGTCTAATACAAACTCTTGATTTATTGTGTATATTGTTGTCACACGCTCCTGTAATTCTTGTTCACGTTTTGCAATAAAAACTGTATCATCCGAATATCTAAGAATAGCGGGGATGCTGAGGCTTGGTAGTGAAGGAGTGGCAATGATTAACCTTAGATATGTGTATATTGACAACTAACCTCCAAAAATAGAAGCCATCCATCTATCCAACACCCCGCTGACACGCCTATTAGGAGGACAGACAACACCCAGAGGCAGATATACTTATATAAACGTGTATGCACTAATTTTTATTTAATGTGCAAAATAATGCAAATAAACTAGGACAGAAATACATTTTAAAAACATAAATGAGATTTATTTTCATTTTTATTATTATGCTTTTTATGATAATTAGAAGTGGGGAAATTTGATAACGTTAGTACATACAAACAACAGAGAACAGTTAAACCATTAATTTGCCCCAGCATATGTTACAAAAGAGTATACAATTCAAGAAGGTCCTTCCTGGTGACCTGTTCACGTGCCCAAATGACAAAATATAGAGAATTCAGAAACATATGGTACACTCAGTTTTGGTTCTCGAACCGCTTACGTCTTGCTGGTCAACATCGGTTAAATAGAGACCCACTTCGACAAAGCACTACTCTAAAACAAGGGCTGACAACAGATAATTCAGAAACACAGCGTAAGTGATACATATTTTCAGCTTTGGTTATCAAGCCTGTTACACAGTCAATCTGTCAGTCAGTTTGCTAATCTGTCAGTGAGTCAGTCACTCACACAATCAGCTGGTCACACAGGTTTCTGTTCAGCCACTGTCAAATTGATGGCGCGTCTCACCCATCAAAGCCATTTTCATGTATTCTGTAATAAATGACATTTTTGTCTACCGTAGAAAATTGCTTTGTGTTTCACGTGGACTTATTTGTTTTACCTGAATCATGAAGCACTTTAGAGGAGGATTATTTTGTTTTATACCTGGCCCGTATATGTTTGACCAATTTGTACGTCAGCGTAACCCCACGGGGGGGGGGGGGGGGAGGGAAGGGAGGTGATATGTGTGTGGGGGGGGGGGGAGTATTCTACGAGATCACTATCCTGTATGGACAGGGAATATGACATACGTAAGAAACTTCTTCTTCTTACTCTTCCAGATGTTGTCTTGTCTTGAATATATAATACGCAAACAGTATTGGCCTGTAGTTGACGAAATCTCAATAGAACTTGTTTAGGAAGAGTACCTAGTTATGGTTTTTGATGGAGCGTCTCGGATACTAAAAGTTAAATAAAAGGACGTGAGATCGAGCGCTTGGTCATATCCGATGCGGGCGATAATGTCGCAGGTCCTGTTTTCACAATGTGCAGGTAAAATAACCTTTGAAAGCTAAATATATAAAAGAGCAGGCTTTTAACCGTTGAACAGCAACACCTCTTAAAGTAACAGAATTCATATCCAGTAATGGCTCGCAGAATGATCAAAAGAAGGCGGCCCATACATCAAGTAAAGACAGACCATATCAATTACCTAGATGTCTGCATACTTGATGGCACGTGAATATACGAGGACCTCCACACACCCACAGCTATAAGTTGGCAGGATAAGAAGAAGTTGATGCTATCTTCAGTTTGATAACTAGATGGCATGTCAATTTGCTGTTGTCTGTGCTGAGTCTGGAGATTACGCTTGATCATTTCCGTTGAGCTGGTAATATTCTTCTTTTTAGAACGAGCGGGGTAAGAAGGGACATCTATGCAAACGAGTTGAATGTATTCAAACCAAGCGACTTGAGGCAACCCATAGAACAAATCAAACAGTTTTCAATATCAAAGCAGTGTCGGCCATTGGGGGAGCAGGAGACGATTTCAATGACTGTCTATCTTGCTCTGGTGTCCATCACTATTAAAGTGGTTAACAGCAGGATAGTCTAAGTTTTGAAATGTCATTGAGGTGTTGACGGAATAGTTCAAGGTCAGTTTCCTCAGATATATTTCATGTTGCAGCGGTTGTAAATAATTGTGTATGTTAAGTTACGATATTTGCAGGTGAAATCCTCTTTCATCTCAAAAACTGATTAAGGGACAGACACAGAATGTGTTTCGATAACATAGAGACAAGTTACACAACTACACTTGTTTTTGCAAGGCAAATTACCACAGTGACGCATAAGGTCAGTTTTGAGACAGGTTCTTATCAACTCGTAAAGCAAGTTTTTATCAGGACTGTGAGCCAATAGAAGAGGATCAGGAAATTATATCTTTGTGGAAAGAGGAGAAAGACTAACGTCTAGTCAGGCAAAATATACTGATCAGACATGTTAGTCAGTGTCCGGCAAAATATACTGATCAGACATGTTAGTCAGTGTCAGGCAAAATATACTGATCAGACATGTTAGTAAGGGTCAGGCATAATGTACTGATCAGACATGTTAGTCAGGGTCAGGCAAAATATACTGATCAGACATGTTAGTCAAGGTCAGGCATAATGTACTGATCAGACATGTTAGTCTGGGTCAGGCATAATGTACTTATCAGACATGTTAGTCAGGGTCAGGGAAAATATACTGATCAGACATGTTAGTCAGTGTGTGGTAAAATATATTGGCCAAGACCCGCCCCTTGACTTCTGTGCAGTCCCCCCTGGACACGGGTTGTTTTCATGACAGCCTGCCTAACAAATTGAGGGATGTACCTGATCCCCGTAGTAGTGAGAGACATGCAGATGAGATCAAGCATAAAACAACCATCTGGAGGACCCCTGTCTACTCTCATCAGCACGCTCGGGATGTGAGGAAAGCTTCGACAACCCGCCACATAACGTCCTTTTCAGGAAGTACAAAAGAGTAATCCTACTCTTTGTGGGCATTTAGCAGCAGCAACAACAACAACAACAACAACCTTTGTGGAAGGATCTGCATGAAGGAAGGTGGTGGGTGAGCGCTGACGAAATAAGAATACACAGGCAGAAGCGGTGTGATGATGAAAAGTACGAACCCATTTAACACAGTCAATTGAAGAGCACTGAGAATGGATGAGGTTGTCGGTACCAGACATAGAGATGCCACCTTGAAGGACATAGGTATGAATAGCTTCAGGATAGAGACGCTTAGAGAAATAGTCAAGTATGTCGTAGACCTTATCGTGAAAATCTTCGTTTTCCGGTCATAAACGAAGAAGGTGAGAACGCAGAGAACCCTGAAGAGAGTCACAATAAGATTGAGGATGAGAAGAGGTGTAAAGGAGATAGTTATGTTTGTCAGTAAAGTTAACTTCCGCTCACGTTGCATTTCATCGTGTTTTTTTTTTTTGCGGGGGGGGGGTTGTTTTTTCTTTTTCGTTCGCCTTATTTTTCAATACCGCAAGGCGGTTTGCGTTACACTGTGGTTTTTATTTTGCGCCTGTCGGCCCAGTGCATCCGACTTCAGCATGCATTTTATGTAATGATCTACTTCCTCCTGCATTTTCTAAAGGTTTGCTTCCCCGGGGTAACAGCCGGTGCTGAAATGAGGATCGAACCCAGCACCTTCTGATTGTGAGCCGTGTCACTTAACCACAAGACCACACGGTCCCACGTTTTTTGTGATTTGTTAGTTGTTTTGTTGGTTTCTTTTGTCTGACGAAGACTTTGCGACCCCAGCTAGGTATTGTTTTGTTTTTGCTCTGGTGCAGTGACTGAGCCATTTTTTGTAAGTGTTATTATCGACTTTTAACCTTCAGTACCGCTGCAGCTTCGATTTATGTATTTCTCCATAATCATGATGTTGTTTAATGCCCACAGTGAGTAAGTTTACTCTTTTGTGGTCCCTGAACATAACGTTACATGGCGGGTTGTAGTAGCTGAGCTCACTTCCGGAACATGCTGATGAAGGTGGACCACGATCCTCTAGGCGGTTGTGCTATGATTGGCTTCATCTGCGTGACGCTCACTTCTACGGTGATTACATCGATTCTCATCTCGTCAGACAAGCTGCTTTGAAAATAGCCTGTTTCCATGAAACGGTACATGGAAAAGAGATAGTGGTTTTGATCAGTGTATTGTGCCTGACCCTTACGTGACGTCCTGGTCAGTACGTTGTGCCTGACCCTGACGTGACGTCCTGGTCAGTACGTTGTGCCTGACCCTGACGTGACATCCTGGTCAGTACGTTGTGCCCGACCCTGACGTGACGTTCTGGTCAGTACGTTGTGCCTGACCCTGACGTGACGTCCTTTATCAGCACGTCATGCCTGACTGAACTAGCGTCTCAGTACCGCCTCCATAATCATAAACGGTATAACCGAATGAGAGCTGATATCCCTAATAATAATTATATTATTAATAATAAAATAATAATAATTCCAATGGAAATAGTAATAATAATAATAATAATAATAATGATAATAATAATGATAATGGTAACAATAAAAATATCAAATTTCAATGCTAACGCTACATGAACAACAATCAAACTGGCACCTTATAAACATTTTTAACGACGCTAACAAAGCACGCTTTCTATGGAAAATTACCGGAAAAATTAGAGAGTGCCTCACGACGGGACATTGAGATCATTATTGATGATATCAAGAAAAGACCGGAACAGACTAAATTAACAATAGCATATTTATTTGGAAGACCGCACATGAAAAGAAGATATATAGGGTATATTTCTAAGCTTCAGTAATTTCATGAGCTGGAGAATTAGTGAAATCGTCTTTATACATGTGACAGAAGTTACAAGCCGTGTTGCTTACCTAACCTATGTATTTTCGACTTTGAGAATAAATTACACTGGGGACGTCTTTTTAAGTTTTCAGCTAAATCTATGACTATAGACGAAAATATTAAATTATCTATGGGTTTACTGCTGGACGACAGGAAAAGGAGACTAACAAAACATGCAACTGATCAGATATGTTAGTCAGGGTCAGGTAAAATAGGCTGACCAAAACCCCCACTTCGACTTCCTCACAGTTCTCAATAGAAACTTGTTTTCATTGCATCCTGGATAGCGAGGTGAGGGATTAGTGTGATTCCGCGCAGTAGTGCGTGACACGCAGATGAAGCCAAGAATAGCAGAACCGTCTGGAGGACCGTGGTCCACCTTCATCAGCAGGCTCGGGATGTGAGAAAAGCTAATGCAACCCACTACTTAACTTCCTTTTCACGGAGTACAAAAGAATGAATCTACTCATTGTGGGCATTCGAAACAACAACATATATATATATATAAGTACACACAAACATACATACATACACACATACACACATACACACATACACACATACATACATACACACATGCACACATACATACATACATACATACATACATACATACATACATACACACATACACACATACACACATATATACATACATACATTCACACACACACACACACACACCCACCCAGCACACATACACATACACATACACATACACATACATACATACATACATACACACATACATACATACATACATACATACATACATTCATACATACATACATACATACATACATACATACATACATACATACATACAGAAAAGCTCAGATATGGCATTCCAACCCTAATACCGAAGTCAAGTTATATTACCCTTACGCAATATGAGAAAACGAGAAAGAAGATGCCGCAGTTTTTGTTTTCCAAGCCGTAATTGGTACTGAGTCAGTTCAACTTCCAGCAAACATAGACATAGACTTTCATGCGAGGGTTCTGAAGTTCATTTAGTCTTTGTCGTTTACTACCAGTTGTCTAAAGATGGTCATGGTTCGACCCTAACTGAAATAGTAAAGGTGGTATAGCAACAATTGTCAATTAAATGCTCGAAACTACATTTTTCTAGGTCTGATTATTTCTTTTTAGGTATGGTCACTTATGTCCTTTCTTGTTGCCTTATATTGAAAAACAGAAAGTTGGGACCAATTTGTGTCTGGGAACAAAGAACCATGTCGTGACTAGTGGTTGGACCACGTTGTGAGAAGGACACTTACTTAGCACGTTGATGATGCTCAGTCCCCTTCATGAGTACACCACGTTAACATTTTTCAGTTTAAAATGAAACAACACAGTTCTATGAAACAAACGACCCAGTTAGTCTGAATCTGATGATGTCAAAAGTCTGACTGTGAAATGGTACCAGGTCATAGGACAGTATATTATCTATTTATCTGGGGTAATGCATATTTCTCAACATGTGTTTAAATAATAAAAATAAAAACAGTATTACGTGCAAACAAAATACTTGAAGATGTTCATTCGTTCCTGCCGTCTAAGTTACTTTCTTTCTGTTAAGTACGAGTGATCTCATATGTGTGTCTTTTCTTTCTTTCTTTTCAGTGCGGGTGATCCCATTTTGTTGTCTTCTTCTTTGTATTCAGTACGAGTGATCCATTTGTTTGTCTTTTCTTTCAATTCAGTACAAGTGATCCCATTTGTTTGTCTTTTCTTTGTCTTCAGCACGTGATCCAATTTATTTGTCTTTTCTGTCTGTTTGAAATAAAACCGTTTTCTTATCGCTCAAGTTTGTTTTCTCCTGATAATCTTTATTTGGTTTCATTTCCTATGGTTTTATTCTTTTACCTTTCTTCTGATATTGATTATTTCTTTCATTATTTGCCATTTCATATTGATTATCATTGTAATATATTTGAATTTGTCAATTAATGAATGCCTTAACTATTACTTAATCATTTCTGTCAGCAGTCTTCCGACAAATGTTTCTGGTTGATGGTTTTGTGATTTGATTCATGACAAGAATACATGTTCTTTGTAAAGCGATGATTATAATAGGATAAAAAATGTTGCAGAATAAAAATAAAAAAGATGTAAACTTATCAAATTTTTTTTTTTAGATAACTTATGTCCATTTTTCCGGAAGATAGAAACAAGCTTATGTTATGTTGCAGGACGCAGAATCGCCATTCCTTATTGCAAGCAAACCCGAAGGTGTCCAGTTTCAACGAGTTCTTCGGACACTGCGTTGGATGTAAACATAGTTTTTTCTGTCCACTTAAATACATGTTTTAAGTATAAATGATTCACCACTGCCCACGGAATAAATGTCACCTTGCAATGGATCCCTGGACATAATGGGCTGCTAGGGAAGGGGATGGTCTACAGATTGGCAAAAACAGGAGCCTCGAAACAACAATTGCAAAGACCTCGAAGTAACCACTCAGTTGAAGGAATTATTAAAAATAATACTCGGGAAATCTGGATGAACTGATGGACGACGGGAACAACAGGTCGCAGTGTATTTAGCAAAATGTCACAGCCAAAAAGTAACGATGACATAAATAAACTACATAGAAGAGATCAAAGTCTCATCTTTCAGTTCCGAACAGGACATACCTGAGTCAATAGCTACTTGAACCGCATCAATCCCCAGCACCTGCCCTTGTGCAGACATTGCTCTCATCCTGATGAAACAGTTCGACATCTACTCATTGAGTGCAAGGTGCTTGCGGACATGAGGAAAAGATTCTTACAAGCACTGCCAACAATTACCAACACACTGTACGGAGCAGTGACTCAACTGAAGAAAACCTGTATCTATATAAGATTGTAATTGGGCTGCAAAAAGAAAGCTTGCTCAGAAGCTATGGGATAACAACAATAACAATTATAAAATATGTAGTATGTTAGTTGATAGTTCACAATATGCAGTGCCGGTAGTCTTAGCAGAAAATACACTTAAAATACCGAAAACAGCATTACAAGTATCCTACATGTTGTATCGGACATGCAGGCGAGAAAAGGAAACCAACCAACTAACAGAAAGGTTGAGATTTTTATTTTTAATACATTTAAAAAGCTAATGCATATTTGTGAGTACGAAACAACTCATACACAAACAGGAAAGATCATCTGTAGTAACAGAAATGTGGCCTTATAATTAGTAATAAAGACAATGCGCGATTTCAATTTTACATACATCCAACACAGATAAAGAGACGATAAACAAAAACCGCAGGATATACATATAAAATATCCGACAAACAGGACAAGAAAAGAAAGCAGAGAAAAATATAAAAGTACGATCTGGAATGGTATTGCCAAAATTTGAAGATATAATAACAATATTGTTACGATGTTTCCCTCACTGCCGGAGCGTACACGGCAGATTTCTTAGGGTTTTGAACTAAAAGTCGCTTGACGCACAGTTTTGATTTTATCCGGCACAGAAACAAACATGTCGTTCAAAGTCAAATCCGATGTTCAGGTCATACGGGAAGTGAGCAGCAAATAGTGAAATTGTTAGTGTTGGCGAAGTATTGTGTGGATTGATGCCACATCACCGTTACCATGTCCACGAATACCAACTTAGACCACTCTGAAAAGCTGTCCAACGGTGCTCTGCCTAGGATCTGAGACATGCCTAACAAATAGTAGGAAGAATTTTCCAATTACTGAAAAGAAACGGCGGAAGGAAATCATTTCTATATTCGGATTAATTAATCAATTTATCTTTCCGAGTCCTTATAAGACAGTCGATTCGATGTGAAGATTACGTCATTCACGCATACAATGATTAATTTATGCTCCTAGCAGTTCGAATTCTTGGATTAAGTCAGTTGTTCCTTTCTTCATATTCAGTCAGTCATTTCGGATCTAAGATTAAATCAGTTATTTCAATATTCAGATTGTAAGTCATTCCTGTTTTCGGATTAAGCCATGTATTTCTATTTAAAATAAAGTTAGTGTTTTTTATGCATGGATTATGTCTGACTTCTCCAAACACGGATTAAGTCGTCAATTAAAATATATGGATTAAGTTAATAATTTATATGCGCAGATCAAGTCAGATGCATATGTGTCCGGGATAACTAAGTCATATATATGTACTAATTGAATTCGTCATTTTTATTCTCAGATTAAGTCAATCTTTTATATGCTATAATTAAATTAGTCATTTATTTATGTGTATGAAATCCGAAATTCATGATTTTGGATTTTAATCCATCGTTTGTGTTTTAGGATAAAATTTGTAAATTCTGTTTTAAGATGAAGTCCGTCATTTATGTTTTAGGATTAACTTCGTTCGTGATTTCTGCTTCAGGATTAAGTTAATAATTACTGTTTTAGGATTAAGTCGGTCATTTATGCTTTTAGATTAAGTTAATATTTGCTTATTACATTATGTTTATTCGTTATTTCTGTTTTAGAAGTTCGTTGAGTGAGCAAGTCCAGGTAGCAATGAAAAAGGCAAATGCAATGTTAGGCATGATAAAAAGAAATATTAAACATAGGAGCAAGGAAGTGATAGTCAAACTGTATAAAGCTTTAGTTAGATCTAGATTGGAGTACTGTGTACAGGTGTGGAGTCCTTATCATAGAAGGGATCTAAACATGCTGGAAAGAATACAAACAAGAGCGACAAAGATGATAGTATGATTTCAGAATTACAGTTATGAGGAAAGACTCAGAAAAACCTGCCTACAGTGTCTAGAATAGAGAAGAATTCGTGGTGACTTAATACAGGTTTATAAGATGATCAGAGGAATGGATACATTAGACTATAACACGTTTTTAAAAAAATACAGCTACCCACAATAACAAGAGGGCATAGCTAAAAGCTGACTAAAGAAAGGTCCAGATTAGATATTAGGAAATAATTTTTTAGCCAGAGAGTGGTGTCTACTTGGAATTCATTGCCAGGGGAGGTAGTGGAGGCAGGGACAGTTAATGCATTTAAGAATAAACTGGATGCGCATAGCTTTTAGAGCAAGGTGATGTAAATGTAACTGGTTGTATACAGACTCTGCAGGGTCTTATAATCCAGTATAAAGACGTTAAGTAAAGTTAAGTTATGTTTTAGGTTTAAGGTCTTCCGTTATTTTTGTTTTAGGATTAAGCTCGTTTTTTCTGTTTTAGGATTAAGTTAGTTATTTATGTTTTAGGATTAATTTCATTATTTATGTTTTAGAATTAAGTTCGTTATTTCTGTTTCATTGTTAATGCAGTCATTTCTTTTCTATTTTAGACTAGTCATTTATGTTTTAGAATTAAATCGATTATTCCTGTTTTCAGTTTAAATATGTAATTTCTGTTTTATTAATAAGTAACTCCTTTGTTAGGCGTTATTCAGTAATTTCTGTTGTAGATTTAATTCCATAATTTATGTTGTATAATTAAATTAGTCACTTCTGTTTCATGATTATCAGTCATCTAGTGATCCTGCAGAAGTGTGATTGAATTGCTCCAAACAAGCAAATATTAAGATAACCAGCGCCTGATTGTGAAGGGAGAGAGATGTGTACGTTACA